>JAJJMC010020031.1:13071097-13091480 GCA_023531435.1 Papaver californicum
CCAGAAAAATTCATGGCATTTACTATGCAAATAGATAAACAGAGCTAACTTGAGAAGAAAAAAAAGTTAGGAGGCATTTTTCGAGAATTTAATAGCATTAGAAATTAAACCCTAGAATAAACTAAACCATACCATGTTGTTTCTTATTAAGTGCTACAACGATATTCTACCTTACGTCTAGACCTCATCTACTACCAAGAGACAAGAACCTAATTAAAACTGTAAAGCATTCTCCTTTACTTATTTACCTTGGCTCTATCTCAAATCCAACATCCAAACATATAATTCTACTGGTTCAAAATTCTCCTAGAAAACTAACGAAATAGAGCAAACTTAGTGAAACACTTCTGATCACCAACAAACCCTAACAATCTCCAGCAATCATCACTAATAACAGAGTAAAATAAGTAAACAAAGTAAAAAGGGATTTTTTACTACAGATCTACAAAAAAGAAAAAGGAATCAAACCCTAACCCTAATAAAAAGCAAACATCCAGAAACAAAGTTTGATAAAAACATACATGATGGGAACGCTAGTTGAAATTTCATGCCAGAAATAATCCACACATGTGTTCAAATTGATGAGAGCATGTAGCTTCAAAGCTGGATGTGATTCATTGAGCATAGCAAGCAAACCACTTGCAGAACTCACCATCGTAGCCATGGTGATTCGACTTAAAATTGAAAACCCTTAGTTTCTTGAACTGTGATGATGATGAGAAAAAATAATTTAGGTTAAGATTAAGGTTTTTCGAATTTTCTTGAAGTAGATAGTTTTTCAGAGAGATCTAAGAGCAAGGAAAGGCCGAAGTGGATCCCTTTTATTGATATTTAATTCTTCTTGAAGGAGGTAAGCCTAATTTCCAATTCTCCGTAAACAATTAAACAAAGGGAAACAAAAAAGAGTTTTTTTGGGTCAGAATTTGGGACCACGATGTGATTATACCATCCATTATATAAAGATAAGGGGTGTCTTAACTGTGGTAAATAACTAAATTATCTTTTTTTTACATAAATTAAACTAACTAAATTTATTAATAAAAAAATTTATTGTTGGAATTCTGAGTTAGTTAATGCTTTTTTTACTCCGCAAAATGTTTAACATATTTTACCGTCCCGGATACCCATTAGCGGACATGATAGGTTAATTTGGCCATTCAATAAGAATGAGCAGTTTACGGTAAAGTCAACATATAAATTCATATCAGGTCAGTATACTCATACGTTCAACCCCTTGAATATTAAATATACTTACAAGACTTTGTGGAAATTTCCCATCATTCCAAAGGTACAACTTTTTATTTGGAAATGCCATGAAAGAATATTTCCCTTTAAATCCTCATTAAGTAGGTATTAATACTCAAGATATTTATTGTAGTGTGTGTGATTGAATTCTTTTGAAACTCCTGAACATATCTTATTTGATTGTCCTTTTGATAAATTTGTGTAGTCTCTCACTTCATATAATGATTTTATATCTCACAGTAGTAATATGTACTCTGATTTTCAAACATGGATTGATCATATGTTAAATAGCCCTAATCTCAAAGAGTTTTCCCCAGCTGTTTTCATGATTGATTGAGCATTTGGAGAGATAGGTGTTTTAACACATTTCAAAGGAAGAATTTAAACCAACGTGTTACTGCTCGAAAAACAGTTAAGCATGTTCAGGATAGTAAGATTTATTTAGAACAGATCTCTCCTATTATTAGAACAATCAGTGTGCCTGTTATGAATGAAAGGAATCTATGTGATGTGACTCGTAATCTTCCCCATGATTGTGTATTCTATGATGCATCATTTGATAAGAATTTATATCTTTCAGGTTTGGGACTAATTATGAATGATGTTGCAGGTAACTTTCTCGGATGTAAGATCGTCCCAGGATTAGCAATGAATGTTGAAGAGGCTGAGAGTTTGGTCCTAATGGAAGCTGGAATTTGGGTAAAGGAGAAGAGTTTACAAAAAGTTAGCTTTATTAGAGATGCTAAATTAGTTGTTGAAGCATTTAACTAAAAGAATAATCAACTGTTTTGGTATAATAATTTGATCTTGGAAGATTGTAAGATCATCTTTAATTATTTTAGTTTTGTCAAAGTAGAGTTATTAAAGAGAAACTGTATTACTTTGATTGATAAGGCAACAAAGTTTTGTATAAGGTCTAGGATTGTTGGTGTTTGGATGGGTTCTCTACCTAGCTTTCTTGATGTTTGATTGAACCTTTATTAATGATAATTCTTTTTCTTATATTTTTTTTTTTCAAAACTACATAATAATCTGTTTATACCTAAACATAATTACTTAAATCAGGTTTTAACTGTTTATCATAAAAAAAAAAACAACTCCAAATCTTTTCATTTATTCTCCTAGCCGAATTTTTCCATCTTTAATTATTCTCTTCTCTTTTTCTTCCCTCATCCACTTCCATAAACGTTCATCGTCGTCGATTAATCACTTATTCATAAACCTTTTCATCGTCGATTAATCTCATCTATAAATGGATCGTACGAAACAATCTCGTATGAATATGGTACCGAATCCGGAGATTACAGCGGTTGCTAATCAAGCAAATCAAGAACAAGTTCAATCACAAACCGAGTCTCCAAGATGAGAAGAGAATCATGTTTTTCACAATATATACATTAGAAGGTATTTTCCGACAAACTCATTCCTTTTTATACGTTTTTGATTGATAAATTGAGTAGTAATCGTCAAAATAAGGTTAAAATTGAAGTTGCAGAGTGAAGTTCGACTAGCATATTTTTGAAAAAAACCTAGCTTCGTTAGGCGGACTTTTGAATATGAAAAACACGAAGAATAGTTCGGATGGGAAAAAATTATTTACGATAGATGAACCTTGAAGTTGTAAATCAATACCCTGGATTCGGTTATGTCGTGTAAATTAATGCACTGGGTTTGGCTATGTCAATTTTTTTGGTAGTTAAACTTCACTTCTCGTCTCTTGTTTTACATCATCCTTATCCGAACTTAAATTTTCCTGGACAAATTTTCTCTCCTCCTAGCCAAACTTTAATTGCATATTAAGTTACAAATAGGTTTTTTTTCTTGGGGGCAAGTCCAAAAAAGGTAAGGAAACTGTAACTGTGGATTCTAGAAATCCCACCCCAAACCATGATATATATAATATACTTAGGGGCAAGGAAACATGGTAATAAAGTAGGGAAGTCCTTACCGGAAGTTGTAATATGTAATATCAACCAAGAGATTGAGGAGGATGTTGAGGACGAAGATAACATATAAAAATAATAATAAGAAAAAAAATAATAATAAGAAGAAGATAAGGAAGAAGAACAAGAACATGTTGTTAGTATAAATGAGAGGAAGAATCCTAAGAATCCGTATGCTAGATATGCACACATTCCTCATCCAAGCTTGTATTTACCTCCATGTAACAAACCTTATGGTGAACCGAGAGATGGAGCGAAAGTGTTGTTTAGCTACAAACACTCATGGGATGCCAAAATCTATGCGACAGAGGTATCATCCTTGCAAACTTTAAGGGGGGTTTTGGTTATCTCTTACAATAAGAATCTTTCAATTTCCATTGAACACATGCAAAACTGTAAAAGAACATTGAAGATTTAAGAAATCGAAAAGCATTGCTGAAAGTCATATTTTAAAAGTCCACATGCATTTCAAGTTTTGTCACTAAAATCGACAAAGGAGGAGATTTTTAAAGCGAATGCTCGGTTGAACCTACATACTTTGGAATGTCAAGTATGTTATCATATTTTAGTTCCAAAACTATTTCTTTATTTAGCTTACTAAAGTCAGCGTCGTTTTGGAATAAATTAGGTAGTAGAGTCTTAGGGTTATTCGAGTTACTCAATACGGATGAAGAATTGAAGATCATACGAAGACATCAATTTGAAGAACTTCATCCAGATAAGTAAAAAACATTGGTCTTTCCTTTTTGAGATCTTTTCCATTTATCTACCTATTGTATAAAAATTCGAAAAATTTAGTAAAATGATCGTAATTAAAGAAGTTATTTGTCAGAGTGAATGCTCGGTTGAACCTACATACATTGGAATGTCAAGCGTGTTGTCATGTTTTATTTGCCAAAACTATTCTTGATTTAGCCTACTGAAGTCATATTCGGTTCATAATAAATAGGTAGTAGAGTCTTAAGATTTTTCGAGTTACTCAAGACGGATGGAGAATTGAAGATCACACGAGGACATCGATTTAAAAAACTTCGGGATAAGTAACAAATATTGGTCTTTCCTTTTGAACTCGTTTCCATCTATTTATCCATCATAGAAAAAGTCGAAAACTTTAGTAAATGATTGTAATCAAAGAAGATCAAATCACAGATCAGCTTCTTGCTAAGTCTAGTGATGTTTCGACTTCCAACCACTTGCTTTTCTAGAACTAGAAACTAAGCTTGAGAAAAAAACACAAGTGTAAATGAAAATCTAAAAGCTTGCAAATTTATTCTTGAGTTTGTAAGGTTTTGTTTTGGTAGTTTACTACTAATAAATTTCAATTACTTGAGTTCATAACCTAAGATTTGAGTTTGTGAACATATAGCTTGTAGAACTCAAATAATAAGGTTAATAAGTCAATTGAGTTCGCAAATATAATACGTTGAGTTCGCGAACTTATTAAAAAAAAAATTCGCAGAGATCTTTTTTTACAGTCAAGTTCGCGAACTTAACAAAAATAACTTCTCCTGATCTTTAAATGTCATTTGCGTTCATAAATATGGTGAGTTCGCAACCTACTATGTTAGAATGCTCCTGTAACTTTTTGAGAATTTGATTTCGCGAACCTAACATGTTTGAATGCTCCTGTAACTTTATTTGCATTTGAGTTTGCGAACCTAACAAGTTAGGATGCTCATGTAAGTTTTTGAGCATTTAAGTTTGTGAACCTAATATGGTGAGTTTGCGAACCTAACAATTTTGAATGCTCCTATAACTTTATTTACATTTGAATTCGCGAACCTATTTGCTTGATTTCGCAAACCTACAAATCTTATGAGTTCTATTTTTTCTCTTATTGATCCAATAGCTCAACCGTGAGTTCATGGACTTAAAAGCTTAATGAGACAAGCCATAATTTTGTATATTTAGGCTCATTCATTCTTTTTTTATTATTCAAGGCAAACTTTCCACACACTTATGAATTGATATTTTATAGCTAACTCCTTTGTTGAAAAGTCTAGTTATTTTCTTATACTAGCCAAATCCTCAAACAAATTTAAATGCCCTTATTCAGAAGACAATGACCTTAGGATAAAAAAGTTTGATCAATCTAAGATGACTACACAGTTAGTTCAAACACAAGTAATCAACGAAAACTGAATAACAATTTAACCTTCCACCAACGGTAAATCTATAGGCTTCTTGATCTCAAAGAAGACTTTAATAAAAGGAAATACAAGATGTTTCCCCTAATTAGATAACTCATATCTCTTTAACAAATTGGCTTTTCCACACTCCACAGAAGGTTTGTTTTGGGATGAATTTTTGTCAGAATACAAGAGTTACTATTTATAGTGTTATGACCAAGGCTTGTTTGGAAGTACCCATTTACCAATTTCGGTAATTATCGAATATTCAATAATAATATATTTACAAAATTAGCAAATACAAGGCAATATCCAACTCATAATCAATTTCTCTCGTAGTATGACAATTAAGATTAACTAGCACGTAACAAGTACTTTACTAATATAGCTTACTAGAGATATGCAAACCTATGGGGATGGAAAACATATAATTCGATACCAAATATGATAATGAGAAAGTTAGGTTCGGTTATGATCGGTTCTGGGATCGATCCTGACATGAGATCGTTCCTGAATCCTTTTTTCGACTTTAAAACAAGTTTCGCAAGTCTACTTCCTTAAACCATGTTCTTGAAATTGCTTTCAAACACATTTATTAAGGTTTGGTTTCATACAGAAGTTCAGCACACTAAATAATAACAAGTTACCAATTAATGCAATGTCATAAACACGAAGTCCATAAATAAACTACTTCGTAACTCCATATACTTAAACTTTTCGAAACAACTATTGTATGTATTTCCTTTTGATACTTTGGTCATTGTATAGTGAACAAGTCACAAATACTAAAATAGTTTTAACAAAAGTAACTTTGTATGTTATGTTTTCAATTAATAAAGGCTTGCATAAACAATAGATAAAAATGGAATAAGTCAAGTCTATAGCTACTAACCTCAAATTGAAGGATGATGTCTTCGATACGTCATAAGGTTTTCATGGGTTACTAGAGCTAGTCTTAACATTTCGATATTCCTAGTCTAACCTAACGAAGTTGACTTTAGTAATCTACTCAAGCGACTCGAGTTTTGGAACTAAACTTGACAACCAAACTTGGCATACCAACGCTTGGTAAATTCAACCGAGCAGTGCTCTAACACTTAGGATTTATTTTTAAAAAAATTAAAATAAAATTTGATATCCATAGAGTACCATGGGTAATTATATATTTATGGGTAACATCCTTTTCCTTGGTTTAGTGCATGATTCATGATTAATATTCTAACCAAGAATAAGTATCAAGGAGATTCTGTGTTATTTTCTTTTAACCTGTAAAAATCCTATACTAAGAAATTTTCCTCCGTAATTATAAATTTCCATTAGATTCTATATCGAAGAACCTTATTTTTATATTGTTCTAAATTGTTCTTTTTGTCTTATTATGGAAAATATGATGGAAAACAAGTTTTATCCATTGGATTAACTTAAAATGGCTCCGGAACTGTTGATTTGGGCTTTGAAATTCCCTTATAAAGATTTGCGAACCCACTAAGAGTTCACTATCTTTTTCTACCTCGCTCACGAATGAAAAATCTCTAATCATAAGTTACAGAACCGTAAAATTTTGTGAAGATTTTCGAAACTCTTTCTACAATTTTGGTACCATTGGAATCCTTATCAAAATTCCTTCAAAATATTGATGTTAATTTTTATGTTCTTCTTCCAAATAGCTTGAAATCAAGTAAGTTCACCCTCTATTTCTTCTTCCCCTTTCTTGGAGAATTACTTGCAACATGACTAGAACCAAAGATAAGTGTGTTAAGGGGAAACAACCTAAACCTCCTCAAAAGAAAGGTGGTCCTTCTAAGATTATTCATATTAGGAGAAGGCATAAGTTTCCAACAATAGTAGTTATCTTCATCTTTATAGCTTCGATCTTACTTTCATAAATGAGAAGAGTTGCAAGACTTTTGATCAATCTAAAAATCTATGTTATTATGGAGAGGAAATTAGTGAGGATTAATGATTGTCAAGATTTTATTGATTTTATCCGTTCTCGACCTTGGGAATATATTTTTGATGGTCTTTGATAAGTGCATAATTCACATGTTTTTAGTGTCAAATCCATATTAATATTTGCTATAATTCTTGCATATTACTTGTTATTACGTTTGTTTTCTATATTATGTCTTATATTAGGTGAATCATCCCAATAAGAGTGAAAATATCTACATAAGATCTAATAAGTGAAGTACTCCAAGTAGTCAAGCATCTCAAGGCCAAAGAAGAAGAAAGGAGTTCATTGTGACATGAAATGAACAAGGAAATTGAGTTCTATAAGTGAAGAAGGGGCAAAAAAATTTTAAACACATTCAAATATAGGAGTTCTTAATAACATCTTGAAGATAACGAGAATACGAAGTGAATTAAAAAAGAATAAGGTCATTCTGAGTTCAGATGAAGAAGTTATGGACAAAACAGTCAAGACGAAGAAAAGTGATCTACAACACAACAATCGGCGTTGCTCATAGGAACTCTAGCAATACCGAATGTGATACGATTTCGGGCAGAAAACTTGTATTTTTGGTTCCAACAGTCGGCGTAGCTCTTAGGAATTTGACAATACCGACTGTAGCAAGTTTTGGGACATAAATTTGAGCTATTTTGATCCTAGAGTCGGCATAGGTCATGGGAATCAGTAACGCCGACTGTGGCAAACCTATGGGGTCCGTTTTGTCGTGTTTTTGACTTCTAAATGGATATAACTTGGTCCTGGAAGGATTCTAAGACCTAGATTTCGGGGAGAGTATATAAGGAGACTCCCAATACATTAAAAAGGAACCTTTACATTACTTTACAACTTGCAAGTCTTGGAGGAGATCAACAACACAAGAGGAGAAAGCTAGGGTTTCAGAGCGGTTCCTTTATCGTAAAGATTTCTTATCTATTTTCTTATATGTATAACATGGATGCTTCTACATCCATGATTATTTAAACACCCAATTAATTGAGGATGAATTCTAAGTTCTAGACATGATTTGAGTTATTATATATATGAATTTATTTTGAAGTTGTTCATATGATTATCATTTGTTTTTACTAATATGAATGTTCATGCTTGATTGATAGATTATTTAGGTGGCCAACTAAATTGATTTGTTAATTAATCTAAAGCTAGTAAGAGTTGGGTATCCGTAATTGTATCATAACATCTTACATAAATAGAGAACGTGAGACGTTGCAGAGGGATTCTGTGGAGCAATCGCGTGTAAAAACAACACTAGAAAGTGGACCGAGCGTACTAAGTTCAACTATACTAGGATCAAACCTGAATTCAAAAACCTTAAAACATTCAATTAAATTACATCTTGTAAGCGAAACTCAAGGTGGCTCAGTTGGATGGGATCTGGAGACTAAGCGTACCCGTTGTCCAGTATATAAGGAATTTTGTGGATAACTAATTAAGCGTACCTTCTATTCTACGGTTGGTGATAATCTGTGATGAATGAATAATAGATGAGTACACTAATTCAGCCAATGTTTAGTACCAACGAAGGATTCCTCGATCATATCTCTCTCCATTGCTTACAACTTAATCTTTTAATTGCTTTCTTATTTATTTTGCTAAAAATATAAAACAAAACCCCTCTTTGTGACACTTTAAACAACTGAAACACCTCGCTCCTCGTGGGAACGAACTTGACTTCCATTATATTATTCTTTAATTAAGTGGAAATAAGATTACTAATTTGATTGCACCCATGACACACATCAAATTTTGGCGCCGCTGCCGAGGAGCAGTTAGTTTTAGTTGTTATTTATTTTCATTTTTTTTAGGTTTATTTTTAGTTTTTAACTTTGTTTTCTAGATTTTTGAATTCAGGTACTTGATCTCTGACACCTAAACGTTGGGATTACCGAAGGTGCGGGATTCAAACTCGCAAAGGGACAGTACTACAAGAACCTTAATTTTTGCTACAAGATCCACCTCTAGAAGAGATGGGTGGTCATCAACCTCCAGAGAAGAAGTTGTGAGAGTTGACATCTTCATGCTTAGATTCGCAACCATTATGCATTAACATAGCTGCACCAGTGGAGCTGAAGTCGAATCTGATTCATCATCTACCTAAGTTCAAGGGATATGCATGTGAAAACCCAAACCGTCACCTTCAACAGTTTCATAACACGATGACGAGTCTTAGGCATGGAACTGAAGATACTGAAACAAGTATGCTGCAAACTTTTCCATTTTCATTGACATACTTAGCAGAAGAATGGTTGTATTACCTTCCTTCAGGGAGTATTACAACATGTACAAGGATGAAAAAGCTATTTCTTGAAAAGTATTTTCCTGCTTCAAAGGCAGCATCTGCTCGTAAAGAGATTAGTAGCATTCTACAGATTACTGGGGAGTCTTTTATGAACATTAAGAAAGGTACAAACGGTTGTTGGCAAGTTTCCCACACCATAAAATCTCCCCAACACTCGTTATTCAATACTTTTATGAAGGATTACTTCCGAAACAAAAGAACTTGATTGATGCAACTGCAGGAGGTACACTTACTGAAAAGACGATCTTGCAAGAGACTACTTTGATTGAGAGTATGGATTTTAATGCACAACAATTCTATATCGTGCATGACTCAAATGTCAGAAGAGTTAGCGAGATAAGAGACTCTTCACATATGGAACAACGGTTGAGTACCATTGAAAATGTAATTCATCATATCCCATCTTCAGTTGCTCCTTCCTATGAAGAGGAGGCCGAGGTTAATGCTTTATTCCCTAATCCAAGGCCAAGGTATGATCCCTACTCTAATACCTATAATCCAGGTTGGAAACATTATCCAAATTTCAGTTATGCGAACAAGCAAGCTGCAGCTCCTATGCCACCAACTTATAAGCGACAAAGTGGTTTTCAACAACAATAATTCCAGCCCCAGCCTCATCTTCAAAAACAAACTCAAAGTTCCAGTTTAGAGGAGATGATGAAGGCCATGATACAGAAGCAGGATGCAAGTGCTCAGGAATATAAAGCAAACTCTCAGCGTCAGGATGCAATTCTGCAGAAACAAGATATGGCTATAAAGGACTTGCAGATTCAAATGGGACAATTGACTACATACATGAATCAAATAAAGGCACACACATCGTCAAAGTTGCCTTCACAACCTTTTGTGAACCCAAGAGAACACATCATTGTTGTAACTTTAAGGAGTGGGAGGAAAGTTGAAGATCCACAACAACAAGAAGTGAGTAACGACGATGTAGAAAAGGAAGTAGAGGTAGAAATCGTATCAAAGAAAAAGCCAACCCCAACCGGCCAACCTAAGGACACAGTGCCTACTTTTACTACTCCACCACCTTTTCTTAGTCGCTTTGCCAAGTAAAAGAAGCAATCTCAAGATAAGGATATCATGAATATTTTCAGCAAGATCCAAATCAACATCCCATTTATTGAGGCCATTGACCAAGCTGTCAACCTCGTCAAAAATATATTCCTTACTTTCTTACACTAACTAGTAGAATAGTGATAAGAAAGTTTGTTTCTAAGGGAGCGTTGAGTTAAAGTTGTCAATAAATTTCTGAAAATAATGCAAACTACGAAAACAAGTAAAAGAATGCAAATAGGAGGATGATGATGATTAAGGAGTCTTTCTCCACTAGTGAACACGAATACAAGTGAAATCTTCTTCAAAATACGTTTACTAAAAACCCTAGACAAGTTATGAGTTCAACAAGTCCATTAGACTCCAAGGTCACTTCGAGAATAAGTTATTTACTCGTTTTTACCCAATCGAGCCACTTTTAATAAGATTTCTAGTGTAACTTTATTGACCGGTATGCTTTATGGGTCGGGTTGATCCTAACCACATGTTCGTAAGTTCGACATGTTAACTTAGGGTTATCTTTCATACATCAAAATCGACAACATCCCATTGAAACGTTGATGTTTCACTACTTTTAGTTTAATCGCCATAACAATCACGGATTACGGTTTCATTATCTAGCATTAGAATTGGAAACGAGTTATTCAATTGTACAATTGAAAACTCGCAAACAATCCATAGTCATAGACATGGTAAAAGACGAGCAATAAAATAATATTGAAAAGAAAGATTAATTTAAATAAATCATAGTATCACATAGTTACAAAATATCCCTAATCAAACAAATATTTAGCTAGACATATTGGAGTTCATGACAAAATAAAAAAATATGAAACTAAAAATTTAAATCAACTAAACCAAACAAACAGGTGGAGTGGAATGGTGTTGCTTAGCAAGCTCTCTGCCTGGAACGTGTGGCCTGGATGATGATGTAGCAAACAGATGGAGGAGGGGGTTGGATGTAGCTGTAGCTCTGACGGCCCGGTGGGTGTATGCTGATGCTGTGGAGATGTAAAAGATGATGCTGAATGTAGAGGTGATGCTATGTATGATAATGGCTGTATAGGTTGGAGAGGCGCAGTCGTGAGAGGGTAATATTTGATGTAGCCTTTACCTCCTTTTATAGCTTCAAATTCCTTCTAGTTCCTGCAGTTTTCCAAATTCTTCAATACCCGACCTTCCTAATCTCGCTCAAACTCTAAAAGCTTTAAAATCCTAGCCATCTAACACATACTTTGAACATCAGCAAAACTTTCTTCTCTCCCTATTTTCTAGCTCTGAAAATTTGTCCATATCCAATCCAGTGCAAACCCAACTTTTCTTCTTTGTCCCAACTTCTAAATATTGGTCTCAATCTCCTTCGTTCATTGCCCAAAATCAATGGCAGTAGCCATCGTTCTTCCCTAAGTTCTCGGCTACAAAATCATGTCCTAAACCTTTGTAAAATAATCATAGAATGTATTGCAACAAGCACATCACAGAACCCATTTCGAATTCAGCTACTAAACCATGGCAAACCCAATGGTAGTTCAGGCATTCTGTCAAGCACCTTGTGTGGAGTTTTGGTACAAGAAGAAATTGGTTTGATGTGTTTCTCTAGCCTTGATTCATCTCTTTCCCTACAAACACAAGTTCATTCATAACCCATCAATCATTCAATAAACAATTCAATCATCATTCAGTCACATAAACCGCGGCTATAGCTCTTTCTTCTCTCTCTCTTACTGATCCCATGTCTCTTTCAAACCCAGATTCACACTGAACTCTAAGACCTAGCTAACCCAAAACTAAGTTGAACCCATACTTAATTGAAGCAGTTCTTCCATAATAGCAGCGTCTCTTCTTCGTTTAATTGAGCCATCACCCATCATTCTATCCTTTCTTCTCTTCTTTGTAAACTCAATGGAAGCAACATCTCACTGTCTTCTTTGAACCCCATTCTATATCTCCTATGCTCAGTTCATATCCATTTCGCAAACTCTTCTCTTTTTAAATTTGTCACAAATCCGTAAACTGTACTAGGTTCTAACCCATTCGAGACACATACAGGAACCATGGCAATCGACGACAGGCTTTGGTTCTTGAATTCGTCACAAACAGAAGTAAAAGACTTCACCCGCTCGCAAAAAGAAATGGTTTCTTCATAAACCTAAGATAACACACGTGCTTTGCCATTGTGGTGAAATCCATTCACTCTTTTGTGTGGTCCATTTCTTTACCAGGCCCATGTACAAGCTATAATATTGAGCCCATTAACTTCAAACGGCACCACCATTCCCCTGAGCCCATATTGGCTTATTGTTGAAACTGAAAAAACTTGATAATTCCCAATAAAACTTATTTTGATTCTTTTCCTACTCACAATTTCAATGTACCTAAAAACTAAAAATCAAGTACAAATACAAAATTCATAAGAAAAATAGCAAAGAAAGCATAAACAATAAATATTAATTAATGTGTTTTAGACACCTATCAAATTCCTCCACATTTAGACTTTGCTAGTCCTCAAGCAAACTTAAACTAATCCTAAGCTACACTAAACTAAAATACAACAACTCCCTTTCGTTGAGGATACGGTTATACTTAGCATGTGTAACAAGCCTTTAAACCCCTAGGTGTCCTTAGTGGACGAGTTATAGTCTCGTGAGGGTTTATAAGAGAGTTACCCACAAAACCTATTCCAATTTCAAATATTTCAAAGCACATACATCCAAAGAGCTAAGTGGACATAAAGTTTCTGCACACTAATAATAATAAATTAGATGTATGAAAGAACATTATTCTCATGATTAACTCTTGGGTTAGGAGAAAACCACCATATGAAAGAATTCAGGTTTGAGAGCAATCAGATGTCTCGACTTCTGCCTCATGAATAGAGTTTTATAAAACTAACTCTCAAATGACGCTCTTTATGGTTCTCATATGTGCAGGCAGGAACCTTCTGAATTATATTTGAATATCCCGTAGAAACGTGGAAGGAAAATAATTGTTTTTTGATGATCTTTATGAAACAAAATCAACCACTATGCGAGGATGAGAATGCTCACTCACATTCTCATCCAATCTACAATCAACACCACTCTCACAGCGTCCCATAAAAATGTCTTCGACTTCGGCTTCAACTGTAGATGATGAACTCTTGAACTTCATAAAATTTCAACAATTTCTAACTCTTTTCTTCTCAAATTCTTGTTGCTATAAACTTCTTTATAGATTTCTTCTTTCCCACGACCTTAACGAATAAATGCAAAAAAGAAAATACACTAAAACAATAAAAAATTTATTATTTTTTTTTGATTTTTTTTTGAGACAAGAAATATGAAATACAAACTAAAAGAATAACAATGAAACTAATATGGCCGTGGAGAAAGGACTTTACCACTTGATTCTTCACAACTAGTATTGTCTCGGTATCATAAACTTCACAAAAAATCACTTCTTTTTGAAAATTCCGCTCTTGTACTTAGTCTTCAACTAGGATATATAGAATTTTGTTTTTTGTAATGTTACTTTACTTGAATATGAAATTTTCTCTTCTTTGTAGTGTTACTTGTAAACCTTGAACGTTTTCAACTTTTTTCAAAATTTTAATGTTCCACATGTTGTTGATGATGGTGTTTCCATGGACCTGTTGTTGTCGAGAGAGAGATAGAGTGGTGCCAACTGGAAATCAAACTACAAGGTAAGCTTTTTTCGTAATTCTGATGTCACCCTCATGATTGACAGAAATTAGCACTCAAGAGATCCAAAAGTAGTGCTGAAATGGTGCGAGGTTAGGTAGCTCATCATTCTACCCGGAGTTTGCGCAGATGAAACACTCTAAACAGACAATTTAGATAGGTACAAAGAATTGAAGGTTTGGTGCCTCACTCATATATGGAATCTCTCTAATATTGTATTCTTTCTGCACCTAATTTTTCAACGGCGGTTTGAATCCATTTTTGTCAGCTTTAGCCTCTCAACAACTAAGAAACCCGAATATAGTTCTCTAATACTTCTAAGTTCGGTTATTTCGGTAGAATTCCGTATGTAAACGTAGCTAGAAGTATACTAAGTAACTTTAAAATATCCAAAATTTGGAGGTTTCATGCAAATAGTTACAAAAAAATTGAAAATTTTCTACCTAAAAAGTGAATACTTAAGAATTCTATATGCTTAACCACTCATCTACACTTAAACTTTACACTGTTCTCAATGTAAATTGACTCCTCCAATGTAAAATCAAGGTGGAAAATCCTATAATGACATGAAAATTCAGAAAGAAAATAAGAAAAAATAATAGAAATACTAAACCAATGGGTTCCGTCCCATGCATCGCTTGGTTTAACGTCATCAACCTGACTTTCTGATCGCCCATACACCAATAATCTGAAATTTGTGGATCCATCCATAAAATAATCTGCATTGCTAACAATAACTTCACAAGAATATTAACATATGGTATAAATAGTGAAACCATCATCCCATAAAAGTTACCCCCACACTTAGTCCATTCTACACTCGAAAGTGTGTACAAAAATAAGTGGAAGGAACTTCTATGTGTTCCTCTTGGAAAACCTGCATGATATTAGACCCAAGCACATATGGCAGATACTTAGATGCAAGGAATTCATATAAAACTTTTGAAGCATTCAATTCCAGCCCCAAATTAGGTATCTTCTTAAAAGATGGATTAAAAACTTTTTGGGAAACTATTTCTAGTTTTAGAGGATCATCATTAGATAGAGAATCATGTATAGGGTTAGACAAACCTTGCAAAACCTCTTGTATTACCGGATCCTCGATACTACTGAAAAATTCCATTCCCACATCACAAGCATCATCATTCTCATTCAAACTCTTGACAAGCAATTCTTCATCAGTTTCTTGTATAGCCTGCAAGTCTTCATCATCAGAATCGAAATCTGCTTCAAGCAATTTATCGTAACGCTTATACTCTTCTTCACAAGTCGACTTCTCATTCAAAGTATATACTATTTCTGAATTCGGGATGGTATGCACAAAGAAGTCATAATCATCGTCGCTCTCATACACAACATAAGTCTTACCATCAATAACTTTAGTGTTGTTAGACTCAACTTCTTCCTTTCGAATAGGAGAATGATCATTATGATAATGAGTTGAGCTATTAGTACCAAAATTATCGAATTCAAAGATTGCTCATCAGAGTTTTCGTCAACCTCATAACCTTTAATATCCCAACGACGTTGGAGTTTCATTTGTATGACCCTGTTAATTTCTTGAAGAGTCTCTTCTTATGCTCCAGCTTCTTCCAGTTGATCGTGTCTTTTAGAGAGTTTTCTGATGTTAATACGTTTCCCACCATTACTCACGATAGAATTTTCAGACCATATTTCTTCTTTTGGAATGAGTGAAGAAAGAACATGGTAAAGAGGAGTAGGTATTAATCCAGTATCATAAGTTTTGAGTTCCAAACTCTCTGACATCTGCACATTACTAGAAAACAATTGATTAGAAGTATAACTATCCTCCCATCCTCGTGATTGTTCCCTTACATACCCGCTGTAAGGTTGTTGGTATGTATGAGAATTATCACAAGGTTTTGCAAGATGATTATAGCCAAAATATTGGTTTTGATCATATCCCATATACGGTTGGAAGTTATAAGAATGAGATTGAGAATGTTTGTTCTTGTGAACCATATATGTTATTTCCAGAAGGATTCATCTCGATAAAGCCTAAAAAAATTATGCGCACAACTCGTTTAGAGAATTTACCTCTTGTTCTAGACAAGCGAAAAATACTAGTAACCGATCACACACACACACACACACACACACAAAATAATCATTGATTGTACATGAAAATAAGATTCTAATAAAACAAATTATTAAAAGAAACTAGAATGAAAACTAAATGCACAAACAAAAAATTAAATAACAACTAGAACTACTGACTGCTCCCCGGCAGCGGAGCCAATTTTACCGATGTGTCAAACTCGTCAAAATATATTCCTTACTTTCTTACACTAACTAGTAAAATAATAATAAGCAGGTTCGTTCCTAAGGGAGCGTTGAGTTAAAGTTGTCAATAAATTTCTGAAAATAAGAATAATGCAAAACTACGAAAACAAGTAAAAGAATGCAAATAGGATGATGATGATGATTAAGGAGTCTTTCTCCACTAGTGAACATGAATACAAGTGAAATCTTCTTCAAAATACGTTTACTAAAAACCCTAGACAAGTTATGAGTTCAACAAGTCCATTAGACTCCAAGGTCACTTCGAGAATAAGTTCTCTACTCGTTTTTAGCCAATCGAGCCACTTTTAGTAAGCTTTCTAGTGTAACTTTATTGACCGTTATGCTTTATGGGTCGGGTTGATCCTAACCACATGTTCGTAAGTTCGACATGTTAACTTAGGGTTATCTTTCACACATCAAAATCGACAACATCCCATTGAAACATTGATGTTTCACTACTTTTAATTTAATCGCCATAACAATCACGGATTACGGTTTAATTATCTAGCATTAGAATTGGAAACGAGTTATTCAATTGTACAATTGAAAACTCGCAAACAATCCATAGTCATAGACATGGTAAAAGACGAGCAATAAAATAATATTGAAAATAAAGATTAATTTAAATAAATCATAGTATCACATAGTTACAAAATATCCCTAATCAAACAAATATTTAGCTAGACATATTGGAGTTCATGACAAAATAAAAAAATATGAAACTAAAATTAAAATCAACTAAACCAAATATGAAACTAAAATTAAAATCAACTAAACCAAACAAGCAGGTAGAGTGGAATGGTGTTGCAACAACAAGCTCTTTGCCTGGAACGTGTGGCCTGGATGATGATGTAGCAAACAGATGGAGGAGGGGGTTGGCTGTAGCTATAGCTGTAATGGCCTAGTGGGTGTATCCGGATGCTGTGGAGATGTAAAAGATGATGGTGAATGTGGAGGTGATGCTGTATATGATGATGGCATTATAGGTTGGAGAGGCGCAGTCGTGAGAGGGTAATGATTGATGTAGCCTTTACCTCCTTTTATAACTTCAAATTCCTTCTAGTTCCTGTAGTTTCCAAATTCTTCACATACCCAACCTTCCTAATCTCGCTCAAACTCTAAAAGCTTTAAAATCCTAGCCATCTAACACGTACTTTAAACGACAGCAAAACTCTCTTATCTCCCTATTTTCTAGTTCTGCAACTCTGTCTATATCCAATCCAGCGCAAACCCAACTTTTCTTCTTTGTCCCAGCTTCTAAATCTTGGTCTCAATCTCCTTCGTTCATTACTCAAAATCAATGACAGTAGCCATCGTTCTACCCTAAGTTCTCGACTGCAAAATCATGGCCTAAACCTTTGTAAACAAATCACATAATGTATTGCAACAAGCACATCACAGAACCCATTTCGAATTCAACTAATAAACCATGGCAAACCTAATGGTAGTTCAGGCATTCTGTCAAGCACCTTGTGTGGAGTTTTGGTACAAGAAGAAATTGGTTTGATGTGTTTCTCTAGCCTTGATTCATCTCCTTCTGCAAACACAAGTTCATTCATAACCCATCAATCATTCAATAAACAATTCAATCATCATTCAGTCACATAAACCGCGACTACAACTTCTTTCTTCTCTTTCTTACTGATCCCATGTCTCTTTCAGATCCAGATTCATACTGAACTCTAAGACCTAGCTAACCCAAAACTAAGTTGAACCCATCTTTAATTGAAACATTTCTTCCAAAATAGCAGCGTCTCTTCTTCCTTTAATTGAGCCATCACCCATCATTCTATCCTTTTTTCTCTTCTTTGTAAACTCAACGACAACAACAACATCTCACTGTCTTCTTCGAACCCCATTCTATATCTTCTATGCTCAGTTCATATCCATCTCTCAAACTCTTCTCTTATTGAACTATCACAGATCCATAAGTTGTACTAGCTTTTAACCCATTCGAGACACATACAAGAACCATGGCAATCGACGGCAGGCTTTGGTTCTTGAATTCGTCACAAACAGAAGCAAAAGACTTCACCCGCTCGCAAAAAGAAATGGTTTCTTCATAAACCTAAGATAGCACACACGTGCTTTGCCATTGTGGTGAAATCCACTCACTCTTTTGTGTGGTCCATTTCTTCACCAGGCCCAATATACAAGCTATAATATTGAGCCCATTAACATCAAACGGCACCACCATTCCCCTGAGCCCACATTGGCTTATTGTTGAAACTGAAAAGACTTGATAATTCCCGATACAACTCATTTTGATTCTTTTCCTTCTCACGACTCCAATATGCCTAAAAACTCAAAAACAAGCATAAAACACAAAATTCACAAGAAAAATAGCAAAGAAAGCATAAACAATAAATATTAATTAAGGTGTTTTAGACACCTATCAGCCTTCAGACCGGTACCTAGGTATGCTAAATTTCAGAAGGAATTTCGCACAAAAAAGGATAAGTTGATTGCTAACCAGATTACGCAGGTGGGTGAAAATGCTTCAGCTATTTTGTTGAAGAAGATGCGCGCAAAGTGCAGTGATCCCGGGGTTTCACAGTGCCAATTACTATTGGTACCAAGAGGTTTGATGTTTTGCTTGATTTTGAAGCGTCCATTAGTGTGATGTCAGCCGATATTTATGGTTCTTTTAATCTTGGACCTTTAAAAGAGACATGGATTATCATTCAATTTTAAAACAAGTCCAACATATATCCTAAGGGACTCATGGAAGACGTGTTAGTTCAAGTAAATGAGTTAATCTTTCCGGTTGATTTCAATGTTATGGATATGCAGAATGGGGATAATTGTTCGTGTACTTCATTACTTATTGGGAGACCGTTTATGAAGACTGCAAAGACGAAGAATGATGTCGACAGTGGGATACTTACTATGGAGTTTGATAAAGAAATTATACGCTTCAATATCTTCGAAGCTATGCTTTATCCAAGTAATGTCCATTCTGCATTCTTTATTGATGTTATTGATTCGTTAGCTCAACAAATGCTTAATTTGAGTAGTGAAGATGAAGTTTGGACTGTGTTGCAACACAATATTAATATTTCTATCCATAGGATGCCTAACTTGGACGTTGACATTACAAAGGAATTATTGGAGATGTGTGGTGCCTTAACGGCACTACAAGAAGCTCAAATGGGTAATATTTCATATATCTCTTTACCTGTAACTAATGAAGTTCCTTTACCTTCTGTTGTGCAGGCACCTAAATTAGAATATTAGTGAAAGACAATGCAAAGCCAATATATGATTCTCATCGTAGGCTTAACCCCCCAATGATGGAGGCCATGAAGAAAGAGATCCTTAAATTGCTAAGTGTGGGGGTGATTTACCCAATTTATGACAACAAATGGGTTAGTTCGGTACATGTGGTACCAAAGAAGTGTGGTGTTACTGTTGTCAGAAATCAAGATGACGAACTTGTTCCTACACGAGTTCAAAAAGGATGAAGAGTATGCATAGACTACATAAAACTTAATTCTGCTACCCTAAAGGATCACTTTCATTTGCCTTTTATTGATCAGATGTTAGATAGGTTGTCGGGATATTCACATTATTGCTTTTTAGACGGTTATTCGGGCTATAATTAAATTTTTATTGCACCGGAGGATCAAAAGAAGACTACTTTTACTTTTTCTTTTGGTACGTTCGCATATAGACGGATGCCGTTTGGTATTTGCAGTGCGCCTACCCCTTTTCAGAAATGTATGGTTAATATATTTTATGACTACGTGGAATGC
>JAJJMC010020031.1:13106160-13123920 GCA_023531435.1 Papaver californicum
AAGGATAATCCAAATGGTCCAAAATATCTTCAAATGGTTTTAAAAAAATGCTCGCAATTGGATATTTCAAAAACGTGCACAAAAGTGCACGAAATTGCTTCTTTCTATAGTCAGCTTAATACTGAGACCTCATAGGTTTGTATATATTTAAATAAAAAAAGAGTCCACCTATGCTAATGTAAATGGTCCAAAATATCTTCAAATGGTTTTAAAAAAGTGTTTGTAATTGGATATTTCAAAAGCGTGCACAAAAGTGCACGAAATTGCTTCTTTCGAGATTTAGCTTATTGCTGAGACCTCAGACTTGTGTAAATATCAAATTAACAATAGAGCCTACCAAGGCTAATGGAAATGGTCCAAAATATCTACAAATGGTTTTAAAAAAGTGCTTGTAATAGGATATTTGAAAAACATGCACAAAAGTGCATGAAATTGCTTCTTTCGAGATTTAGCTAACTATTGAGACCTCATAGGTGTGTAAATATTAAAATAACAATATTGTCCACCAATGATCATATAAATGGTCCAAAATATCTTCATTTAGTTTTAATAAAATAGTTTGGAATAGGATTATTTCAAAAAAGTGCACCACAGTGTACGAAATTCCTTCTTTCAATATTCAACTTACTATTGAGACCTCATAGGTGTGAAAATATCAAAATAACAATATAGTCAACCAAGTCTTATGGAAATGGTCCAAAATATCTTCAAATGGTATTAAAAAAGTGCTTGTAATAGGATATTTCAAAAATGTGCACAAAACTGCACAAAATTGCTTCTTTCGAGATTTAGCTTATTACTGAGACCTCATAGGTGTGTAAATATCAAAATAACAATATATTCCACCAAGGCTAATGAAATGGTCCAAAATATCTTCAAATGGTTTTATTAAAGTGCTTGTAATAGGATATTTTCAAATAGTGCAAAAAAGTAAAAGAAATTGCTTCTTTCGATATTTAGCTTACTATTGAGACCTCATAGGTGTGTGACTATTAAAATAACAATAGAATCAACCAAGGCTACTGTAAATGGTCGAACATATCTTCAAATGCTTTTAAAAAAGTGCTCGAAAATTGATATTTTAAAAACGTGCACAAAAGTGTACGAAATTTCTTCTTTCGTTATTCAGCTTCCTACTGAGACCTCATAGGTGAGTAAATATAAAAATAACAATATAGTCTAACAAGGCTAATGTAAATGGTCCAAAATATCTTCAATTTTTTTTAAAAAGTTCTCGAAATTGGATATTTCAAAAACGTGCACAAAAGTGCACGAAATTGCGTCTTTCCATATTCAGCTTACTACTGAAACCACATAGGTGTTTAAATATCAAAATAAAAATAGAGTCCACCAAGCTAATGGAAATAGTCCAAAATATGTTCAAATAATTTTAAAAAAGTGTTTGTAATAGGATATTTCGAAAACACGCACCAAAGTGTACGAAATTGCTTCTTTCGATATTCGGCTTACTACTGAGACCTCATAGGTTTGTAAATATAAAAATAACAACAGAGTCAACCAAGGATAATGGAAGTGGTCAAAATATCTTCAAATGGTTTTAAAAAAGTGCTCGAAATTGGATATTTCAAAAACGTGCACAAAAGAGCATGAAATTGCTTCTTTAGATATTCAACTTACTATTGAAACCTCATAGGTGTACAAATATCAAAATAAAAATAGAGTTAACAAAGGCTAACGAGTCCTAAATATCTTCAAACGGTTTTAAAAAAGTGCTCGCAATTGGATATTTCAAAAACGTGCACAAAAGTGCACGAAATTGCTTATTTCTATAGTCAGCTTAATACTGAGACCTCATAGGTTTGTATATATATAAATAAAAAAAGAGTCCAGCTATGGTAATGGAAATGGTCCAAAATATCTTCAAATGGTTTTAAAAAAATGTTTGTAATTGGATATTTCAAAAACGTGCACAAAAGTGCATGAAATTGCTTCTTTCGAGATTTAGCTTATTGCTGAGACCTCATAGGTGTGTAAATATCAAATTAACAATAGTCGTCACCACATCTCGGATTCTATCTCTACCATATAACTTTCTGTTTTTACTTTTATAATTTTGTGTTTCTCTAAGTGATTTGGTGGGACCCAGTATCAAATTGTTATCGCCGTCAGGATGAAATAAAGTGTTTTGAGATCAAGTTCCAATATTGCATTTTATTTTGAAAAAAAAGAGAGAGAAAAGAATAGAAATAGAATATTGACACTTTGATAGCAATATGTGTTTGTTCTCTTTGTCTCCATTGCCTAAGCAAGCGTGGAACGCAGGATCCATGGGAACTATCATGTAAGATGCTGATAAGAACCATGCGCTTGGATCCAATTTGATCCAATCATGTTGTCAATACATTTATTGTTTTATTTTCAATAAGTCGATCGCTGGAACCCGTGTATATACCAGTTGAATCGATATTAGTATTAGATTAAAGACCAATGGGTGCGTATCTCAATTCATTAGGTTTCATCCTGGCACTGACCTTTAGACAGATATGGGAAACACTGTTCACCTTAGTCAACACGTGCAACTTTCATATTTTCCATGTCCATCTTCTAAATCTTTTCATGTGATTGAACTGTGATAGATTCTGAGTCTTGTGGTTGAACGATTATCTGAGTAGAGATCTGTTGTCTTATATATGAATTTTAGTATGCTTGAGTAAACACTCGTGTAGATCAATTGGACTCATATAGGGCAATGATTCCCATAGACGAAGAATTTAATAAGCCAACTGAATAGCTTGTTTAGTGTCTATCCTTAATCGTTCACGAGTCGCTAAAATCTGGAGTAAAGGTTTTGTGGGTATACCTTTTGTAAACCCTCACGAGACAAAACTCGTCCACTAGGGACACCTAGGGGTTTAATGGCTTATTACATATGCTAAATGTAGTCGCGATTCCTGCGAAAGTGAGTTAGGATTTTATTTTAGTAGATTTGCTCGAGGACTAGCAAATACTAAGTTTGGGGGTATTTGATAGACACATTTTTGTGTCTAAATTGCGCTCGATTATCTATTTTGATAGTGTTCGATTTTGTACTTTTTATGGTTTTTTATGTATTTGTAGGTATTTTTGAGGAATAAACATTTACGGAAAAATCGGTTCGAAAAGTGATAAAGGCACCCGGAAAATTACTAAAGGAACCTAGGGAGAATTGATAAAGGCACCCAACTCTTGGATTGAGGGCACCCCCTTCTTTGAATTTGAAACCGAAAATGGCGGGAAAAGGAAAGCTATGTGAGAAAACTTCTGTGTTGATTTGTATTCGAGTATTAAGGTAATCTAAACGTGTACTTGGTATCTCAAAGTAATTCAACAATCTAAACAACATTAATACACGTCACAAGACGCATTTCAGCCGAAAAAATTTCCACACAGGGGTGAGTCGAGCCGGAAACAGAATTGTATTCTGTTTGGGATTTGCACGTAAGTTTAAGAGTGATTTGGACTTGTTCTTTGAGTCCTTATCGTTTCACAAGACCTATTAGGGTTTACTAACCCTATATATATCGAAGAGAAGGGAGGAAATCAGAAGGAGAAACCACCGAAAGTTGACAGGAAAAAAAGTTTCTGCTGTGAAGAAAAAGAACCTGAAGAACATAAGGCGCTCCAGAAGTGTCGCTGATAGTGTCGGTGAAACAGTCGCATACGCAGCTGCTGAAGCACAAGCACTTCAAGTCCGTCTTTCTTTCCTGTTCTCTTTTCCTTCTTCTGTAACACAGAGAACAGTGTCTGTAACGCTTATAAGCGTCTCTGTTCTTCCGTGTTACTCCTTTGTCACCATTGTAAGCACCTTTTGAGCAATAAAAGTCTATTTTGAGTGTATTTCCATTATAATGAGCTAATCACCATCACTGGGGCGACGGAGGAAGCCGTTCATCCAATAATTGTGGTAACTTCTATTTTAATTATATTTATTCTACAATTCTTTTATTATTAATTGCTTGAATTAAAATTGAAAAAAATGGTTTTTCTCAAATAATTGTGTTTTCTTCTGATGGGTCATAATTGGTTTTTAAACTCTTGATGTCTCATGCTCTTGATTAACAATTATTCTTTTTAAAACCTATTTTTGGCATATTTAGATTAAATTGAAAATAAGAATTGTTAGATGCTATTACTGAAGTATTGGTGAATGGTGGAATCTTAAGCCCTAGTTTTTCTTCATCCATTTTAAAATCAAATTATTTTAATTCTCTTTATTTTCTGTTATTAAAAATTAGGTCTAGAAATTAAATCTCCACAAGTCCGAGAATCGAACCTATTTTACCACTATCAAAAGATTACATCAATTTTTGGCGCCGCCGACGCGGATTTGTTTTTAGGTTTAGAGTTTTAGATTTATTTTTAGGTTTTATTTTTATTTTTATTATTTTACTTTGTTCTATTTTACGTTTCTTTTGGTATTTATCTTTTTGCTATAAGTTTTGGATTTTGAATCGAAAAGAAAGTGAGCCAAGACTTGGAATTAAAGCTAAAGACTTGGAGTTAAAAGTTAAAGCTTAAAGAACGAAAAAGAAGATGAAGATTTTTCTTAATTAGATTTTATTTTATTTTGGATTTTATTTGTTTTTGTTTTTTTTTAGAAAAGTGTATTAGGATTTTAATTTTTTCTGTAATTTTTTTTTATTTTGGACACTTCTTTTTGGACTTTCTTTTGGACATTTGGACACTTTATTTATTTTTAAACCCTACGGAAGGGTATTTTTAAATATAAACTGCTACAGGGAAGGACGACAATTACGATATTGTCTCGGCCCCTCGGGTTCGCACACTGACACAGGAGTCGGTGGCCCGAGTCGACTACAACCGATTCATCCCCTGTCTGGTACGGGAGGTAAGACTCGATCAACCCACGAATCCCCTGCAAGTGGGTTACTGTATTCCTTCGTATGCATATATGTTGAGGAACTGAAAACGGATTTAATTTTCTAGTAAAGGGCAAGAAATGGCCATATAAGATAAGGACTCGGATTTCATCACCGTTTCCTTCTTGCCCGCTTTAGGAACACATTACCAAACGCGAACCTTAACCTTAAAATTTTGACTAGAAAGAGACCGATAGGGTAACGAGCTTATAGGAAACTCGTTCAAAAGGACTGTATTGGATACTTTGTTAGCCGAACTCGAAGTTCAAGAAGATTATCTTAAGTTTATTAGAGCCGCCTTGTAACCCAGGTAAAAGTGCCAAAAAGACAGGGTTATCAAAGCTCCTTAGAGATTATCCTATTTCTCTTCGACTTAATCTAATTCGGATCGTTCTAAGAGGTTTGCTAAAATCGTAACTAGTTGCCTTTTGAAAGAATAAAAGCTGGTCTAGAAACAATCTAAGTGGAGCCATCATGGTTTTTGTTTGCTAGATTTAATAGGTTTGATTTGGTTGAGTCAGCCTTGCTTGTGATTGTTAGAATTCCCTTCCAATTAGGATTTATTTTAATTTTTTTTAGTGTATGCCAAGACCGCTTGAAGTCATCACTGCGCGGGCTTGGAAAAGAGACACTCTAGGTCGTTTGGATAGTGAAAAACCTAGTAATTCTGTCCCTGGAAATGAGGACCTCAGAGACTCTTCTTTTGAGGGCCCTGTTTTTGAAGATTTCAATTTTGAGAACTTGACATTGTGTGAAGAAGTTACTTCTAGTCCTTTGATAGCGCCAGCGATGACAACTTTAAAAGCTTTGTTGAACTAGACTAGGACTTCTCTTCCATCATGTATCAAGTTAGCTGATACTGAAGCAAACTATGAATTGAAACCTGAGACCATACAGATGCTCCCAATATTCTTAGGGAAAGAAAATGAAAACCCCTATTTCCATGTTAGGGATTTTGAGGAAATATGTAGTACCATCAAGATTAAAGACCTAGATGATGAAGCGTTGAAACTTAGACTATTTCCTTTTTCACTAAGAGACAAAGCCAAGTCTTGGCTATATAGTTTGACTTCTGAGTCAATTGAGACATATGAACAACTCACGTCTGCCTTTTTCCAGAAGTTTTTCCCTAGGCACAAAACATCATCTATTAGATAGCAGATTTGCACATTTGCTCAATTAAAGGGAGAATCTTTATATAGGTATTTGGAAAGGTTCAGACTTATTATCACAATGTCCTCATCATGGTTTAGAGAAATTAAGGCTAGTTCAGATCCTCTACGAGGGTTTAGATTATTCGACAACAACCATGGTTGAGTCTTTATGCACATGTGGGTTTGAAAATAAAACTGTCGATGGCGCGATGACATTTTTGAATGAAATCGCCGAGAAAACCCAACAGTGGGAAAATAGTAGGGAGCCCCGGAGAACAATTCTTCTAAGTAGAGGGAATGTTAATAGGGTAAAAGGATCTTTTGATTCGGATGCCAAAATAGCGTCTATATCGAAAAGGTTAGAAGCTTTAGAACTGAATCAATCTAGTAGTATTGAGCCCAAACCATTTTGGGAAGGACATACTGTTGAAGAGAAAGCCCATGCTCTTTATAATAACACTAGGTTTTATAATCATCAGAAGTTCGACCCTTATTCAGAAACCTATAACCCTGGTTGGAGAAACCATCCTAACATTTCTTGGTCTAAGGGCCAGAGTCAAGGTCAGTCTAGTAATTCTAAGGTTCCCCCAGGTTTTGGTTATGCTAAGAATCCTTCTGGACCAGCACAATTTCAGAGTCCGATAGATAAGACGATAATGAGTTTAGCTGAGTCTGTTGCCTCATTGACTCAGAATACTAAAGATTTCCAACAATTTGTGAACCAGAGTTTACGAAAAAATCAAAAGATTGTTCAGGCTAATAGTCAGGCTATTTCTAATTTAGAAACCCAGGTCGGTCAGATCGCTGAGTCTTTGAGATAGAGAAAAAGGTAGGCTATTTCACTTAATCAGAACAATATAACCCCTAGGTACAAAGACCCAGGGTCCCCTACTATTTCTTGCACAATAGGTGAATACCGTGTTGAGAAAGCGTTACTTGATTTAGGAGCCAGTGTGAACTTACTTCCGTACCATGTGTACCTGCATTTAGGACTTGGTGATTTGAAACCTACTCAGATGACATTGCAGTTAGCTTATAGGTCTGTGAAAATTCCTCGTGGTGTCATAGAGGATGTTCTTATTGAGGTTGATAGGTTTATTTTCCAGTAGATTTTGTTGTCCTTGATACCCACCCTGTCCCTGACCCAGAGAATCAGATACCTGTGATATTAGGTCGCCCATTTTTAGCGACATCCAATGCGATCATTAACTGTCGAAATGGTATTATGAACTTATCTTTTGGTAATATGACTATTGAGTTGAATATTTTCAACATTAGTAAGCAACCACCTGAGCTGGATGACACGTGCACTGAAGAGGTGAACATGATAGGAACACTAGTTCAGGAGTCATTACCGAACACTTTGTTAGAAGATCTATTAGAGAAATGCCTAGCCCACTTTGGGTTTGATTTTGATGATGATAGTGTAATCAATGAGGTGAATGCTTTGTTAGACTCACCCCCTTTGTTAGACACTAGTAATGGATGGAAACCTAAGTTTGAACAACTACCAGTTTCTAAGTCTACCCTAATTACTTATTTAGAAGAGCCTCCTAATTTGGACCTTAAACAACTACCAGATACTCTGAAATATGTGTATTTAAGCCCATCTGAGACTTTGCCTGTGATTGTAGCATCCGACTTGGATAGTAACCAGGAAAGTAGGCTAGTAACCGTGCTTCAAGATAATAAGGAAGCTTTAGGGTGTACCATAGCAAACATTAAGGGAATAAGTCCTACTGTTTGTATGCATCAGATTCATTTAGAGGATGATACAAAACCGTCTAGGGAGATACAACGTCGACTTAACCCTAACATGAAAGAAGTAGTTCGAACTGAAGTGCTTAAGTTGTTAGATGCGGGTATTATTTACCCAATTTCAGATAGTAAGTGGGTCAGCCCCGTTCAGGTTGTCCCCAAGAAATCAGGTATCACTGTAGTTCAGAATGATAACAATGAATTAATCCCAACCCGAGTAACCACGGGGTGGCGTAATTGTATTGACTATAGAAATTGAACAAAGTCACAAGGAAGGATCACTTTCCCCTTCCTTCCATCGACCAAATGCTAGAGAGATTAGCTGGACATAGCCACTATTGATTGCTAGATGGTTTTTCTGGTTATATTCCAAAAACGTGCACGAAAATGCACGAAATTGCTTTTTTCGATATTCAACTTACAACTGAAACCTCATAGGTGTGCAAATATCAAAATAACAATAGAGTCAACAAAGTCTAATGTGAATGGTCCAAAATATGTTCAAATGGTTTTAAAAAAGTGCTCGCAATTGGATATTTCAAAAACGTGCACAAAAGTACACGAAATTGCTTCTTTCTATAGTCAGCTTAATATTGAGACCTCATAGGTGTGGAAATATCAAAATAAAAATATAGTCAACACATGATAATGGAAATGGTACAAAATATCTTATTTTTTTTAAAAAAAAGTGCTTATAATAGGATATTTCAAAAACGTGCACAAAAGTGAACGAAATTGCTTCTTTCGAGATTTAGCTTACTACTGAGACCTCATATATGTGTAAATATCAAAATAATAATAGAGTCCACCAAGGATAATTTAAATGGTAAAAAATATCTTTAAATAGTTTTAAAAGAGTGCTTGTAACAGGATATTCCAAAAACGTGCACAAAAGTGCAAGAAATTACTTCTTTCGATATTCAGCTTACTACTGAAACCTCATAGGTGTGCAAATATCAAAATAAAAATAGTGTCAACCAAGGCTAATGGAAATGGTCCAAAATATCTTCAAATGGTTTTAAAAAATTGCTTGCAATTGGATATTTCAAAAACGTGCACAAAAGTGTACGGAATTGCGTCTTTCGATATTCAGCTTACTACTGAAACCTCATAGGTGTGCAAATATCTAAATAACAATAGAGTAAACCAAGTCTAATATAAATGGTCCAAAATTTCTTCAAATGGTTTTAAATAAGTGCTTGCAATTGGATTTCAAAAACGTGCACAAAGGTGCACGAAATTGCTTCTTCTTATAGTCAGCTTAATACTGAGCCCTCATAGGTTTGTATATATAAAAATAAAAGAGTCCACCTATGCTAACGGAAATGGCCCAAAATATCTTCAATTAGTTTTAAAAAAGTGGTTGTAATAGGATATGTCAAAAACGTGCACAAAAGGGCATAAAATTGCTTCTTTCGAGATTTAACTTATTGCTGAGACCTCATAGGTGTGTAAATATAAAAATAACAATAGAGCCTACCAAGGATAATGGAAATGTTCCAAAATATCAACAAATGGTTTTAGTGCTTGTAATAGGATGTTTCAAAAACATGGACAGAAGTGCACGAAATTGCTTCTTTCGAGATTTGGCAAACTACTGAGACCTCATAGGTGTGTAAATATTAAAATAACAATATAGTACACCAAGGATAATATAAATGGTCCAAAATATATTCAAATAGTTTTACAAAAAGTGTTTGTAATAGGATATTTCAAAAACGTGCACAACAGTGTATGAAATTGCTTCTTTCGATATTCAGCGTACTACTGAGACCTCATAGCTGTGTAAATATAAAAAAATAACAATATAGTCAACCAAGTCTAATGGAAATGGTCCAAAATATCTTCAAATGGTATTAAAAAAGTGCTTGTAATAGGATATTTCAAAAACGTGCACAAAACTGCACAAAGTTGTTCTTTCGAGATTTAGCTTACTACTGAGACCTCATAGGAGTGTAAATATCAAAATAACAAAATATCCCACCAAGGCTAATGAAAATGGTCCAAAATATCTTCAAATGGTTTTTAAAAAGTGCTTGTAATAGGATATTTTCAAATTGTGCAAAAAAGTGAAAGAAATTGCTTCTTTGGATATTTAGCTTACTACTGAGACCTCATAGGTGTGTGACTATTAAAATAACAATAGAGTCAACCAAGGCTAACATAAATGGTCCAAAATATATTCAAATGGTTTTAAAATAGTGCTCGAAAATTGATATTTCAAAAACGTGTACAAAAGTGTACGGAATTTCTTCTTTCATTATTCAACTTACTACTGAGACCTCATAGGTGTGTAAATATAAAAATAACAATAAAGTCTAACAAGGCTTATGTAAATGGTCCAAACTATCTTCAAATTGTTTTAAAAAGTTATCGAAATTGGATATTTCAAAAACGTGCACAAAATAGCACGAAATTGGTTCTTTCTATATCCAACTTACTACTGAAACCTCATAGGTGTGTAATTATTAAAATAACAATAGAGTCAACTAAGGCTAATGGAAATAGTCCAAAATATCTTCAAATGGTTATAAAAAAGTGCTCGAAATTGGATATTTCAAAAACGTGCATAAAAGAGCATGAAATTGCTTCTTTCGATATTCAGCTTACTACTGAAACCTAATAGGTGTGCAAATATCAAAATAAAAATAGTGTCAACCATGGATAATTTAAATGGTCCAAAATATCTTCAAATGGTTTTAAAAAATTGCTTGCAATTGGATATTTCAAAAACGTGCACAAAAGTGTACGAAATTGCTTCTTTCGATATTCAGCTTACTACTGAAACCTCAGAGGTGTGCAAATATTCAAATAACAATAGAGTAAAGCAAGGCTAATGTAAATGGTCAAAAATATATTCAAATGGTTTTAAAAAAGTTCTCGCAATTGGATATTTCAAAAACGTGCAAAAAAGTGCACGAAATTGCTTCTTTCCATAGTTAGCTTAATACTGAGACCTCATAGGTTTGTATATATAAAAATAAAAAAAGAGCCCACCTATTCCAATGGAAATAGTCCAAAATATCTTCAAATGCTTTTAAAAAAGAGCCTGTAATAGGATATTTCAAAAACGTGCACAAAAATGCACGAAAATGCTTCTTTCAAGATTTAGCTTACTACTGAGACCTCATAGGTGTGTAAATATAAAAATAAAAATAGACTCTACCAAGGCTAATGGTAATGGTCTAAAGTATCTTCAAATGGTTTTAAAAAGGTGCTCGCAATTGGATATTTCAAAAACGTGTACTAGCACGAAATTGCTTCTTTCGATATTCACCTTACTACTGAAACCTCTAGGTGTGCAAATATCAAAATAAGAATAGAGTCAACCAAGTCCAATGGAAATGGTCTAAAATATTTTCAAATGGATTTAAAAAAGTGATTATAATAAAAAATTTCAAAAACGTGCACAAAAGTGCACGGAATTGCTTCTTTCGATAGTCAGCTTACTGCTGAGACCTCATAGGTTTGTAAATATCAAAATAACAAAAGAGTCCACCAAGGATAATGGAAATGATCCAAAATTTCTTCAAATGGTCTTAGAAAAGTGTTCAAAATTGGATATTTCTAAAACAAGCACAAAAGTAGACGAAATTGCTACTTTCGATATTCAGCTTACTACTGAAACCTAATAGGTGTGCAAATATCAAAATAAAAATAGTGTCAACCATGACTAATGGAAATGGTCAAAATATCTCCAAATGGTTTTAAAAAAGTGCTCGAATTTGGATATTTCAAAAAGGTACACAAAAGAGCACGAAATTGCTTCTTTCGATATTCAGCTTACTACTGATACCTCATAGGTTTGTAAATATCAAAATAACAATATAGTCAAACAAGTTAATGTTAATGGTCCAAAATATCATCAATGGTTTTAAAAAAGTGCTCGCAATTCGATATTTTAAAAACGTGCACAAAAGTGCATGAAATTGCTTCTTTCGAGATTTAGATTGCTACTGAGACCTCATAGGTGTGTAAAAATAAAAATAAAAATAAAGTTTACCAAGGATAATTTAAATGGTCCAAAGTATCTTCAAATGGTTTTAAAAAATGGCTCGCAATTGGATATTTCAAAAACGTGCACAAAAGAGCACAAAGTTGATTCTTTCGATATTCAGCTTACTACTGAAACCTCAAAGGTGTGTAAATATCAAAATAACAATAGATCCTACCAAGGATAATGTAAATGTTCCAAAATATCTAATAATGGTTATAAAAAAGTTATTGTAATAGGATATTTCAAAAACGTGCACAAAACTGCACAAAATTGCTTCTTTCGAGATTTTACTTACTACTGAGACCTCATAGGTGTGTAAATATAAAAATAACAATAGAGCCCACCAAGGCTAATGAAAATGGTCCAAAATATATTCAAATGGTTTTAAAAAAGAGTTTGTAATAAGATATTTTAAAAATGTGCGCAAAAGTTCACGAAATTGCTTCTTTCGAGATTTAGCTTACTAATGAGACCTCAAATATATGTAAATATCAAAATAACAATAGAATCCACCAAGGCTAATTTAAATGGTCAAAAATATCTTTAAATAGTTTTTGAAAAGTGCTTGTAACAGGATATTCCAAAAACGTGCACAAAAGAGCACGAAATTGCTTCTTTCGATATTCAACTTACTACTGAAACCTCATAGGTGTGCAAATATCAAAATAAAAATAATTTCAACCAAGGCGAATTGAAATGGTCCAAAGTATCTACAAGTATTTTTAAAAAAGTGATCGTAATTGGATATTTTAAATATGTGCACAAAAGTGTACGAAATTGCTTCTTTCGATATTCAGCTTACGACTGAAACCTCATAGGTGTGCAAATATCAAAATAACAATAGAGTAAACCAAGGCTAATGCAAATTGTCTAAAATATCTTCAAATGGTTTTAAAAAAGTGCCCGCAATTAGATATTTGTAATTGCTTCTTTCGATAGACAGCTTACTACTGAGACCTCATAGGTTTGTAAATATCAAAATGACAAAATAGTCCACCAATGCTAATGGAAATGGTCCAAAATATCTTCAAATGGTTTTAAAAAAGTGCTACTAATAGGATATTTCTAAAACATGCACAAAATTGCACGAAATTGCTTCTTTGGAGATTTAGCTTCCCACTGAGACCTCATAGGTGTAAATATCAAAATAACAACAGAGTCCACCATGGATAATGTAAATGATCAAAAATATCTGCAAATAGTTTATAAAAAGTGCTCGAAATTGGATATTTCAAAAACGTGCGCAAAAGAGCACAAAATATCTTCTTCCGATATTCAGCTTACTACTGAAACCTAATAGGTGTGAAAATATCAAAATAACAATAGAGTCAACCAAGTTTAATATAAATGGTCCAAAATATCTTCAAATGGTTTTAAAAAAGTGTTTGTATGAGGATATTTCAAAAACGTGCACAAAAGTACACGAAAATGCTTCTTTCTCTAGTCATCTTACTACTACGACCTAATAGGTTTGTAAATATCAAAATAACAAAATATTCCACCAAGGAAAATGGAAATTTTCCAAAATATCTTAATATGGTTTTAAAAAAGTGATTGTAATAGGATATTTCAAAAGCGTGCACAAAAGTGCACGAAATTGCTTTTTTCGAGATTTAGCTTACTACTGAGACCTCGTAGGTGTGTAAATATCAAAATAACAATAGAGACAACAAAGGCTAATGGAAATGGTCCAAAATATCTACAAATGGTTTTAAAAAATGCTTCTAATAGGTTATTTCAAAAAAATGCACAAAAGTGCACAAAATGATTCTTTCAAGATTTAGATAACAACTGAGACCTCATAGGTTTGTAAATATAAAAATAACAATATAGTCCACCAAGTCTAATAGAAATGGTCCAAAATATCTTCAAATAATTTTAAAAAAGTGTTTGTAATATGATATTTCAAAACCGTGCACAACAATGTACGGAATTGCTTCTTTCGATATTCAGCTTACTACGTAAACCTCATAGGTTTGTAAATATAGAAATAACAATATATTCAACCAAGGATAATGTAATTGGTCCAAAATATCTTCAAATGGTACTAAAAAAGTGCTTGTAATAGGATATTTTAAAAACATGCACAAAAGTTCACGAAATTGCTTCTTTCGAGATTTTGCTTACTACTGAGACCTCATAGGTGTGTAAATATCAAAATAACAATATAGAACACCAAGGCTAATGGAAATGGCCAACATATCTTAAAATGGTTTTAAAAAAGTGCATGTAATATTATATTTTCAAATCGTTCACAAAAGTGAAAGAAATTGCTTCTTTCGATATTTAGCTTGCTACTGAGACCTCATAGGTGTGTAAATATCAAAATAACAATAGAGCTCACCAATTCTAATGGAAATGGTCCAAAATATTTTCAAATGGTTTTAAAAAAGTGCTTGTAATATGATATTTCTTAAACGTGCACAAAACTGCACGAAATTGCTTCTTTCGAGATTTTGCTTACTTTCGAGACCTCATAGGTGTATAAATAATAAAGTAACTATAGAACCTTCCAAGACTAATGGAAATGGTCCAAAATATCTTCAAATGGTTTTAAAATAGTGTTCGAAAATTGATATTTCAAAAACATGCACAAAAGTGTACGAAATTTCTTCTTTCATTATTCAACTTACTACTGAGACCTCATAGGTGTGAAAATATAAAAATTACAATAGAGTCTACCAAGGCTAATGGAAATGGTCCAAAGTATCTTCAAATGGTTTTAAAAACTTGCTCGTAATTGGATATTTCAAAAACGTGTATAAAAGAGTACGGAATTGCTTCTTTCGATATTCACCTTACTACTGAAACCTCATAGGTGTGTAAATATCAAAATAACAATAGAGTCATCCAAGGCTAATGGAAATGGTCCAAATATATTCAAATAGATTTAAAAAAGTATTTGTAATAGGAAATTTCAAAAACGTGCACAAAAGTGCACATAATTGCTTCTTTAGATAGTCAGCTTACTACTGAGACCTCATAGGTTTGTAAATATCAAAATAACAAAAGAGTCCACCAATGCTAATGAAAATGGTCCAAAATATCTACAAATTGTTTTTAAAAAGTGCTCACAATTGGATATTTCAAAAACATGCACAAAAGTGCACGGAATTGCTTCTTTCTATAGTCAGCTTAATACTGAGACCTCATAGGTTTGTAAATATAAAAATAAAAAAATAGTCCACCTATGATAATCAAAATGGTCCAAATATCTTCAAATGGTTTTAAAAAAGTGCTTGTAATAGGATATTTCAAAAACGTGCACAAAAGTGCAAGAAATTGCTTCTTTCGAGATTTAGCTTACTATTGAGAACTCATAGGTGTGTAAATATCAAAATAACAATAAAAGTCCACCAAGTCTAATGTAAATGGTCAAAAATATCTTCAAATAGTTTTAAAAAAGTGCTCGAAATTGGATATTTCAAAAACGTGCGCAAAAGTGCACGAAATTGCTTCTTTCGAGATATAGCTTACTACGGAGACCTCATAGGTGTGTAAATATCAAAATAAAAATAGAGCCCACCAAGGATAATGTAAATTTTCCAATATATCTACAAATGGTTTTAAAAAAGTTCTTGTAATAGGATATTTCAAAAACACGCACAACAATGTACGAAATTTCTTCTTCCGATATTCAGCTTACTACTGAGACCTCATAGGTGTGTAAAAATAAAAATAACAATAGAGTTTACCAAGGATAATGTAAGTGGTCCAAAGTATCTTCAAATGGTTTTAAAAAAGGTCTCGCAATTGGATATTTCAAAAACGTGCACAAAAGAGCACAAAATTGCTTCTTTCAATATTCATCTTACTACTGAAACCTCATAGGTTTGTAAATATAAAAATAAAAAAAGGGTCAACCTATGCTAATGGAAATTGTCCAAAATATCTTCAAATGGTTTTAGAATGGTGCTTGTAATAGGATATTTTAAAAACATGCACAAAAGTGCACGGAATTGTTTCTTCGAGATTTAGCTTACTACTGAGACCTCATATATGTGTAAATATCAAAATAACAATAGAGTCCACCAAGTCTAATTTAAATGGTCAAAAATATCCTTAAGTAGTTTTATAAAAGTGCTTGTAATTGGATATTCCAAAAACGTGCATAAAAGAGCACGAAATTGCTTCTTTCGATATTCAGCTTACTACTGAAACCTCATTGGTGTGCAAATATCAAAATAAAAATAGTGTTAACCAAGGATAATGGAAATGGTACAAAATATCTTCAAATGGTTTTATAAAAGTGCTTGTAATTGGATATTTCAAAAACGTGAACAAAAGTGCACGAAATTGCTTCTTTTGATATTTAGCTTACTACTGAAACCTCATAGGTGTGCAAATATCAAAATAACAATATAGTCAACCAAGGATAATGTAAATGGTCCAAAATATCTTCAAATGGTTTTAAAAAAGTGCTCACAATTAGATATTTCAAAAACGTGCACAAAAGTGCACAAAATTGCTTATTTCTATAGTCATCTTAATACAGAGACCTCATAGGTTTGTATATATATAAAAAAAAAATAGTCCACCTATTCTAATGGAAATGGTCCAAAATATCTTTAAATGATTTTAAAAAAGTGCTTATAATAGGATATTTCAAAAACGTGAACAAAAGTGCACGAAATTTTTTCTTTCGAGATTTAGCTTACTACTGAGACCTCATAGGTGTGTAAATATCAAAATAACAATAAACTCCACCAAGGCTAATGTAAATGGTCAAAATATCTTCATCGCAATTGGATATTTCAAAAACGTGCACAAAAGTGCACGAAATTGCTTCTTTCGATAGTTAGCTTACTACTAAGACCTCATCGGTTTGTAAATATCAAAATAAGAAAAGAGTCCACCAAAGCTAATGGAAATGTTCCAAAATATCTTTAAATGGTTTTAAAAAAGTGCTTGTAATAGGATATTTCTAAAACGTGCACAAAAGTGCACGAAATTGCTTCCTTCGAGATTTAGCTTACTACTGAGACGTCGTAGGTGTGTAAATATCAAAATAACAATAGAGACCACCAAGTCTAATGGAAATGGTAAAAATTATCTACAAATGGTTTTAAAAAAGTGCTTGTAATAGGATATTTCAAAAACATGCACAAAAGTGCACGAAATTGTTTCTTTCGAGATTTAACTAACTACTGAGACCTCGTAGGTGTGTAAATATTAAAATAACAATATATTCCACCAAGTCTAATAGAAATGGTCCAAAATATCTTCAAAAAGTTTTAAGAAAGTGTTTGTAATGGGATATTTCAAAAACGTGCACAACAGTGTACGAAATTGCTTCTTTCGATATTCAGCTTACTACTGAGACTTCATAGGTGCGTAAATATAAAAATAACAATATAGTCAACCATGGCTAATGGAAATGGTCTAAAATATCTTCAAAATGGTATTAAAAAAGTGCTTGTAATAGGATATTTCAAAAACGTGCACAAAAGTGCACGAAATTGCTTCTTTCGAGATTTTGCTTACTAATGAGACCTCATATATATGTAAATATCAAAAATAACAATAGAATACACCAAGGATAATTTAAATGGTCAAAAATATCTTTAAATAGTTTTTAAAAAGTGATTGTAACAGGATATTCCAAAAACGTGCACAAAAGAGCACGAAATTGCTTCTTTCGATATTCAAGTTACTACTGAAACCTCATAGGTGTGCAAATATAAAAATAAAAATAATGTCAACCAAGGCTAATTGAAATGGACAAAATATCTTCAAATGGTTTTAAAAAAGTGTTCGCAATTGGATATTTCAAAAACGTGCACAAAAGTGTACGAAATTGCTTCTTTCGATATTCAGCTGACTAATGAAACCTCATAGGTGTGAAAATATCAAAATAAAAATAGAGCCAACCAAGGCTAATGCAAATTTTCCAAAATATCTTAAAACGGTTTTTAAAAAATTATTCGCAATTGGATATTTGAAATTGCTTCTTTCGATAGTCAGCTTACTA
>JAJJMC010020031.1:13123930-13140936 GCA_023531435.1 Papaver californicum
AACTGAGACCTCATAGGTGTGTAAATAATAAAATAACAATATAGTCCACTAAGGCTAATAGAATTGGCCCAAATTATCTACAAATGGTTTTAAAATAGTGCTTGTAATAGCATATTTCAAAAACATGCACAAAAGTGCATGAAATTGATTCTATCGAGATTTTGCTAACAACTGAAACCTCATAGGTAAATATTAAAATAACAATATAGTCCACCAAGGCTAATATAAATGGCCCAAAATATCTACAAATGGTTTTAAAAAAGTGCTTGTAATAGGATATTTCAAAAACGTGCACAAAAGTGCACGAAATTGCTTCTTTCGAGATTTTGCTTACTACTGAGACCTCATATGTAACACCCGTAATTTTTGTATGACGCTTATTCATGGAAACGTCATGGCTGGGTTGAAGCTTCATCCTAAGCTTATAAAGCTTACCCTGATATACATTGGGGTGTGGATGCCTTGACCTTGAAATTATAGTGTTAAGGCCCTATTACGCGTGATGCGTATTTTAGGAGGCATGATAGTGCAAAGGAACTATTATACCGAGACGCAGTTGCGTAAGTGAGAGCATCATAGTGCTAAGGCACTATTATGCCGTGATGCATGACCCAATGCAATGCATCACCGAGCTGAAGTTGCATAAGTTGGAGTATCATAGTGCTAAGGCACTATTATACCGTGATGCATGACCCAATGCATCACCGAGACGAAGTTGCGTAAGTGAGAGCATCATAGTCCTAAGGAACTATTATGTCGTGATGCATGACCCAATGCATCACCGAGCCGAAGTTGCATAAGTTGGAACATTATAGTGCTAAGGCACTATTATGCCATGATGCATGACCCAATGCATCACCGAGCCAATATCGCTATTCGATAAATGCATCATAGTTCTAAGGCACTATTATGCCGTGATGCATTATCCAATGCATCACCGAGCCAAGAATGCTCCCCTTTGGCAAAAAATCTTCATTTTTGGCCTTGCAGTCGATGGATGACCCTTACCTTTCAAATATTTATTTGTGGAAATGAAAATAAAACATATATAAGGAGGGAGCTTTGCTTGAATGTGCATGAGCGGTAATGCACATATGAATGCGATGTAGCCTATACAATGGAGCATACTTGGTGCTCATCAGCGTGCTTAACTGTAGCTTACCCGAGAATGCTTCGCTTGGCTTTGGAAAGAAATCTTCATTTGCGGCCTTGCAGTCGATGGATGACCCCTACCTTTCTAATATTTGTTTGTAGAAATGCGAATAAAACATATATAGGGAGGGAGCTTTGTTGGAATGTGCATGAGCGGTAATGCACATATAGATATGCGAAGGGGCCAATACGTTGGAGCATACTTGATGCATAAGCATCAATATGTTTATAGCTTAACCGATGAAGCTTGAATGTGCATGAAGGTAATGCAATGTAGATATGCAAAGTAGCCTATACGTTGGAGCATACTTGATGCATAAGCATCAGTATGCTGGTAGCTTAGCCGATGAAGCTTGAAATTATGCGAAAACATCTTTCGATTATGCTACGTACTTGATAATGCATATTTGCATAATAAATAACGATAATTATGCACAAGCTAGTGCATACCTTGCGAAAGCCCTTTGGCCTACACGGACTAGGATTTGCTTGGCCTTTGGCCTTGCGATGAAGTTGGAATCGAAGTTGGCTTTGCCTTAATAGGCTTAAGTTGCTTGTCCCTTTCGAATCGACCCTATGATGAACTACGGTCATGCTTGATCCCATCAAGGTACGGGTTGGGTACATAGGCATCCACAATGCAATGCATTGAGGTGCAGCACCTTGTCGCTCATATAATCTAATTTGGGAGATGATTGCGACATTATGGTAACTCATATCATCTGGCTCGGCAATGCTAAGCAAGAGATGATTGTTGCCACACTTGATGAGGTAGTTGCAATTTCATTTGATGGATTGTTCATACTTCCTTGGAACCGTCGCGACATGGAATGGCATGTGCCTGGATGTTGCACTCTTGGCAAGAACAAGATAAGTGTAGGCTCCAACGCATGGTCGAAGCAAAACTGATGAAGCGAAAGCTTAGGCTTGAAATAGCCTAGGTGTTGGTCCAAGGCATGAGTTAGGCATGGACAGTAAAGCAAAATTATGTGATGCTTGCCAAAGGCATCCCCATTAGCTTGTATAGCCTTCAACTCTTGGTATAATGAGTGTAAGTTGGAATGGTATGCTAGTCAAAGGCATTCACCATGAACAATAATGGCCTTGCACCCTTTGTAGGTCAAGGGTGTGTTGGAACGATATGAAGACTACGGTTTGAGTACCATGCTTGCAAAACATGTTTAGAAAGGCAAATATGCCTGGAACGGTATAAACGTAGCTTGAATGATGTGGGAAATACGTTTCGAGTATAATGTGATAGACACATTTTTGTGTCCGATTTAATCTCAATTTTATATATTGTTGGTATTTTATTTTTGTACTTATTATGGTTTTTATTGCTTTTTAGGTATTTTTGGAGAATTGTTAAAGGCACCTTCATATTGGATTAAGGCACCCCAATTGATTTATAAAGGCACCCAAGGATTAATGCACCCAAAATTCAAATTGAAAATTTGGGCGGGAAGAAGAATTTCTATTCTTCATGCAGCGTGAAATAGGAAATTGGGTTGAAATTTGGAAACTTGCATCTTCTTTGGAAATTTCCTAAACTAAGAAGTTAGAATTGTTGATAAAGAACTATAAAGAGAAAGAGATCAAAGTGATTCCCCATTTAACAATCAAGAATCAAAATCAGGAAAGAAAATCAATTTTTTTTGGAAAATTCTAATCGGTGATCAAAGAAGAATTTGAGGAAGTTTTTAAAGTGATTTGAGGATTGGGATAGTATAAATAGAGGTTATGATCAATTGGGTTGAGGGAGAAAAGGATTGGGAAGCTTAGAATTGCTCACAATCAGGAGAATCACGTAAACAGGAAGCTCAAAAATTTCTGCTGCTGCCAAGGAAGAACACGAAGCAGGCTACACCAGAAAACTGTCGTTCATTAAAACAGAATCTGTACCTTATTTCAAAACGCAACATAAAACTGTTTCTTGTTGCGTATTCTTTTGAACTGTTTTCTATTACGGGCTGAAGTGTTTCCAGCAACACTTATAGCCGTATCTAATCGACTGTGTGCAATCATATTCTCCTTGTAAGCAATTTTTTGAGAAATGAAAAGATCTTTTGAGCAAGTTTTCTCCACCATGAGCTAAGTTTCTTTATTGGGATGATGGAGGAGGTTTTTCTCTCAATTTTATGTGGTAAGTCTATTTCATTTGATTTATTTATAATTCTTTATCTATTAAATTGCATAGTTTCGAAATAGAAAAAAAGGTTTTCATTCAGTAGCGGTGTTTTTGTTTGATGGATCATGCTGGGTTGACGACCATTGATGTTCCATGCTTATGATTTACCTCTGCTTGTTTGCATAAAAACCTATTTTGGCAATATCTGAGCTTAATTTATTTAAAAAGAATTACATGATTAATCACATAGTTGTGAGAAATAACTGAATCCCGATTCCTGGTTTTCTCCATATTTTCTAAAAACATCTCTAGTTTATTTTGCTTTGTTTTATTTAATTAGATTAAGTTTATTATTTTCTAAAATCATTACCTTCACAAGTTCGAGAATCGAACACTTTTTACCACTATTCTAAAACACATCATAATGCTTACAAGGTAGGCTTGGAAAGCAAAAATTTACCTACACTTTCCAGCGAGAAGTTAGGCTTTAAGATCGGGTTACACTCTTTAAAATCACGCATCGGGGAGTTCCGGACTGCCTAGCGCAAAGCGCCGGAAGCGGAATTTTCCGGTCCGTGACAAATGGTATCAGAACAAGTTCCAAGAAAAACACTAGGGACTGTGAGTTTTGGACTCGTCGGTGAGCATTTTGTATTATGACTACAAAATTTTCCTTCAAAGGAAATGGAAAAGTTGGAAGAGTAGGCCAACTGTTGTGCGAAAATAGAATGGATAAATAAGGTCAAGTGCCTATACAAAAGAAATTGTAACTTACTAGTTACTCCGCTAAGATTTGGATGTGCTCGAGGGTGCTATGAGTTTGCCAGGAAACCCGTTTGGAACGGTGGCTGGTATCCGACTACCCTTGGCACTGGGACTGATCACCCCTCACCCGTGCGAAACGGTGTGTGTTGTCAGGTTGGCTAGCACCCACTTACGAGTGGAAGATCTCCGGGACGATGGCTTGCATCCGACTGCACTGGCATTAGAATTTGGTCCTCACAGTACTACGCTAAAAACTATTCATAACTCGCGATGACCCTTTTCAACCTATGTGAATTTTGGGGACTCTTAAGTGTATGGTATGGGACGTCCACTTAAGATCTCGTGTTGAGTAAATTCTTTTGCATTCTTGAGCATTTGGTATGGGACGCATGTTTAGGGATCCAATTTGAGTTTTCTCTATAAAGTTATAAAAACCTTTGTTGATCCTAGAGCATACGGTATGGGACGTATGTTCGGAAGGTCTCCAACGGCATTTATGGAAATCGTAAGCCCTATTAGGATTCTGAGATATGCGGAATGGGACGCATATTACGAAGGTTCTAATTTGTCCTCACTAACAAACATTGGACCCTTGCAAGATTTCTGTGCATCATGGAATGGGACATATGCATAGAAAACCTTAATCGATGAAGCTTGTCCATGATAGTTTTGAGTTAAATTTCGGGGACAAAATTATTTGAATGTGGTAAGAATGTAACACCCGTAATTTTCGCATGACGCTTACTCATGGACGCGTCATGGCCTGGGTTGAAGCTTCATCCTAAGCTTATAAAGCTTACCCAGATATGCATTAGGGTGTGGCTCGGCAATGCTAAGCAAGAGATGATTGTTGCCACACTTGATGAGGTAGTTGCAATTTCATTTGATGGATTGTTCATACTTCCTTGGAACCGTCGCGGCATGGAATGGCATGTGCCTGGATGTTGCACTCTTGGCAAGAATAAGATAAGTGCAGGCTCCATCGCATGGTCAAAGCAAAACCGATGAAGCAAAATCTTAGGCTTGAAATAGCCTAGGTGTTGGTCCAAGGCATGAGTTAGGCCTGGACAGTAAAGCGAAATTATGTGAAGCTTTCCAAAGGCATCCCCATTAGCTTGTATAGCCTTCAACCCTTGGTATAACGAGGGTAAGTTAGAATGGTATGCTAGTCAAGGGTGTGTGGTCGGTTGTCAATCAACCAAAATAATTCAGGTTCTTACTTCACTAATATAGATTAGAGTATAGTAATAAGAACAAGTTCGTTCCCACAGAGAAGCAGGTGATTGTTAATTACTTTCGATTACTTATGTAAACAGGGGGGGGGGGGTTGGTTGTGATTATAACTAAATTATACTAAAGTAAATAGATTAAAACCAATATCAGAGATAAAGAACATTGGTTAGAGAGTTCATCTTCCATCTTCCAACATGTTATCAATCAAATCATACTCACTATTCATGCACTCTCAATATCAATAACCCTAAAGCATCCTATCGCAGGCTTACTCCGGCAAAACTCCTATTATCATCAAAGGCGCAAGAGCCACTCTTTGAATCCTTTTCACCGAATAACTTGGCGCAAGAGCCACTCAAGTTTAACCCAATGAAAGTAATGGTCTTTGTGAGTTGAGGTTATTCTAAGCAACCCGGCGCAAGAGCCACTCGGATTTAACCTAGGTCACGCTTCTACACATAATCGTATGGCAACATACCGTCGTTAACAACTATGTTATACTACTTGTAACAAGGGTCCTTCGACAATTCCGGATCGAAAACCCTAGTTTAGCTATAGATGTCAATGCATGCTCATCTAATTCGCGACTTAAACAAACAAGCAATCCATCATACATGGCGTTATAAACGGTAGAACATAAGCGATATTGAAGAGATCATGAACATATGAGAATGAGCCATTCAATTAATAAACATGTTTTCCAACTTAGGACTACATCCCTAACCAACAAGAGAGGTTTAGTTCATCATGGATTTCTCAAAATCCATGAAAAATAATTAAGAAAACAATAAAATCAAACCCGAGAAGTTGTGACGATCGACCGCCACTCCAAAGTGTTTCTGCCCTTCTCCTAAAAGTATACGTGAAATCCGTCTGTCTGAGAAGGTCCTGTATACGTCTCTCTACCTCCGTGAGAGGGTATCTCCCAAGGTATCAGCGTCTTCTATCTCTGTATAGGTCCCGGTCTTTCTTTATGTCTTCCCCCCGTATTATGTGTATGAGGTATACGACTCTATAAATAGATTGGGTCACCGATCTTTTAGAGTCCTAATTAAATTAGGAAATAGGCACCGACTATATTTCCGTGTGAAACAAGGCTTGGTTCTTGTTTGGATTGCCGCTCAAGTCTTTCCCGACTTGTCTCTTCCTAACTTCTCTCGTTCATATTTCTCTTCAAGCTATCATTCTAACTCCAACTGCCACAGACTCGAACTCACCAATACCTTCCATAAAACTCGAGCACAAAATTGCCATTAATAATTCCATTCTAGCCTTACTGGCAGATGAACTCCATCACTGCCATCTCGAGCTATATTCTCTGTTTGTTTCAATCACAGTCACCATGAGAACCACCTCCAATAACTTCTATCGACTCCACCATCAGTCATCAATCACAGACCTTCTCCATCCTCGAACTCAACAGTTTCGAGCTTGACCTCACTTCCAACACAGGTCGAGCTCTCAATCAGTACCTCCATCTTAACAGCGTGACCACCATTAATGGAAGCTTCGAAATCATCTCCATCTCTGACTCAAGTTGTCTCTCCTATTCTATGGTATAAGCATCATCACCGATGCATCACCACTGCCTATCTCCACTCAATCTTCTCTCTTCATTAACTACTGCCATCACGAACTCAACCCCATTAAAGACCTCGACAACACAGAACCCATCATGTCCATTACTGCTGCCATCAGGTTCCATCAACGTCCATAAACTCAAACCCATTACAGACCTCGACCACCATCTTCTCTCTAGAACATTCATGATTCATCAACGAAGTCACCATGATCAATCACAGTAGCGTGTTCTTCCTCTGCCTAATGTCACTGGTGGAAAGCTTGAAGAAGACGATGGCAGCCCTTATCCAATGGTATGGTGCCTTTAACAATATTTAAATCTGGCCAGCCCTAGCAGAAGCACAGGTGCCTTTATCACTCTTCCATTAAAATTGTTCAACTGTCGGTTCCGTGAAATCGACAAGCTTACATCCTCTTTTCGCCCGTAACTTTCTCATACGAAGTCAGAATGACCTCGTTCTTTCGCCGTTGGCTTCGTAATTTAAATATATACAATATGGAGGGTAGAAATCCTGGAATAGACTGAGATCCACTGGGTCTTTGGAAATTCTTCTCTTATAAAGCTCCATTTCAATTATTTCAGAGATGTAACATAATAAAACACATAAACTATAAAAATAATACTAACACAAGGTAATTCACAGAAAATCTAGCAAATAAGTATAAGGAAATAATACTTAAATGTATAAATTATGCACTTATCATATTCCCCCACACTTGCCTTTTGTTAGTCCTCGAGCAAACTACAAATCTAAACTATCCTAAAATACAACTCCCTTTCGTTGAGGAAACGGTTACACTTAGCATGTGTAACAAGCCTTTAAACCCCTAGGTGTCCCTAGTGGACGAGTTTTGTCTCGTGAGGGTGTACTAGAGATTTACCCACAAAACCTACTCCAGCTTCTAAGTATTCCAAAGCACCTGCAATCAAAGAGCTACGAAGACATAAAGTTTCTGCACACTAACAATAAGAAGTTAAAAGTATAAAGAACATTATTCACATGCTTAACCCTTGAGTTAGGAGAAAACCACCATGTGAAAGAATCCAGGTTCGAGAGTGACCGAATATTTCTTCCTCACCAACAAGATTTTATGAATTTGACACTCAAAAGACGCACTTTATGGTTCTCACATGTGTGCAGGCAGGAATGAAGATAGAAATTATGCACATGTTGAATGGTAGGAAGGAAAGGTAACCTTCTGAATAATATGAAGATGTTATCCCATAGAAAGTGGGACGAAAAAGAACCCTTTTTTATTTTTCTAGTGACCTCTAACAAAAGGAAATCAACCACTATGCGAGGATGGGAATGCTTACTTACCTTTTCATCCGATCGGCAATCAACACCACTCTTACATCATCCAATAGAAACATCTTCGGTCTTCAACTGTAGATGATGAACTCTTGAACTTCGTAGAACCTTGACACTTTATAACTCATTTCCTCAATTTCTTGTTGTTAGAAACTTATATATAGATTTCTTCTTCCCCACGGCCTTATTGAATGAATACTAAAGCAATGATAATCGTTTTTTTTTTTATGAGAATGAAAAATAAATAATAAAACTACTATGGCCGTGGGATAAAGACTTTACCACTTAATTCTTCTCAACTTGTATTGCCTCGATATCATGAACTTCACTAACTCACATCTTTTGATTTCTTTCGCTTTTGTACATGAGTCTTCATCATGTTAATTGTATTGTTGCTTTACTTGAATATGAAATTTGCTCTTTCTTAAACAGTTGCTTGAACACCTTGACTTTCTTCAACTTTTCTTCAAAACCAAATTGATTACCATTATAAGCTTGATCTTGTGCACTGTACATGGAATACAAGTACCTGAAACAATATTCTCAAAACTAGGTTACGAAAAAATATCATAAATAAAACTAAAAATAAAACAAAAATAAAAAGAAACCAAAAACAAATAACAATCCGCTATGCCTCCTCGGCAGCGGCGCCAAAATTTGGTCGGTTGTCAATCAACCAAAATAATTCAGGTTCTTACTTCACTAATATAAATTAGAGTATAGTGATAAGAACAAGTTCGTTCCCACAGAGAGGAAGGTGATTGTTAATTACTTTCGATTACTTATGTAAACAGGGGGGGGGGGGTTGGTTGTGATTATAACTAAATTACACTAAAGTAAATAGATTAAAACGAATATCAGAGATAAAGAACATTGATTAGATAAAGAACATTGGTTGAAAAGAAAGATCAAAAGAGAAAGATAGAAATACAAAACCAATGGGTTGCCTCCCATTTAGCGCTTAGTTTAACGTCTTCATCCCGACTGTCTGGTCGTCCATAGACAAAAAATCTGAAAATTTGGGGATCCACCCATAGAACAATCTGCATTGCCAATATTAACTTCACACAAATATTAGTACGAGAAAATAATAGTGAAGTTATCACTCGATGGAAGTTTCCCCCATACTTAGTCTTTTCTACACTCGGAAGTGGATAAAAAACATAGAAGTTGGGAACTTCTATAGACTCCTCTTTGCTAACCTGCATAGTATGAGAATCAAGTACTCCAACAACGGATATTTAGAAGCAAAGTAATTTAATAGTACTTTCGAAGCACATACATTCAAGCCAAAACGAGGTAAAGGAAAATGATCAATAAACAAAGGTTCAGTTAAACCTTCTAAAGTATTTTGAATTATGGGATCCTTATAAAGCTTCATTTCAATTTTTTCAGAGATGTAACCTAATAAAACACATAAACTACAAAAGTAATACTAACACACGGTAATTCACACAAAATCTAGCAAATAAGTAAAAGGAAATGATACTTAAAATGTATAAATTATGCACTTATCAGTGTGTTGGAACGATATGGAGACTACGGTTTGAGTACCATGCTTGGAAAACATGTTTGGAAAGGCAAATATATCTGGAACGGTATAAACGTAGCTTGAATGATGTGGGAACTACGTTTCGAGTATAATGCTTACAAGGTAGGCTTGGAAAGGAAAACTTTACCTGCACTTTCCAGCGAGAAGTTAGGCTTTAAGGTCGGGTTACACTCTTTAAAATCACGCATCGGGGAGTTCTGGCCTGCCAAGCGCAAAGCGCCGGAGGCGGAATTTTCCGTTCAATGACATCATAGGTGTGTAAATATCAAAATAACAATAGATCCTACCAAATCTAATGGAAATGGTCCAACATATCTTCAAATGGTTTTTAAAAAGTGCTTGTAATAGTATATTTTCAAATCGTGCACAAAAGTGAAAGAAATTGCTTCTTTCGATATTTAGCTTGCTAATGAGACCTCATAGGTGTGTAAATATCAAAATAACTATAAAGTCCACCAAAGATAATGCAAATGGTCAAAAATATCTTCAAATAGTTTTAAAAAAGTGCTCGAAATTGGATATTTCAAAAACATGCACAAAAGTGCACGAAATTGCTTCTTTCGAGATTTAGCTTACTACTGAGACCTCATAGGTGTAAATATCAAAATAACAATAGATCCCACCAAGGCTAATGGAAATGGTCCAAAATATCTACAAATGGTTTTCAAAAAGTGATTGTAATAAGATATTTCAAAAATATGCACAAAAGTGCACGAAATTGTTTCTTTCGAGATTTAGCTTACTACTGAGACCTCATAGGTGTGTAAATATTAAAATAACAATATAGTCCACCAAGGCTAATAGAAAAGGTCTAAAATATGTTCAAATAGTTTTAAAAAAGTATTCGTAATAGGATATTTCAAAATCGTGCACAACAGTGTACGAAATTGCTTCTTTCGATATTCAGCTTACTACTGAAACCTCATAGGTGTGTAAATATTAAAATAGCAATAAAGTCAACCAAGGATAATGGAAATGGTCCAAAATAGCTTCAAATGGTATTAAAAAAGTGCTTGTAGTAGGATATTTCAAAAACGTGCACAAAACTGCACGAAATTGCTTCTTTTGAGATTTAGCTTACTACTGAGACCTCATAGGTGTGTAAATATCAAAATAACAATAAAGTCCACCAAAGCTAATGGAAACGGCCCAAAATAACTTCAAATGGTTTTAAAAAGTGCTTGTAATAGGATATTTCTAAAACGTGCACAAAAGTGCACGAAATTTTTTCGAGATTTAGTTTACTAATGAGACCTCATAGGTGTGTAAATATTAAAATAACAATAGAGTCCACCAAGTATAATGTAAATGGTCAAAAATATCTTCAAATAGTTTTTAAAAAGTGCTCAAAATTGGATATTTCAAAAACGTGCATAAAAGAGCATGAAATTGTTTCTTTCGATATTCAGCTTACTACTGAAACCTCATAGGTGTGCAAATATCAAAATAAAAATAGATTCAACAAAGGATAATGTAAATGGTCCAAAATATATTCAAATGGTTTTAAAAAAGTGTTTTTATGAGGATATTTCAAAAACATGCACAAAAGTGCACAAAATTACTTCTTTCTATAGTCATCTTACTAATGAGACCTAATAGGTTTATAAATATCAAAATAACAAAATAGTCCTCCAAGGAAAATGGAAATGGTCCAAAATATCTTAATATGGTTTTCAAAAAGTGATTGTAATAGGATATTTCAAAAACGTGCACAAAACTGAACGAAATTGCTTCTTTCGAGATTTTGCTTACTACTGATACCTCATATGTGTGTAAATTTCAAAATAACAAGAGATACCACCAAGGCTAATGGAAATGGTCCAAAATATCTTCAAATGGTTTTCAAAAAAGTGTTCGAAAATTGATATTTCAAAAAGTGCACAAAAGTGTACGAAATTTCTTCTTTCGTTATTCAGCTTACTACTGAGACTTCATAGGTTTGTAAATATCAAAATAACAAAAGAGTCCACCAATTCTAATGGAAATGGTCCAAAATATCTTCAAATGGTTTTAAAAAAGTGCTTGTAATATGATATTTCTAAAACGTGCACAAAAGTGCAAGAAATTGCTTCTTTCGAGATTTTTCTTACTACTGAGACCTCATAGGTGTGTAAATATAAAAATAACAATATATCCACCAAGGATAATGTAAATGGTCCAAAATATAATCAAATGGTTTTAAAAAAGTGCTTGTAATAGGATATTTGAAAAACGTGCACAAAAGTGCACGAAATTGCTTCTTTCGAGATTTAGCTTACTAATGAGACCTTATATATATGTAAATATTAAAATAACAATAGAATCCACCAAGGCTAATGAAAACGTTCCAAAATAACTTCAAATGGTTTTAAAAAGTGCTTGTAATAGGATATTTCTAAAACGTGCACAAAAGTGCACGAAATTGCTTCTTTCGAGATTTAGTTTACTAATAAGACCTCATATATGTGTAAATATCAAAATAACAATAAGGTCCACCAAGGCTAGTTTAAATGGTCAACAATATCCGTAAATAGTTTTAAAAAAGTGCTCGTAACAGGATATTCCAAAAACGTACACAAAAGAGCACGAAATTGTTTCTTTCGATATTCATCTTAATACTGAGACTTCATTGGTGTGCAAATATCAAAATAAAAATATAGTCAACACAGGCTAATGGAAATGGTCCAAAATATCTTCAAATGGTAATATAAAAGTGCTTGTAATAGGATATTTCAAAAACGTGCACAAAACTGCACGAAATTGCTTCTTTCGAGATTTTGCTTACTACTGAGACCTCATAGGTGTGTCAATATAAAAATAATAATAGTTCTTACCAAGGCTAATAGAAATGGTCCAAAATATCTTCAAATGGTTTTAAAAAAGTGCTTGTAATAGGATATTTTTAAAGTGCACAAAAGTGAAAGAAATTGCTTCTTTCAATATTTAGCTTACTACTGAGACCTCATAGTGTGTGATTATTAAAATAACAATAGATTCAACCAAGGCTAATGAAAATGGTCCAAAATATCTTCAAATGGTTTTAAAAAAAGTGCTCGAAAATTGATATTTTAAAAAGTGCACAAAAGTGTACGAAATGTCTTCTTTCGTTATTCAGCTTACTACTGAGACCTGATAGGTGTGTAAATATAAAAATAACAATAGAGTCTACCAAGGATGATGGAAATGGTCCAATGTATATTCAAATGGTTTTAGAAAGGTGCCCGCAATTGATATTATAGAAACATGTAGAAAAGAGCACGAAATTGCTTATTTCGATATTCACCTTACTACTGAATTCTCATAGGTGCGTAAATATAAAAATAACAATATAGTCAAACAATGCTAATGGAAATGGTCTAAAATATCTTCAAATGGATTTAAAAATGTATTTGTTATAGGAAATTTCAAAAACGTACACAAAAGTGCATGAAATTGCTTCTTTCGAAAGTCAACTTACTACTGAGACCTCATAGGTTTGTAAATATCAAAATAACAAAAGAGTCCACCAATTCTAATGGAAATGGTCCAAAATATCTTCAAAAGGTTTTAAAAAAGTGCTCTTAATAGGATATTTCTAAAACGTGCACAAAAGTGCACCAAATTGCTTCTTTCGAGATTTTTCTTACTACTGAGACCTCATAGGTGTGTAAATATAAAAATAACAATATACCCACCAAGGAAAATGTAAATGGTCCAAAATATATTCAAATGGTTTTAAAAAAGTGCTTGTAATAGGATATTTGAAAAACGTGCACAAAAGTGCACGAAATTGCTTCTTTCGAGATTTAGCTTACTAATGAGACCTTATATATATGTAAATATCAAAATAACAATAGAATCCACCAAGGCTAATGAAAACGTTCCAAAATAACTTCAAATGGTTTTAAAAAGTGCTTGTAATAGGATAATTCTAAAACGTGCACAAAAGTGCACGAAATTGCTTCTTTCGATATTTAGTTTACTAATAAGACCTCATATATGTGTAAATATCAAAATAACAATAAGGTCCACCAAGGCTAGTTTAAATGGTCAACAATATCCGTAAATAGTTTTAAAAAAGTGCTCGTAACAGGATATTCCAAAAACGTACACAAAAGAGCATGAAACTGCTTCTTTCGATATTCATCTTAATACTGAGACTTCATAGGTGTGCAAATATCAAAATAAAAATATAGTCAACACAGGCTAATGGAAATGGTCCAAAATATCTTCAATTGGTAATATAAAAGTGCTTGTAATAGGATATTTCAAAAACGTGCACAAAACTGCACGAAATTGCTTCTTTCGAGATTTTGCTTAGTACTGAGACCTCATAGGTGTGTAAATATAAAAATAACAATAGTTCTTACCAAGGCTAATAGAAATGGTCCAAAATATCTTCAAATGGTTTTAAAAAAGTGCTTGTAATAGGATATTTTCAAAGTGCACAAAAGTGAAAGAAATTGTTTCTTTCAATATTTAGCTTACTACTGAGACCTCATAAGTGTGTGATTATTAAAATAACAATAGAGTCAACCAAGGCTAATGAAAATGTTCCAAAATATCTTCAAATGGTTTTAAAAAAAGTGCTCGAAAATTGATATTTTAAAAAGTGCACAAAAGTATACGAAATGTCTTCTTTCGTTATTCAGCTTACTGATGAGACCTGATAGGTGTGTAAATATAAAAATAACAATAGAGTCTACCAAGGATGATGGAAATGGTCCAAAGTATATTCAAATGGTTTTAGAAAGGTGCCCGCAATTGATATTATAAAAACGTGTAGAAAAGAGCACGAAATTGCTTCTTTCGATATTCACCTTACTACTGAATTCTCATAGGTGCGTAAATATAATAACAATATAGTCAAACAATGCTAATGGAAATGGTCTAAAATATCTTCAAATGGATTTAAAAATGTATTTGTTATAGGAAATTTCAAAAACGTGCACAAAAGTGCATGAAATTGCTTCTTTCGAAAGTCAACTTACTACTGAGACCTCATAGGTTTGTAAATATCAAAATAACAAAAGAGTCCACCAATGCTAATGGAAATGGTCCAAAATATCTTCAAAAGGTTTTAAAAAAGTGCTCTTAATAGGATATTTCTAAAACGTGCACAAAAGTGCACCAAATTGCTTCTTTCGAGATTTAGCTTACTACTGAGACCTCATAGGTGTGTAAATATCAAAATAACAATAAAGTCCACCAAGGATTATGTAAATTGTCAAAAATATCTTCAAACAGTTTTAAAAGAGTGCTCGAAATTGGATATTTCAAAAACGTGAACAAAAGAGCACGAAATTGCTTCTTTCGATATTCAACTTACTACTGAAACCTCATAGGTGTGCAAATATCAAAAGAAAAATATAGTCAACACAGGATAATGGAAATGGTACAAAATATCTTTATTTTTTTTTTTAAAGTGCTTATAATAGGATATTTCAATAACGTGCACAAAAGTGCAAGAAATTGCTTCTTTCGAGATTTAGCTTACTACTGAGACCTCATATATGTGTAAATATCAAAATAACAATAGAGTCCACCAAGGATAATTTAAATGGTCAAAAATATCTTTAAATAGTTTTAAAAAAGTGCTTGTAACAGGATATTCCAAAAACGTGCACAAAAGTGCACGAAATTACTTCTTTCGATATTCAGCTTACTACTGAAACCTCATAGGTATGCAAATATAAAAATAACACTAGAGTGAACCAAGGATAATGTAAATGGTCCAAAATATCTTAGAATGGTATTAAAAAAGTGCTCGCAATTGGATATTTCAAAAACGTGCACAAAAGTGCACGAAATTGCTTCTTTATATAGTTAGCTTAATACTAAAACCTCATGGGTGTGTAAATATAAAAATAAAAATATACTCAACCAAGGATAATGGAAATGGTCCAAAATATCTTCAAATGGTGTTAGAAAAGTGCTTGTAATAGGATATTTCAAAAACATGCACAAAACTGCACAAAATTGCTTCTTTCGAGATTTTGCTTACTACTGAGACCTCATAGGTGTGCAAATATCAGAATAACAATAGAGCACACAAGGGATAATGGAAATGGTCCAAAATATCTTCAAATGGTTTTTTAATAATTTTTTGTAATAGGATATTTTCAAATCGTGCACAAATGTGAAAGAAATTGCTTCTTTCGATATTTAACTTATTACTGAGACCTTATAGGTGTGTGTCTGTTAAAATAACAAAGGATTCAACCAAGGAAAATGGAAATGGTCCAAAATATCTTCAAATGGCTTTAAAAACAGTGTTCGAAAATTGATATTTCAAAAAGTGCACAAAAGTGTACGAAATTTCTTCTTTCGTTATTCAACTTATTACTGAGACCTCATAGGTGTATAAATATAAAAATAACAATAGAGTCTACCAAGGATAATGAAAATGGTCCAAATTATCTTCAAATGGTTTTAGAAAGGTGCTCGCAATTGATATTTTCAAAATGGTGTACAAAAGAGCACGAAATTGCTTCTTTGGAAAGTCATCTTACTACTGAGACCTCATAGGTTTGTAAATATAAAAATAACAAAAGAATTCACCAATGCTAATGGAATATCTCCAAAATATCTTCAAATAATTTTAAAAAATTGTTCGCAATTGGATATTTCAAAAACGTGCACAAAAGTGCACGAAATTGCTTCTTTCTATAGTCAGCTTAATACTGAGACCTCATAGGTGTGTAAATATCAAAATATCAATATAGTCAACCAAGGTTAATGGAAATGGTACATCAAATGGTATTAAAAAAGTGCTTGTAATAGGATATTTCAAAAACGTGCACAAAACTGAACGAAATTGCTTCTTTCGAGATTTTTCTTACTACTGAGACCTCATATGTGTGGAAATATCAAAATAACAAGATATACCACCAAGGCTAATGGAAATGGTCCAAAATATCTTCAAATGGTTTTAAAAAAAATGTTCGAAAATTGATATTTTAAAAAGTGCACAAAAGTGCACGAAATTGCTTCTTTCGAGATTTTGCTTACTACTGAGACCTCATAGGTGCGTAAATATCAAAATAAAAATAGTACTTACCAAGGCTAATGGAAATGGTCCAAAATATCTTCAAATGGTTTTAAAAAAGTGCTTGTAATAGGATATTTTCAAAGTGCACAAAAGTGAAAGAAATTGCTTCTTTCGATATTTAGCTTACTACTGAGACCTCATAAGTGTGTGATTATTAAAATAACAATAGAGCAAACAAAGGCTAATTTAAATGGTCCAAAATATCTTCAAATGGTTTTAAAAAAGTGCTTGAAATAGGTTATTTCTAAAACGTGCACAAAAGTGTACGAAATT
>JAJJMC010020031.1:13149415-13166334 GCA_023531435.1 Papaver californicum
TAACAAAAGAGTCCACCAAGGCTAATGGAAATATTCCAAAATATTTTAAAATAGTTTTAAAAAAGTGCTTGTAATGGGATTTTTCAAAAACGTGCACGAAATTGCTTCTTTCGAGGTTTAGCTTACTATTGAGACCTCATAGGTGTGTTGATATCAAAATAACAATATATTCCATCAACTCTAATTTAAATGGTCCAAAATATATATAAATAGTTTTAGAAAAGTGCTTGTAACATGATATTTCAAAAATGTGCACAAATGTGCACTTAATGCTTCTTTCAATTTTCAGCTTACTACTGAAACCTCATAGGTGTGTAAATATAAAAATAACAATAGAGTCTACCAAGGCTAATGAAATGGTCCAAAATATCTTCAAATGGTTTAAAAAAAGTGCTTGTAATAGGATATTTTCAAATCGTGCACAAAAGTGAAAGAAATTTCTTCTTTCGATATTTAGCTTATTACTGAGACCTCATAGGTGTATAAATACCAAAATAAGAATACAGTCCACCAAGGCTAATGGAAATGGTCCAAAATATCTTCAAATAATTTTTAAAAAGTGCACGAAATTGGATATTTCAAAAAGGTGCACATTAGAGCACGAAATTGCTCCATTCGATATTCAGCTTATTACTGAGACCTCATACGTGTATAAATATAAAAATAAAAAAAGGGTCTACTAAAGCTAATTGAAATGGCCCAAAATATCTTCAAATATTTTTATAAAGTGTTTGTAATAGGATATTTCAAAAACGTGCACAAAAGTGCACGAAATTACTTCTTTCGAAATTTAGCTTACTACTGAGACCTCATAGGTGTGTAAATATATAAATAACAATAGAGTCCACCAAGGCTAATGGTAATGGTCCAAAATATCTTCAAATTGTTTTAAAAAAGTGCTTGTAATATGATATTTTCAAATCATGCACAAAGTGAAAGAAAATGCTTCTTTTCATATTCAGCTTAATACTGAGACCTCATAATTGTGAGACTATTAAAATAACAATAAGGTCCAGCAAGTCTAATGGAAATGGTCCAAAATATCTTCAAATGGTTTTAAAAAAGTGCTTGTAATAGGATATTTCAAAAACGTGCACAAAAGTGCATGAAATTGCTTCTTTCGAGATTTAGCTTACTACTTAGACCTCATAGGTATATAAATATCAATATAATAATATAGTCCACCAAGGCTAATATAAATGGTCCAAAATATCTTAAAAACGTTTTAAAAAAGTGCTTGTAAAAGGATATTTTCAAATCGTGCACAAAAGTGAAAGAAATTGATTTTTTTGCATATTTAGCTTACTACTGAGACCTCATAGGTGTATGTGACTATTGAAATAACAATAGATTCAACCAATGCTAATCGAAATGGTCCAAAATATCTTCAAATGGTTTTAAAAAAGTGCTCGAAAATGGATATTTCTAAAACGTGCAAAAAAGTGTACGAAAGTGCTTCTATCGTAATTCAGCTTACTACTTAGACCTCATAGGTGTTCAAATATCAAAATAACAATAGAGTAAACCAAGCCTAACAGAAATGTTCCACAATATATTCAAATGGTTTTAAAAAAGTTTTTGTAATAGGATATTTAAAAACGTGCACAAAATTGCACAAAATTGCTTCTTTCGAGATTGAAGTTACTACTGAGACCTCATAGGTTTGTACATATAAAAATAAAAATAGAGTCCGCCAAGGCTAATGTAAATGGTCAAAAGCATCTTTAAATAGTATTAAAAAAGTGCTTGTAACAGGATATTTCAAAAACGTGCACAAAAGAGCACGAAATTGCTTCTTTCGATATTCAATTTACTATTGAAACCTCATAGGTGTGCAAATATCAAAATAACAAAAGAGTCAACCAAGACTACTGGTAATGGTCTAAAATATCTTCAAATGATTTTAAATAAGTGCTCGCAATTGGATATTTCAAAAACATACACAAAAATGCAAAAAATTGCTTCTTTCGATAGTCAACTTACTAATGAGACCTCATAGGTTTGTAAATTTCAAAATAACAAAAGAGTCCACCAAGGCTTATGGAAATAGTCCAAAAAAATTTCAAATGGTTTTAAAAAAGTGCTTGTAATAGGATATTTCAAAAACGTGCATGAAATTGCTTCTTTCGAGATTTAGCTTACTTCTGAGACCTCATAAGTGTCTAAATATCAAAATAAGAATAGATTCCACCATGGCTAATGGAAATTGTCAAAACTATCTTTAAATAGTTTTAAAAAAGTGCTTGTAACAGGATATTTCAAAAACGTGCACAAAAGAGCACGAAATTGCTTCTTTCGATATTCAGTTTAATATTGAAACCTCATAGGTGGGCCAATATAAAAATAAAAATAGAGTCCACCAAGGATAATGTAAATGGTCCAAAATATCTTCAAATGGATTTTAAAAAAGTGCCCAAAATTGGATATTTCTAAAACGTGCACAAAAGAGCACGAAATTGCTTCTTTCGATATTCAGCTTACTACTGAGACCTCATAGGGGTGGAAATAATAAAATAACAAAATATTATACCAAGGCTAATTGAAATGGTCTAAAATATCTTCAAATGATTTTAAATAAGTGCTCGCAATTGGATATTTCAAAAACATACATAAAAGTGCACGAAATTGCTTCTTTTGATATTCAGCTTACTACTGAAACCTCATAAATATGCAAATATAAAAATAAAAAAAGAGTCAACCAAGGATAATGTAAATGTTCCAAAATATCTTCAAATGGTTTTAAACAGTGCTTAAATTTTGATATTTAGAAAACGTGCACAAAATAACACGAAAGTGCTCCTTTCGATATTCAGCTTACTACTGAGACATCATAGGTGTATAAATATCAAAATAACAGTAGAGTCCACCAAGGATAATGGAAATGTTCCAACCTATCTTCAAATGGTTTTTAAAAAGTGCTCCCAACTGGACATTCAAAAAACGTGCACAAAAGTGCACGCAATTGCTTCTTTCGATACTAATGTGACCTCAAAGGTTTGTAAGTATAAAAATAACCAAAGAGTCCACCGAGTCTAATGGAAATGGTGCAAAATATCTATAAATTGTATTAAAAAAGTGCTTGCAATAGGATATTTCTAAAAAGTGCACAAAAGTGCACGAAATCGCTTCTTTCGATATTCAGCTTACTACTGAGACCTCATAGGTGTATAAATATAAAAATAACAATATAGTCCACCAAGGTAATGGTAATGGTAAAAAATATCATCAAATAATTTTAAAAAAGTGTTCGCAATTAGATATTTCAAAAACGTGCACAAAATAGCACAAAATTGCTTCTTTTGATTTTCATCTAACTAATGAAACCTCACAAGTGTGCGAATATCAAAATAACAATAGAGTCAACCAAGTCTAATGGAAATGGTCCAAAGTTCTTCAAATGGTTTTAAACAGTGCTCAAAATTGGATACTTCAAAAACGTCCACAAAATAACACGAAATTGCTCCTTTCGATATTAAGCTTACTACTGAGACATCATAGGTGTATAAATATCAAAATAACAATAGAGTCCACCAAGGATAATGAAAATGTTCCAACCTATCTTCAAATGGTTTTAAAAAAGTGCTCCCAACTGGACATTCAAAAAACGAATACAAAAGTGCACGAAATTGCTTCTTTCGATAGTCAACTTACTATTGAGACCTCATAGGTTTGTAAATATCAAAAATAAAAAAAGTGTCCACCAAGGCGAATGGAAATGATATAAAATATCTACAAATTATTTTAAAAAATTGCTTGTAATAGGATATTTAAAAAAACATGCACAAAACTGCACGAAATTACTTCTTTCGAGATTTAGCTAACTACTGAGGCCTCATAAGTGTGTAAATATTAAAATAACAATATTGTACACCAAGGATAATGGAAATGGTCCAAAATATCTACAAATAGTCTTAAAAAAGTGCTCGAAATTGAAAATTTCAAAAACGTGCACAAAAGAGCACGAAATTGCTTCTTTCGATATTCAACTTACTACTGAAACCTCATAGGTGTGCAAATATCAAAATAAAAAAAGAGTCAACCAAGGCTAATGGTAATGGTATAAAATATCTTCAAATTATTTTAAATAAGTGCTCGCAATTGGATATTTCAACATACACAAAAATGCACAAAATTGCTTCTTTCGATAGTCAACTTACTAATTAGACTTCATAGGTTTGTAAATTTCAAAATAAAAAAATAGTCCACCAAGGCTAATGGAAATAGTCCAAAAAAAAATTCAAATGTATTTAAAAAAGTGCTTGTAATAAGATATTTTAAAAACGTGCACAAAAGTGCACCAAATTAGCTTCTTTAGATATTCAGCTTACTACTGAAACCTCATAGTTGTGCAAATATAAAAATAAAAAAGAGTCAAACAAGGATAATGGCAATGTTCCAAAATATCTTCAAATGGTTTTAAACACTGCTCAAAATTTGATATTTAGAAAACGTGCACAAAATAACACGAAATTGCTCCTTTCAATATTCATCTTACTAATGAGACATCATAGGTGTATAAATATCAAAATAACAATAAACTCCACCAAGGATAATGGAATTGTTCCAACCTATCTTGAAATGGTTTTTAAAAAGTGCTCCCAACTGGACATTCTAAAAACGTGCACAAAAGTGCATGCAATTGCTTCTTTCGATACTACTGAGACCTCAATGGTTTGTAAATATCAAAATAACAATAGATTCCACCAAGTATAATGGAAATTGTCCAAAATATCTTCAAATGATTTTACAAAGGTGCTCCCAACTGGACATTTCAAAAAAGTGCACAAAAGTGCACGAAATTGTTTTTTTCAATATTCATCTTACTACTGAGACCTCATAGGTGTATAAAGATAAAAATAACAATAGAGTACGAAAAGATAATGGTAATGGTAAAAAATATCTTCAAATAGTTTTAAAAAAGTGCTCGAAATTGAATATTTCAAAAACGTGCACAAAAATGTACGAAATTGCTTCTTTCGTTATTCAACTTACTACTGAAACCTCATAGGAGTGCAAATATCAAAATAGCAAAAGAGTCAACCAAGGCTAATGGAAATGGTCCAAAATGTCTTCAAATGGTTTTAAAAAAGTGCTCCTAACTAAATATTTTAAAAAAGTGCACAAAAGTGCACGAAATCGCTTCTTTCGATATTCAACTTACTACTGAGACCTCATAGGTGTATAAATATAAAAATAACAATATAGTCCACCAAGGTAATGGTAATGGTAAAAATATCTTCAAATAATTTTAAAAAAGTGTTCGTAATTAGATATTTCAAACACGTGCACAAAAGAGCACAAAATTGCTTCTTTCGATATTGAACTTACTACTGAAACCTCACAGGTGTGCGAATATCAAAATAACAATAGAGTCAACCAAGTCTAATGGAAATGGTCCAAAGTATCTTCAAATGTATTTAAAAAAGTGCTCGTAAATGGATATTTAAAAAACATGCACAAAAGTGCACGAAATTGCTTCTTTTGATAGTCAGCTTACTACTTAGACCATGTAGGTTTATAAATATAAAAATAACAAAAGATTCGACCAACTATAATGGAAAAATTCCAAAATATCAAATGGTTTTAAAAAATTGATTCTAATAGGATATTTAAAAAAAGTGCACAAAAGTGCACGGAATTGCTTCTTTCGAGATTTAGCTTACTAATGAGACCACACAGGTGTATAAATATCAAAATAACAATAGAGTCCACTAAGGATAATGTAAATGGTCCATAATATTTTTAAATAGTACTAAAAAAGTACTTGTAACATGATATTTAAAAAATATGCACAAAAATATTCTTTCGGTATTCTGTTTACTACTGAGACCTCACGGTTTGTAAATATAAGAATAACAGTAGAGTCTGCCAAGGCTAATGATAATGGTCCAAAATATCTCCAAATAGTTCTAAAAAAGTGCTTGTAAGAAAGATTTCAAAAACGTGCACAAAAGTGCACGAAATTACTTTTTTCGATATTCAACTTACTACTGAGACCTCATAGGGGTGTAAATACTAAAATAACAAAAGAGTAAACCAAGGCTAATTTAAATGGTCAAAAATATCTTCAAATGGTTTTAAAAAAGTGCTTGTAATAGGATATTTTCAAATCGTGCACAAAATTAAAAGAAATTGTTTTTTCGATATTTAGCTTACTACTGAGACCTTATAGGTGTGTGACTATTAAAATAACAACAGAGTCAAGCAAGTAAAACGTAAATGGTCTAATATATCTTCAAATGGTTATAAAAAAGTGCTCGAAAACGAATATTTCAAACACGTGCATAAAAGTGTAAGACATTGCTTCTTTTGATATTCAGCTTACTACTTAAACCTCATAGGTGTGCAAATATAAAAGTAACAATTGAGTCAACCAAGGATAATGGAAATGGTCCAAAATATTTTCAAATGGTTTTAAAAAAGTGCTCGAAATTGGATATTTTAAAAACGTGCACAAAAGTGCACGAAATTGCTTCTTTCAATAGTCAACTTACTACTGAGACCTCATAGGTTTGTAAATATCAAAATAACAAAAGTGTCCACCAAGGCTAATGTAAATGGTCCGAAATATCTACAAATGGTTTTAAAAAAAGTGTTTGTAATAGGATATTTAAAAACGTGCACAAAAGTGCACGAAATTGCTTCTTTCGAGATCTAGCTAACTACTGAGACCTCATAGGTGGGTAAATATCAAAATAAAAATAGAGTTATCCAAGGATAATGAAAATGGTCCAAAATATTCAAATGGTTTTAAAAAACTACTTGTAATAGGATATTTTCAAATCGTGCACAAAAGTGAATGAAATTGCTTCATTCGATAGTTATCTTACTCCTGATACCTCATAGGTGTGTGAATATTAAAATAATAATAGATTCAAACAAGGCTAATGGAAATGGTCCAAATTATCTTTAAATGTTTTTAAAATATGCTAGAAAATGGATATTTCAAAAACGTGCACAAAAATGTACGAAATTGCTTCTTTCGATATTCAGCTTACTACTGAGACCTCATAGGTGTGTAAATAGAAAAATAAAAATATAGTCCACTAAGGATAATGTAAATGGTCCAAAATATCTTTAAATAATTTTAAAAAAGTATTTGTAACATGATATTTCAAAAACGTGCACAAATGTGCATAAAATGTTTCTTTCAATATTCAACTTTCTACTGAGACCTCATAGGTTTTTAAATATCAAAATAACAAAAGAGTCTACTAAGGCTAATGGAAATGTTCCAAATATCTTCAAATGGTCTAAAAAAGTGCTTGTAATATGATATTTCAAAACGTGCACAAAAGTGCACGAAATCGCTTCTTTCGATATTCAGCTTAGTGCTGAGATCTCATAGGTATATAAATATCAAAATAACAATAGAGTCCACCAAGATAATGGTAATGGTAAAAAATATCATCAAATAATTTTTAAAAAATGTTCGAAATTGGATATTTCAAAAACGTGCACAAAAGTTCACGTAATTGCTTCTTTCGAGATCTAGCTAACTACTGAGACCTCATAGGTGTGTAAATATTAAAATAACAATGCAATCAACCAAGGCTAATGTAAATGGTCCAAAATATCATCAAGTAGGTTTAAAAAAGTTATCGAAATTGGATATTTCATAAACAGGCACAAATGAGTACGAAATTGCTTCTTTCGATATTCTGCTTACTACAGCAACCTCATAGGTGTGCAACAAAAGAGTCAACCAAGTCTAACGTAAATGGTCCAAAATATCTTAAAATGGTTTTAAAACAGTGTTTGTAATAGGAAATTTCAAAAACGTGCACAAAAGAGCACGAAATTTCTCCTTTCGATAGTCAGCTTAATACTAAGACCTCGTACGTGTATAAATATCAAAATAAAAATAGTGTCCACCAAGGATAATGGAAATGTTCCAACCTATATTCAAATGGCTTTCAAAAAGTGCTCCCAACTGGACATTCCAAAAACGTACACAAAATAGCACGGAATTGCTCCTTTCAATATTAAGCTTACTACTGAGACATTATAGGTGTATAAATATCAAAATAACAAAAGAGTCCACCAAGGCTAATGGAAATGGTGCAAAATATCTACATATTGTTTTAAAAAATTTCTTGTAATAGGATATTTCAAAAACGTGCACAAAACTACACGAAATTACTTCTTTCGAGATTTAGCTAACTACTGAGGCCTCATAGGTGTGTAAATATCAAAGTAACAATAGAGTCCACCAAGCATAATGGAAATGGTCCAAAATATCTACAAATAGTTTTAAAAAAGTGCTTAAAATTGAATATTTCAAAAATGTGCACAAAAATGTATGAAATTGCTTCTTTTGTTATTCAGCTTACTCCTGAAACCTCATAGGTGTGCAAATATCAAAATAAAAAAAGATTCCATCAAGGATAATGGAAATGATCTAAAATATTTTCAAATGATTTTAAATAAGTGCTCGCAATTGGATATTTCAAAAACATACACAAAAATTCACAAAATTGATTCTTTCGATAGTCAACTTACTAATGAGACCTCATAGGTTTGTAAATTTCAAAATAACAAAAGAGACCACCAAGGCTAATGGAAATAGTTTAAAAAAATTTCAAATGTATTTAAAAAAGTGCTTGTAATAGGATATTTCAAAAACGTGCACGAAATTCCTTCTTTTGAGATTTAACTTACTACTGAGACCTCATAACTGTGTAAATATCAATTTAAGAATAGAGTCCACCAAGGCTAATGTAAATGGTCAAAAATATCTTTAAATAGTTTAAAAAAAATGCTTGTAACAGGATATTTCAAAAACCTGCACAAAAGAGCACAAAATTGCTTTTTCGATATTCAGTTTACTACTGAAACCTCATAGGTGTGCAAATATAAAAATAACAATAGATTCCACCAAGGCTAATGAAATTCGCCAAAAATATCTTCAAATGATTTTAAACAGTCTGGAAATTGGATATCTCAAAAACGTGCACAAAAGAGCAGGAACTTGCTCCTTTCGATATTCAACTTACTACTGAGACCTCATAGGGTTATAAATATCAAAATAACAATAGAGTCCACCAAGGCTAATGAAAATGGTCAAAAATATCTTCAAATGGTTTTAAAAAAGTGCTTGTAATAGGATATTTTCAAATCGTGCACAAAATTAAAAGAAATTGTTTTTTCGATATTTAGCTTACTACTGAGACCTTATAGGTGTGTGACTATTAAAATAACAATAGAGTCAAGCAAGTAAAACGTAAATGGTCTAATATATCTTCAAATGGTTATAAAAAAGTGCTCGAAAACGAATATTTCAAACACGTGCATAAAAGTGTAAGACATTGCTTCTTTCGATATTCAGCTTACTACTGAAACCTCATAGGTGTGCAAATATAAAAGTAACAATTGAGTCAACCAAGGATAATGGAAATGGTCCAAAATATCTTCAAATGGTTTTAACAATGCTGAAAATTGGATATTTAGAAAACGTGCATAAAATATCACAAAATTGCTCCTTTCGAAATTCAGTTTACTACTGAGACATCATAGGTGTATAAATATCAAAATAATAATAGAGTCCACCAAGGATAATGGAAATGGTCCAAAATATATACAAATTGTTTTAAAAAAGTGCATGTAATAGGATGTTTCAAAAACGTGCACAAAACTGCACAAAATTGCTTCTTTCGAGATTTACCTAACTAATGAGACATCATAGGTGTGTAAATATAAAAATAACAATAAATTCCACCAAGGATAATGGAAATGTTCCAAAATATCTTCAAATGGTTTTTAAAGCGTGCTTGTCATAGGATATTTTTTAAATCGTGCACAAAAGTGAAATAAATTTCTTTTTCGATATTTAGCTTACTACTGAAACCTCATAGGTGTGCAAATATCAAAATAAAAATAGATTGAACCAAAGATAATGGAAATGGTCCAAAATATCTTCAAATGGTTTTAGAAAAGTGCTTGTAATAGGATATTTTCAAATCGTGCACAAAAGTGAAAGAAATTGGTTCTTTCGATAAATAGCTTATTACTGAGACCTCATAGGTGTGTGACTATTAAAATAACAATAGAGTCCACCAAGGATAATGGAAATTGTCCAAAATATCTTCAAATGTTTTTAAAAAAGTGCATGTAAGAGAATATTTCAAAAACGTGCATAAAAGTGCACGAAATTGTTTTTTTGATATTCAGCTTACTACTGAGACCTCATAGGGGTGTAAATACTAAAATAAAAAAAGTGACAACCAAGTATAATTGAAATGGTCTAAAATATCTTCAAATGGTTTTAAAAAAGTGCTTGTAATAGGATATTTTCAAATCTTGCACAAAAGTGAAAGAAGTTTCTTTGTTCGATATTTAGCTTACTACTGAGATATCATAGGTGAGTGACTATTAAAATAATAATAGAGATTTAACCAAGGCTAATCGAAATTGTCCAAAATATCTTCAAATGTTTTTCAAAAGTGCTCGAAGATGGATATTTCAAAAACGTGCACAAAGATGTACAAAATAGCTTCTTTCGATATTCAGTATACTACTGAGACCTCATAGGGGTGTAAATACTAAAATAACAAAGGAGGCAACCAAGGCTAGTTTAAATGGTCCAAAATATCTTCAGATGGTTTTAAAAAAGTGCTCGATATTGGATATTTTAAAAACGTGCATAAAAGTACACGAAATTGCTTCTTTCGATATTCAACTTACTACTGAAACCTCATAGGTGTGAAAATATCAAAATAATAAAAGAGTTGACCAAGGATAATGTAAATGGTCCAAAATATCTTCAAATGGTTTTAAACAGTGCTCAAAATTTGATATTTCATAAACGTGCAAAAAAGTGCACGAAATTGCTTCTTTCGAAAGTCAACTTACTAAAGACACCTCATAGGTTTGTAAATATCAAAATAAAAGAGTCCATAAAGGATAATGTAAATGGTCCAAAATATCTAAAATAGTTTAAAAAAAGTGCTTGTAATAGGATATTTTAAAAACGTGCACAAAAGTGAACGAAATTGCTTCTTTCGAGATCTAGCTAACTACTGAGACTTCATAGGTGTGTAAATATCAAAATAACAATAGAGTCCACCTAGAATAATGGAAATGGTCCAAAATATCTTTAAATAGTTATAAAAAAGTGCTTGTAACAGGATATTTCAAAAAAGTGCACAAAAGTGCACGAAATTTCTTCATGCGATATTCAACTTACTACTAAAACCTCATAGGTGTGCAAATATCAAAATAACGAAAATCCAACCAAGGATAAGTGAAATGGTCCAAAATATCTTTTAATGGTTTTAAACAGTGCTCGAAATTGGATATTTTAAAAATGAGAACGAAAGTGCACGAAAATGCTTCTTTCGATAGTCACCTTACTACTGAGACCTCATAGGTTTGTAAATATCAAAAAAAAAAAAGAGTCCACAAAGGATAATGGAAATGGTTTGAAATATCTTCATATAGTTTTAAGAAAGTGCTCGAAATTGGATATTTCAATAACGCAAACAAAAGTGCACGAAATTGCTTCTTTCGATAATGAGCTTACTACTGAGACCTCATAGGGGTGTAAAAACTAAAATAACAAAAGATTCAACCAAGGCTAATTGAAATGTTCCATAATATCTTCAAATGGTTTTAAAAAATTGCTTATAATAAGATATTTTCAAATTTTGTACAGAAGAGCACGAAATTGCTTCTTTCGAAATTGAGCTTACTACTGAGACCTCATAGGTATGTGACTATTAAAATAACAATAGATTTAACCAAGGATAGTGGAAAATATCTTAAATTTTTTTTAAAAAGTGCACGTAATTGCTTCTTTTGACATTCAACTTACTACTGAAATCTCATAGATGTGCAAATATAAAAATAACAAAAGAGTCAACCAAGGCTAATGGAAATGATCCACAATATCTTCAAATTGTTTTAAACAGTGCTCGAAATTGGATATTTCAAAAACATGCACAAAAGTGCACGAAATTGCTTCTTTCGATAGTCAACTTACTACTGAGACCTCATAGGTTTGTAAATATCAAAATAACAAAAGAGTCCACCAAGGCTAATAGAAATAGTCCAAAATATCTACAAATGGTTTTAAAAAAGTGTTTGTAATAGGATATTTTAAAAAAAAGTGCACAAAAGTGCACGTAATTGCTTCTTTCGAGATCTAGCTAAAAACCGATACCTCATAGGTGTGTAAATATAAAAATAACAATAAAAGTCCACCAAATCTAATGGAAATGATCCAAAATATCTTTAGATAGTTATAAAAAAGTGCTTGTGACATGATATTTTAAAAACGTGAACAAAAGTGCATGAAATTGCTTCTTTTGACATTCAACTTACTACTGAAACCTCATAGGTGTGCAAATATCAAAATAACCAAAGAGTCAACCAAGGATAAATTAAATGGTCCAAAATACCTTTAAATGGTTTTAAACAGTAGTCAAAATTGGATATTTCAAAAACGTGCACAAAAGTGCACGAAATTGCTTCTTTCGATAGTCAACTTACTACTGAGACCTCACAGGTTTGTGAATTTCAAAATCACAAAAGAGACAACCAAGGCTAATGTAAATGGTCCAAAATATCTAAAATTGTTTTAAGAAAGTGCTTGTAATATGATATTTGAAAAACGTGCACAAAAATGCACGAAATTGCTTCTTTCGAGATCTAGCTAACTACTAATACCTCATAGGTGTGTAAATATAAAATTACAATAGAGTCCAACAAGGCTAATAGAAATGGTTCAAAATATCTTCACATGATTTTTAAAAGTGCTCTCAATTGGATATTTCAAAAACATGCACAAAAGTGCACGAAATTGCTTATTTCGATAGTCAGCTTACTACTTAGACCTCATAAGTGTGTAAATATCAAAATAACAATAGAGTCCACCAAGGATAATTTAAATGGTTCAAAATATCTTTAAATAATTTTAAAAAAGTGCTTCCAACAGGATATTTCAAAAACTTGCACAAATGTGCACAAAATGCTTCTTTCGATATTCAACTTACTAATGAGACCTTATGGGTGTCTAAATATAAAAAAAAAATATAGTCTACCAAGGCTAATGAAAATGGTCCAAAATATCTTCAAATAGTTTTTAAAAAGTGCTTGTAAAAGAATATTTCAAAAACGTGCACAAAAGTACCAGAAATTGCTTTTTCCGATATTCAACTTACTACTGAAACCTCATAGGTGCACAAATATCAAAATATATTTAAATGGTTTTAAACAATGCTCAAAATTGGATATTTTAAGAACATGCACAAAAGTGCACGAAATTGCTTCTTTTGATAGTCAACTTACTATTGAGACCTCATAGGTTTGAAATTATCAAAATAACAAAAGAGTCCACCAAGGGTAATGGAAATGGTCCAAAATATTTTCAAATGGTTTTAAAAAAGTGCTTGTAATAGGATATTTTCAAATAGTGCAGAAAAGTGCACGAAATTGCTTCTTTCGATATTCAGCTTACTACTAAGACCTCGTAGGTGTGTAAATATAAAAATAACAATAGAGTCTACCAAGGATAATTAAAATGGTCCAAAATATCTTCAAATGGTTTTAAATAGTGCTCGAAATTTGATATTTCAAAAAACGTGCACAAAAGTGCACGAAATTGCTTCTTTCGAAAGTCAACTTACTACTGAGACCTCATATGTTTGTAAATATCAAAATAACAAAATATACAACCAAGGATAATCTAATTGGTCAAAAATATCTAAAATTGTTTTTAGAAAGTGCTTGTAATAGGATATTTTAAAAACGTGCCCAAAAGTGAAAGAAATTGCTTCTTTCGATATTTAGCTTACTACTAAGACCTCATAGGTGTGTGACTATTAAAATAACAATAGATTCAACCAAGTCTAATGGAAAATATCTTCAAATGTTTTTAAAAAGTGCTCGAAAATGGATAATTCAAAAACGTGCACAAAAATTTACGAAATTGCTTCTTTCGATATTCAGCTTACTACTTAGACCTCATAGGTGTGTAAATATAAAATTACAATAGAGTCCAACAAGGCTAATGGAAATGGTTCAAAATATCTTCACATGATTTTTAAAAAGTGCTAGCAATTGGATATTTCAAAAACATGCACAAAAGTGCACGAAATTGCTTATTTCGATAGTCAGCTTACTACTGAGACCTCATAGGTGTGTGAATATCAAAATAACAATAGTGTCCACCAAGAATAATTTAAAGGGTTCAAAATATCTTTAAATAGTTTTAAAAAAGTGCTTCCAACAGAATATTTCAAAAACTTGCACAAATGTGCACAGAATGCTTCTATTCAACTTACTAATGAGACCTTATGGGTGTGTAAATATAAAAATATAGTCTACCAAGGCTAATGAAAATGGTCCAAAATATCTTCAAATAGTTTTTAAAAAGTGCCTGTAAAAGAATATTTTAAAAACGTGCGCAAAAGTACCAGAAATTGCTTCTTTCGATATTCAGCTTACTATTGAAATCTCATAGGTGCGCAAATATCAAAATATCTTTAAATGGTTTTAAACAATGCTCAAAATTGGATATTTCAAAAACATGCACAAAAGTGCACGAAATTGCTTATTTCGATAGTCAACTTACTATTGAGGCCTCATAGGTTTGTAATTATCAAAATAACAAAAGAGTCCACCAAGGGTAATGGAAATGGTCCAAAATATTTTCAAATGGTTTTAAAAAAGTGCTTGTAATAGGATATATTTCAAATAGTGCAGAAAAGTACACGAAATTTCTTCGTTCGATATTCAGCTTACTACTGAGACCTCATAGGTGTGTAAATATAAAAATAACAATACAGTCTACCAAGGTTAATTAAAATGGTCCAAAATATCTTCAAATGGTTTTAAATAGTGCTCGAAATTGGATATTTAAAAAAAGTACACAAAAGTGCACGAAATTGCTTCTTTCGAAAGTCAACTTACTACTGAGACCTCATAGGTTTGTAAATATCAAAATAACAAAATACACAATCAAGGCTAATGTAAATGGTCCAAAATATCTAAAATTGTTTTAAGAAAGTGCTTGTAATAGGATATTTTAAAAACGTGCACAAAAGTGAAAGAAATTGCTTCTTTCGATATTTAGCTTATACGAAGACCTCATAGGTGTGTGACTATTAAAATAACAATTGATTCAACCAATTCTAATGGAAAATATCTTAACATGTTTTTAAAAAGTGCTCGAAAATGGAAATTTCAAAAACGTGGACAAAAATTTAGGAAATTGCATCTTTCGATATTCAGCTTACTACTTAGACCTCATAGGTGTGTAAATATAAAATTACAATAGAGTCCAACAAGGTTAATGGAAATGGTTCAAAATATCTTCACATGATTTTTAAAAAGTGCTCGCAATTGGATGTTTCAAAAACATGCACAAAAGTGCACTAAATTGCTTATTTCGATAGTCAGCTTACTACTGAGTCCTCATAGGTGTGTAAATATCAAAATAACAATAGAGTCCACCAAGGATAATTTAAATGGTTCAAAATATCTTTAAATAGTTTTGAAAAAGTGCTTCCAACAGGATATTTCAAAAACTTGCACAAATGTGCACAGAATGCTTCTTTCGATATTCAGCTTACTAATGAGACCTTATGGGTGTGTAAATATAAAAATATAAATATAGTCTACCAAGGCTAACGAAAATGGTCCAAAATATCTTCAAATAGTTTTTAAAAAGTGCTTGTAAAAGAATATTTCAAAAACGTGCACAAAAGTACTAGAAATTGCTTCTTTCGATATTCAGTTTACTACTGAAACCTCATAGGTGCACAAATATCAAAATATCTTTAAATGGTTTTAAACAATGCTCAAAATTGGATATTTCAAAAACATGCACAAAAGTGCACAAAATTGCTTCTTTCGATAGTCAACTTACTATTGAGACTTCATAGGTTTGTAATTATCAAAATAACAAAAGAGTCCACCAAGGGTAATGGAAATGGTACAAAATATTTTCAAATGGTCTTAAAAAAGTCCTTGTAATAGGATATTTTCAAATAGTGCAGAAAAGTGCACGAAATTGCTTCTTTCGATATTCAGCTTACTACTTGAACTTTATAGGTGTGAAAATACCAAAATAACAAAAGATTCAACCAAGGCTAATTGAAATGGTCCAAAATATCTTAAATTGGTTTTAAACAGTGCCCAAAATGGATATTTCAAAAACGTGCACAAAAGAAAACGAAATATCTTCTTTCGATATTCAGCTTACTACTGAAACCTCATAGGTGTTCAAATATCAAAATAACAATAGAGTCAACCAAGGTTAATGGAAATGGTCCAAATTATCTTCAAATGATTCTTAAAAAGTGCTCGCAATTGGATATTTCAAAAACATGCACAAAAGTTCACGAAATTGCTTCTTTCATTAGTCAGCTTACTACTGAGACCTCATAGGTTTGTAAATAACAAAATAACCAAATAGTCCACCAAGGCTAATGGAAATACTTCGAAATATTTTCAAATGGTTTTAAAAAAATGCTTGTAATAGGATATTTCAAAAACGTGCATAAAAGTGCACGAAATTGGTTCTTTCGAGATTTAGCATACTACTGAGACCTCATAGGTGTGTAAATATCAAAATAAAAATAGAGTCCACCAAGGATAATGTAAATGGACCAAAGTGTCTTCAAATGTTTTTTAAATAGTGCTCGCAATTGGATATTTCAAAAACATCCACAAAACTGCACGAAATTGTTTCTTTCAATTGTCATCTTACTACGGAGACCTCATAGGTTTGTAAATATCAAAATAACCAAATAGTCCACCAAATCTAATGGAAATACTTCTAATTATTTTCAAATGGTTTCAAAAAAGTGCTTGTAATAGGATATTTCAAAAACGTGCACAAAAGTGCACGAAATTGCTTCTTTCGAGATTTAGCTTACTACTGGGATCTCATAGGTGTGTAAATATCAAAAAAAAAA
>JAJJMC010020031.1:13166344-13178252 GCA_023531435.1 Papaver californicum
CTTCTTTCGAGATTTAGCTTATTAGTGAGACCTCATAGGTGTGTAAAAATAAAAATAACAATACAATCCACCAAGGATAATGGAAGTTGTATAAAATACCTTCAAATGGTTTTTAAAAAGTGCTTGTAATAGGATATTATCAAATCATACACAAAAGTGCACGAAATTGCTTCTTTCAATATTCAGTTTACTACTGAAACCTCATAGGTGTGCAAATATAAAAATAACTAAAGATTCAACCAAGGCTAATGGAAATGGTCCAAAATATCTTCAAATTGTTTTAAACAGTGCTCGAAATTGGATATTTCAAAAACGTGCACAAAAGTGCACAAAATTGCTTCTTTCGATAGTCAACTTACTACTGAGACCTCATACGTTTGTAAATATCAAAATAACAAAAGAGTCCACCAAGGCTAATGTAAATAGTCCAAAATATCTTCAAATAGTTTTAAAAAAGTGCTTGTAAGAGAATATTTAAAAAACGTGAACAAAAGTGCACGAAATTGCTTCTTTCGATCTTCAACTTACTACTGAGACCTCATAGGGGTGTAAATACTAAAATATCAAAAGAGTAAACCATGGGTAATTAAAATGGTCCAAAATATCTTCAACTGTTTATAAAAAAGTTCTTGTAATAGGATATTTTAAAAACATGCAGAAAAGTTCACGAAATTGCTTCTTTCGAGATCTAGCTAACTACTGAGAACTCATAGGTGTGTAAATATCAAAATAAAAATAGAGTCCATCAAGGGTAATGTAAATGGTCCAAAATATCTTCAAATGGTTTTAAAAAAGTGCTTGTAATAGGATATTTTCAAATATTGTATAAAAGTGCACGAAATTACTTCTTTCGATATTCAGCTTACTACTGAAACTTTATAGGTGTAAGAATATCGAAATAAAAAAAAAGTCAACCAAGGAGAATGTAAATGGTCCAAAATATCTTCAAATGGTTTTAAACAGTTCTCAAAATTGGATATTCAAAAACGTGCACAAAAGTGCACGAAATTCTTCTTTCGATAGTCATCTTACTACTGAGACCTCATAGGCTTGTAAATATCAAAATAAAAAAAGAGTACACCAAGGATAATGGAAATAGTTCAAAATATCTGCATATAGTTTTAAAAAAGTGCTCGGAATTGGATATTCGAAAACGTGCACAAAAGAGCACGAAATTGCTTCTTTGGATATTCAGCTTACTAGTGAAACCTCATAGGTTTGTAAATATCAAAATAACCAAATAGTACACCAAGGCTATTGGAAATACTCCGAAATATTTTCAAATGGTTTTAAAAAAGTGCTTGTAATAGGATATTTCAAAAACGTGCAAAAGTGCATGAAATTGCTTCTTTCGAGATTTAGCTTACTACTGAGACCTCATAGGTGTGTAAATATCAAAATAACAAAAGAGTACACCAAGGATAATGTAAATGGTCCAAAGTATCTTCAAACTATTTTAAAAAAGTGCTCGCAATTGGATATTTCAAAAAATTCACAAAAGTTCACAAAATTGCTTCTTTCGATAGTCGGCTTGCTACTGAGACCTCATAGGTTTGTAAATATAAATATAACAAAAGAGACCACCAAGGCTAATGAAAATAGTCCAAAATATTTTCAAATGGTTTTAAAAAAGTGCTTGTAATAGGATATTTCAAAAACGTGCACAAAAGTGCACGAAATTGCTTCTTTCGAGATTTAGCTTACTACTGAGACCTCATAGGTGTGTAAAGATAAAAATAAAAATAGAGTCCACCAAGGCTAATGTAAATGGTCAAAAATATCTTTAAATGGTTTTAAAAAAGTGCTTGTAACAGGATATTTCAAAAACGTGCACAAAAGAGCATGAAATTCCTTCTTTCGATATTCAACTTACTACTGAAACCTCATGTGTGCAAATATCAAAATAACAATAAAGTCCACCAAGGCTAATAGAAATGGTCCAAAATATCTTCAAATAGTTTTAAAAAACTGTTTATAATAGTATATTTCAAAACATGGACAAAAGTGCACGAAACTGCTTCTTTCGAGATTTAGCTTACTAATGAGACCTCATAGGTGTGTAAATATCAAAAAAACAACAGAGTCCACCAAGGCTAATGAAAATAGTCCAAAATATCTTCAAATAGTTTTAAAAAAGTGCTTGTAATAGGATATTTTCAAATCGTGCATAAAAGTGAAAGAAATTGCTTTTTTCGATAATTAGCTTACTACTGAGACCTCATAGGGGTGTGTGACTATTTAAATAACAATACAGTCAACCAATGATATGGAAATGGTCCAAAATATGTTCAAATGGTTTTAAAAAAGTGCCCGAAAATGGATATTTCAAAAACGTGCATAAAAGTGTACGAAATTGCTTCTTACGATATTCAACTTACTACTTATACCTCATAGGTGTGTAAATATAAAAATAACAATAGATTCAACCAAGGTTAATGGAAATGGTCCAAAATATCATCAAATAATTTTAAAAAAGTGCTCGAAATTGGATATTTCAAAAACGTGCAAAAAAAAGCATGAAATTTCTTCCTTCGATAATAACCTTACTACTGAAACCTCATAGGTGTGCAAATATATAAATAAAAAAATAATCAACAAAGGCTAATGGAAATGGTCCAAAATATCTTCAAATGGTTTTGAACATTGCTCGAAATTGGATATTTCAAAGACGTATACAAAAGAGCAAGAAATTGCTCCTTTCAATATCCAGTTTACTACTGAGACCTCATAGGTGTATAAATATCAAAATAACAATAGATTCCAACAAGGTTAATTGAAATGATCCAAAATATCTTCAAATAGTTTTAAAAAAGTGTTTGTAATAGGATATTTCAAAAACGTGCACAAAATGCACGAAATTGCTTCTTTTGAGATTTAGCTTACTACTGGGACCTCATAGGTTTGTAAATATAAAATTAACAAAAGATTCCACCAAGGCTAATATAAATGGTCCAACATATCTTAAAATAGTTAAAAAAAAAACTTGTAAGAAATTGCTTCTTTCGATATTCAGCTTACTACTGAGACCTCATAGGGGTGTAAAAACTAAAATAACAAAAGATTCAACCAAGGCTGATTAAAATTTTCCAAAATATCTTCAAATGGTTTTAAAAAGTTCTCGAAAATGGATATTTAAAAAACGTGCACAAAAGTGTACGAAATTGCTTTTTTCCATATTAAGCTTACTACTTAGACCTCATAGGTGTGTAAATATAAAAATAACAATAAAGTCAACCAAGTCTAGTGGAAATGGTCCAAAATATCTTCAAATAGTTTTAAAAAAGTATTCAAATTTGGATATCTCAGAAACGTGCACAAAAGAGCACGAAATTGCTTCTTTCGATATTCATCTTACTACCGAAACCTCATAGGTGTGCAAATATCAAAATAACAATAAATTCAACCAAAGCTAATGGAAATGGTCCACAATTGATGCAGATGAGCAGGCTTTAGCCTATATGGAGGCTAAAGACCCGAGTGTCGTAATTTAGCTCAACAAGGGTCCAAAATATCTTCATATTTTAGCCAAATTCCATCGTTTAGGGCTTCAAACAGGCGTTTTTGCTATTTTAGGAAAGTTTTTGTTTTCTTAATAACTACTTCGTTAGGAATCCGTTTGGGTCACCATTTGCGGCAAATAGTTTTATTTTATGAGTACTTTCATTATTTTAGGTCGACCAAAATTTGCCAAAAATAGCAAATTAGGGTTTGAATCGGTTTAGGGGTTTTTTCATCCTTTCTTGACTAGCAAGTTAGGGTTTTTCCCCAAGTCTATAAAAGAGTCCTCCATGTATTATTTTATACAGTTGAATTTGATTAATAAGAATTATTTTCTTAAACGTGTTCAAGTTTATTCGATTATTGTTTATAGTCGGGAAACCGAAGTCTAAATAATTATCGTTGTTCATAGTCGATATTCCTAGGAATATTTGAAGTCTGAACAAAACCTTTCTTTTCTTTCTTATCTTTATTATCCGCTGCATCAGTTGTTATCAGAGCGAAGTCGATTCTAGGGTTGATAAGATGCCACCAAGAGTAGCAATCGGTCAGGGTCGAGGAGGAGGTCCAGAAGGTTTCATCCCATGGAGATCTAGAGAAGAATTCATTGAAGATGTCCAAGGTTTGCTGGGTCGGTTTAACCTTCATAAGGAAGAAGAAGATGATAACGCTAACCCTTTTTCTAGAGGGTATCGCGAAGGTAGAATAAATCAACGAGAGGATTTTGATCGCTGGAAGGCAGGCATAAAAGTAGAGATCCCAGAATTTATGGTGGTTTGGAACCAGAAGAGTTTCTCTCCTGGTTGAATACGGTTGAGGAAGTATTGGAATTCAAAGAAGTACCAGATAACAAACAAGTTTCGTTGGTAGCGACTATGTTTCGTGGGAGGGCTAATTCGTGGTGGCAACAACACAAGTTGCTACGCAGTCGCAAAGGAAAACAGAAGTTAGTATCATGGGAGAAGTTGAAGAAACTCATGAGAACAGAGTTTTTACCACATAACTACATTGGATTGATTTACCAGTAGCTGCAAAACCTATGCTGGGGAGTACATTCTATAGACGATTACACCAAGGAGTTTTACTGACTCCTTTCTCTTAACGACTTGTCAGAGTCAGATGAGCAAAAAGTCGCTCGCTATATAGGTGGTCTCCCTCAACAATATCAGGATACACTCAATATGTTTGATTGCTGCTCTATTTCAGATGCACATCATAGAGCAAGGCATATAGAGAAAGAAGTAGGGCGTAGAAGCCTAAATTGGGGTATCAATGTGGCAGCATCTCCAGCAAGTAACCGTAGTACTTCAACACCTAGTACTGCTAGTAAACCTAATTCTTCGTCAACACCAAATAAAACCCCATTTACCAGTTCTGGAGGTAGGTGTAATAAGTGCGGAGAATATGCGCACAAAGCCAATGACTGTCAAAAAACAGAACGAGCGAACAAGGTATTTTTCACTGAAAAAGACCGTGAAGAAGATGGCTGGGTAACTGATTACGAAGAGGATCAGGAGGATGATTCGGACCCTGTCGATGAAGTAGTTGCTGAAGATAAAGGAGTGAACTTTGTAGTCCGAAGAAGTTGTCTCACTACACGAAAAGATGAGGGCGACAGCTGGTTGCGTAACAATATATTCCAGTCGACGTGTACGATCGAAGGAAAAGTTTATCGTCTAGTTATTGATCCTGGAAGTTACGAGAATATTGTTGATGAAGAGGTCATGAAACGATTCAAGCTGGAAACCTAGGCACATCCACATCCATATAAGCTTTCTTGGCTTAAGAAAGGGAATAAGGTAAAAGTAAACAAACGTTGCTTGATTTCTTTTTCAATTGGTAACAAATATAAAGATAAAATATGGTGTGACGTTACTAGTATGGATGCTTGTCACTTGTTGTTGGGTCGTCCATGGGAGTTTGACAGGAAAAGTAGTCATGACGGTTATAAAAATACCTACAGTTTTTTATGGAACGACTTACGTATAGTACTTGTACCCAGTAAAGAGAGTGCACCTACACCAACTACTGGAGAAGCTACTAATCTCTTGTCGTTTAAGCAGTTTGAAGATGAGGTAGGAGACGCAAGTGAATTGTATGTGTTGATTGGCAAAGAAGAACAACATGATGAAAGTATTATTCCCATTGCAGCTTAACCTTTAATTAAGGAATTTATGGATGTTTTTCCTAACGAGTTGCCGGACGAGCTACCACCTCTGCGGGATATACAACATCGTATTGATCTCGTTCCTAGATCAAGCTTGCCAAATAAAACGCATTACAGAATGAGTCCTAAGGAGCATGAAGAACTTCGTCGTCAGGTGGAAGATTTGCTACATAAAGGATTGATCCGACAGAGTCTAAGTCCTTGTGCAGTACCAGCCTTGTTGATTCCAAAGAAAGATGGAACGTGGAGAATGTGTGTTGACAGTCGAGCCATCAACAAAATCACATTCAAATACCGTTTTCCAATTCCCAGGTTGGATGACTTGTTAGATCAGTTGTGTGGAGTAAAGGTGTTTAGCAAACTCGACATGAAGAGTTGGTACCATCAGATCAGAATTCGTGAAGGTGATGAGTGGAAGACTTCTTTTAAAACTAGAGAAGGATTATATGAGTGGATGGTTATGCCATTCGGGTTGACTAATGCGCCAAGTACATTCATGCGTATCATGAATCAAGTACTCAGACCCTTTATCGGTATTTTTGTGGTTGTTTATTTCGATGATATTCTTCTTTATAGTGCTAACATGGACTTGCATGTTCAACATCTTCGAGAAGTTCTCTCAGTTCTACGCAGGGAGAAATTATCTGCGGCCATCAAAAAGTGTTCTTTCATGACAGATCGAGTTTTATTTCTCGGTTACGTCGTCACCAAGGATGGAATCAATGTAGATGAGTCCAAGGTTGAAGCTGTGAGAAACTGGACTACACCTACTACATTACACGAGGTAAGGAGTTTTCATGGTTTCGCTTCTTTTTACCGGCGTTTTATTCCCCACTTCAGCACCATCATGGCACCCATTACTGAATGCATGAAAGGAGGAAAGTTTACATGGTCTGAGGAAGCTGACGAATGCTTTGAAGCTGTCAAGACAAAGCTGACAACTGCACCACTATTGGTGTTACCTGATTTCAGTAAGCCGTTTGAACTACACTGTGATGCGTCGAAGGTGGGAATTGGATCTGTTTTAAGTCAGGAAGGACGACATGTAGCGTATTTCAGTGAAAAGTTGAATGGTGCTAAGCTCAACTATAGTACTTATGACGTGGAGTTTTATGCTATAGTTCAAGCCTTGAAGCATTGGCGTCACTATCTAATTCATAACGAGTTCATTATGTTTTCTGATCATGATTCTTTGAAGCACATCAACAGTCAAGAGAAGCTTTCTTCTAGACATGGTAAGTGGGATGGTTATTTGCAAGAGTTCACTTTTATACTGAAGCACAAAGCTGGGTCGCAGAATCAAGTTGCTGATGCCTTAAGCTGAAGGAGTATGATACTCAACACCTTGCGAACTGAGGTAATAGATTTTGATTCATATTCTGACCATATTCTAACCGATCCGAACTTTGCGGAGATTGTGGATGATATCAGTTCAGGCAAACGAAGTGATTACCTTATGCATGAAGGATTTCTCTTCAAAGGTAACCAATTGTGTATTCCTGATTCTAGTCTCTGTTTGAAGATTATTAAGGAGTTAATGAGAGGTATAAGGAGGCGGCAGATAAGAAACGCAGAGTTGTGGATTTTGCAGTAGGAGATTTTATGTGAGAAACTGGACTACACCTACTATATTACACGAGGTAAGGAGTTTTCATGGTTTCGCTTCTTTTTACCGGCGTTTTATTCCCCACTTCAGCACCATCATGGCACCCATTACTGAATGCATGAAAGGAGGAAAGTATTCATGGTCTGAGGAAGCTGACGAATCCTTTGAAGCTGTCAAGACAAAGCTGATAACTGCACCACTATTGGTGTTACCTGATTTCAGTAAGCCGTTTGAACTACACTGTGATGCATCGAAGGTGGAAGTCGGGAAGGACGACCTTTAGCGTATTTCAGTGAGAAATTGAATGGTGCTAAGCTCAACTATAGTACTTATGACGTGGAGTTTTATGCTATAGTTCAAGCCTTGAAGCATTAGCGTCACTATCTAATTCATAACGAGTTCATTATGTTTTATGATCATGATTCTTTGAAGCACATCAACAGTCAAGAGAAGCTTTCTTCTAGACTTGGTAAGTGGGCTGGTTATTTGCAAGAGTTCACTTTTGTACTTAAGCACAAAGCTGGGTCGCAGAATCAAGTTGTTGATGCCTTAAGCCGAAGGAGTATGATACTCAACACCATGCAAACTGAGGTAATAGATTTTGATTCATATTCTGACCATATTCTAACCGATCCAAACTTTTCGGAGATTGTGGATGATATCAGTTCAGGCAAACGAAGTGATTACCTTATGCATGAAGGATTTCTCTTCAAAGGTAACCAATTGTGTATTCCTGATTCTAGTCTCCGTTTGAAGATTATTAAGGAGTTACATGACGAGGGGCACATGGGAAGGGATAAGACTTTCCAACTTGTTTCGAAGTCATATTACTGGCCAACAATGAGACGTGAAGTTGCTAAATTCGTGGATAGATGTCGAATCTGTCAAGTTTCAAAAGGAAAAGCAACTAATGCAGGATTGTACATGCCATTGAAAGTTCCAAGTCAACCCTGGGCAGATTTGAGCATGGATTTTGTATTGGGTTTACCTCGAACTCAGAGGGGACATGATTCAATATTTGTAGTTGTTGACTGTTTTTCAAAAATGTCCCATTTTATTGCTTGCAAGAAGACTACTAATGCACTGAAGGTAGCTGAATTGTTCTTCAGGGAAGTGTATCGTCTACATGGATTGCCATGTTCAATTGTTAGTGATCGAGACACAAGATTCCTTAACTATTTCTGGAAGACCTTGTGGAAATTAGTTAATACAAGGCTTAACTTCAGTAGTGCGTATCATCCTCAAAGTGATGGACAAACAGAAGTTGTGAATCGTTCGTTGGGTGATATACTACGGTGTATGGTTGGAGACAATCCGAAAAGTTGGGATCAAAAACTTTGCTAAGCTGAATTTGCATTTAATCGTTCAGTAAACCATAGTCTGGCATGAGTCTTTTCGAGGTTGTTTATGGATACAATCCACGAGCACCAGTAGATTTAGCACATGTTCCTGATCTGAAGAGAATTGAAGTTCGTGCCGAAGAATGTATCCAACAGTTGCAACAGGTTCACAAGTTGGATGAAGAACAGTTGTTTCGAGCTAATGAGAGGTATAAGGAGGCGGCAGATAAGAAACGCAGAGTTGTGGATTTTGCAGTAGGAGATTTTGTGTGGGCAATATTGACAAAGGATCGTTTTCCAGTTGGCGAGTATAACAAACTGAAGGCGCGCAAGATTGGTCCCTTGGAAATTGTCGCGAAGATTAATCCTAATGCCTACAAGTTAAAGCTTCCAAGTCACATCCGGACTTCTGATGTTTTTAATGTCAAACACTTGGTGCCGTATAATGGTGATAATTCTGATGATGACCAAGAAAATTCGAGGGCGAATTTCTCTCAACCCCGGGAGAATGATGCAGATGAGCAGGCTTTAGACTATATGGAGGCTAAAGACCCGAGTGTCGTAATTTAGCTCAAGCAGGGTCCAATTTAATTGAAAAGGGCCAACGATTGTGACATGAGAGGACTTCTTCCTCTCATGGTCTTCATATTTTAGCCGAATTCCATCGTTTAGGGCTTCAAACAGGCGTTTTTGCTATTTTAGGAAAGTTTTTGTTTTCTTAATAACTACTTCGTTAGGAATCAGTTTGGGTCTCCGTTTGCGGAAAATTGTTTTATTTTATGACCACTTTCATTATTTTAGGTCGACCAAAATTTGCCAAAAATAGCAAATTATGGTTTGTGTCGGTTTAGGGGTTTTTTCATCCTTTCTTGACTAGAAAGTTAGGGTTTTTCCTCAAGTCTATAAAAGAGTCCTCCATGTATAATTTTATACAGTTGAATTTGATTAATAAGAATTATTTTCTTAAACTTGTTCAAGTTTATTCGATTATTGTTTATAGTCGGGAAACCGAAGTCTAAATAATTATCGTTGTTCGTAGTCGATATTCCTAGGAATATTTGAAGTCTGAACAAAAACTTTCTTTTCTTTCTTATCTTTATTATCCGCTGCATCAACAATATATTCAAATGTTTTTAAAAAAGTGCTTGTAATAGGATATTTCAAAAACGTTCACAAAAGTGCACGAAATTGCTTCTTTCGATAGTCAGCTGTTTACTGAGACCTCATATGTTTGTAAATATAAAAATAACAAAATATTCCACCTAGGATAATGGAAATGGTCCAAAAATTCTTCAAATGGTTTTAAAATAGTGTTTGTAAGAGAATATTTCAAAAACGTGCACAAAAGTGCACGAAATTGCTTCTTTCGATATTCAACTTACTACTTAAACTTCATAGGTGTGTAAATATAAAAATAATAATAGAGTCAACCAAGTATAATAGAAATGGTCCAACATATCTTCAAGTTTTTTTAAACAATGCTCGAAATTGGATATTTCAAAGACGTGCACAAAAGAGCATGAAATTGCTCTTTTTAATATTCAGCTTACTACTCAGACCTCATAGGTTTATAAATATCAAAATAACAATATATTCCAGCAAGGCTAATGGAAATGGTCCAAAATATCTTCAAATAGTTTAAAAAAGTGTTTGTAATAGAATATTTCAAAAACGTGCACAAAATTGCACTTGCTTCTTTTGAGATTTAGCTTACTACTGAGACCTCATAGGTTTGTAAATATAAAAATAACAAAAGAGTCCACCAAGGCTAATAGAAATGGTCCAACATATCTTCAAATAATTTAAAAAAAAAATTTGTAAGAGAATAATTTCAAAAACTTGCAAAAAAGTGCACGAAATTGCTTCTTTCGATATTCAACTTACTACTGAGACCTCATAGGGGTGTTAAAACTAAAATAACAAAAGAGTCAACCAAGTATGATTAAAATGGTCCAAATTATCTTCAAATGGTTTAAAAAAATTTCTCGAAAATGGATATTTTAAAAATGTGCAAAAAAAGTATACGAAATTGTTTTCTTCCATATTCAGCTTACTACTTAGACCTAATAGGTGTGTAAATATAAAAATAACAATATAGTCACCAAGGCTAATGGAAATGGTCCAAAATATCTTCAAATATTTTTTAAAAAGTGCTCGAAATTGGATATTTCAAAAACGTGCACAAAAGAGCACGAAATTGCTTCTTTCGATATTCATCTTACTACCGAAACCTCATAGGTGTGCAAATATCAAAATAACAATAGAGTCAACCAAGTCTAATGGAAATGGTCCACAATATATTCAAATGGTTTTAAAAAAGTGTTTGTAATAGGATATTTCAAAAACGTTCACAAAAATGCACAAAATTGCTTCTTTCGATAGTCAACTGCTTACTGAGACCTCATAGGTTTGTAAATATCAAAATAACAAAAGAATACACATAGGATAATGGAAATGGTCCAAAATATCTTCAAATGGTTTTAGAAAAGTGTTTGTAAGAGAATATTTCAAAAACGTGCACAAAAGTGCACGAAATTGCTTCTTTCAATATTCAGCTTACTACTGAGACCTCATAGGGGTGTAAATATCAAAATAACAACAAATTCCATCAAGTCTAATGTAAATGGTCTAAAATATCTTCAAATAGTTTTAAAAAACTGCTTGTAATAGGATATTTTCAAATCGTGCCCAAAAGTGAAAGAAATTGCTTCTTTCGATATTTATCTTACTACTGAGACCTCATGGGAATGTTAATATCAAAATAACAATAAAGTCCACCAATGCTAATGGAAATGGTCCAAAATATCTTCAAATAGTTTTAAAAAAGTGCTCGTAATTGGAACTTTCAAAAACGTGCACAAAAGAGCACGAAATTGCTTCATTCGATAATCAACTTACTATTGAATCCTCATAGGTGTGCAAATATATAACTAACAAAATAGTCAACAAATTATAATGGAAAATGGTCCAAAATATCTTCAAATGGTTTTAATCAGTGCTCGAAATTGGATATTTCAAAGACGTGTACAAAAGAGCACGAAATTGCTCCTTTTGATATTCAGCTTACTACTGAGACCTCATAGGTGCATAAATCTCAAAAAAAGAATAGAGTCCAACAAGGCTAATGGAAATGGTCCCCAATATCTTCAAATAGTTTTAAAAAAGTGTTTGTAATAGGATATTTAAAAAACGTGCACAAAATTGCACGAAATTGCTTCTTTCGAGATTTAGCTTACTACTGAGACCTCATAGGTTTGTAAATATAAAAATAACAAAAGAGTACACCAAGGCTAATAT
>JAJJMC010020037.1:0-26125 GCA_023531435.1 Papaver californicum
AACAGGTTAACTTCGTCGATGGTAAGTGTGTGTATATATATATATATATTGTGATTGTGAACTATCTATAGAGCATGCATTTGTTCGTTACCTAGAAGTTGGTTTTCATTTATATTTTATGTATTCCAGGATATCCAGTAGAACACATAAAAAACCGATTGGATTTTATGGACAAAGAAAACTGTGCAATAAAATACGCTGGGATTGAGTGCGCTGCATTTGGTGACCAGATCGATTATGTTGCCCACGAGGTTAAGTTCGATACAACTCCTGACGGTGGATCAATATGTAAGATAAAATCAACTTTTTTCCCAAAAGGAGATGTTGTAATAGATGAGGAACTATTGAAGGCCGGAAGAGAAGGATATATGGAGAAATTCCCTATTTTTATAGCTCATCTCACTGAGAACCCTCACTTGTATGCATAGTTTGTGATGGATATGAATGTATCCATCTACTAGTTATCTTGTGTACTTTTATGTGTGGATCTTTTTTTATTTGTTCGGAGGTCATAGATAATGTATGTCTCCTTTGTTTTTGCTTTTGCTTTTGCTTTTGTGTTTGTTGTGTTAATAAATATATTCTACTATTAAATATGATTATGTTATAATAAAAATAAAATTAGGTGTGGTTTTTATGTTTTAATTTGTCTTGTATAGATTATGATTTTAATGTAACTATCACATAGTATTCATATTTTTAATGTGTAAATTGAATAACATCGGGTATTTGGTAGCTATATAAAGGGTTTTCAATCTTGTTGTTCCAATAGTAAAAATTATTTTGTTTTATATGTATTTGGTAACTATTGCAGTGTCTTTGTACTAATCCATTAAGAGTTCAAATTAGGATCGGGCGCCTTCAACCTCAATATTACTTTCCGGTTACATTATATTTTTTGAATTCTTCTAAACATCAAAATCAGTTTAACCAAGTTAGAATATTAATAAAAATTTCTAGATACGAAGGAAAAATAAAGATTTATATTACTTGTATTAATAGCGAGGAAAAGGAACATGTAAATGCTTCGTAGCCTTCTTTCCCTCATAATATTTTTGTTTTTAAATGATAAGCTTGTTTGGTTTAGCACAAAGATTAAGAAAACCAATCATTCCAATCATTTTTTTCATATTTTTTACTAATTTATCCTTTTTGTTTTAGATGGTCCCCTCCATTGGATATTAGGTAAAAAGATAAGAGATAAGTCGTCTCTCCATGGTCCTCTATCTTTTTTATCATAATAATTTATGGAAACCTTACCCATCTTTTAGAAACGAAAAAAATGATAAGAAAGTTATATAAGCTGTTATAGCGGGAACCTTATTTCAATATTAACTGATTGGACCAATAATGTATTAGTCACCGATAAAAATAATAAAAAGATTTATTCTATTTTTATTGTTGAAAGAAGATTGTTTATTTTACTTACCGCCCTCCCCCCACACCGTAATTGAATGTATACCTGTGAACAACCAGAATAAACTTGGGTGGTATGCATCAGTCGGTCGCGGAGTCAGGATTTAAATGTGTAGATCGATAACGTTTTCCGGCAGTAATAGAGAACGTAAAGTCCTGGCCCAAACAATGACATTTAGCCATATCCCACGTGAGTTTGGCGTACATCTGCTTGGCTATAAAGTCCTGGATAGGATTTGAGACTAAACACAGTTAGTCAATGTACATCGGATTCAATATGATTATTTTAGAGTATGCCAAATTAGGGGTCCTTTTTTAAAATACCTTTAAAAAAATGTAAAAATAGGTATTCATTTCAACGTTTGTTTGAAATGTTTGAATGGAAATGGGCGGTCTTTGTATCCTTATAACAATAATTCTGATCCTATCCATTTTGACTTTGAGCAACTTAAACTTGACCAAAGACCTTAATTCTAATTTCTACTCTATAAATACACTTATCATCTTCGCCAACTCATCAATAAACTCGCCTTAGATTCCTAAACCTTTCTCAGTATCTCTTGTTTTAATTTGCTCGAGTTTTTGTCTAATCTTACCACACAAGAATAACTTTGTACAACGATATGGCTGTTAACACTTTTAACGAAGAGTTTACTTGCTTGATAGTTCCTCATAGGTTGTTTCATGCATTGTACATTGATAGCCACAGTTTGATGCCTAAGATCATGTCAGAGATCAAGAACATTGATTTTATTTCAGGAGATGGTGGTCCAGGAAGCATTGAACAAGTTAACTTCATCGATGGTACGAGTGTATATATATTGTGATCATGAAATATATGTAGAGCATGCATTTGATTATTATTGATTCTTATTTGTATTTTATTTATTCCAGGATACCTACTGACACATATAAAGAACCGTTTGGACTTCATGGACAAAGAAAACTGTGCAAATATGCCGGGATTGAGTGTGTTGCATTTGGTGACCAAATCGATTATGTTTCCCACGAGGTTAAGTTCGATGCAACCAATGATGATGGGTCAATATGTAAGATAAAAACAACTTTTTACCTAAAAGGAGACGTTGTTATTGATGAAGAATTATTGAAGGTAGGAAGAGAAGGATATATGGAAAAATTTCATATTTTTATAGCTCATCTCACTGAGAATCCTCACCTCTATGCATAGTTTGTGATTGGTGTGCATGAAACCATCCACCACTTATATCATGTGCTTGTATGTGTATCTCTTTTTGTTTGTTCGGATGTCGCAGGCAATGTGAGCCTCCTTTGTCATTGTTTTTGATTTTGTGTCTGTTGTTTTTATAAATAAATTATCTTAATAAATATGTTTAAGATATACTAAAAAGAAATATTAAGTACGGTTTATAAGTTTAATTTGTCAGATAAAAACTTGATTTTTATGTTATGATTGGACGTTTATGTTATTATGACATAGTTTTCACATTTTTAGTGTATAATTGAGTAACGTCAGATATTTAGTACTATACTTAGAGGTTTCCAATCTAATTGTTCAATAGTGAAAATTTGCTAACCCTTATAGTGGCCTTGTACTAATCTATCAATTGTTTGGATTAGGAGCGGGCACTTTCAATCTCTATAATGTACTTTTGGGATTGTTTTAAATATGGAAATAAGTTTAACTAAGTTAGAATACTAACAAAAAATTCTAAATACGACGGTAAAATAAAAGTTTATCGTACTAACACATGTATTAATTAATAGGAAGGAAAGGAAATATGAAAATGTTTGGTAACCTTCTTTCCTTATAACTAAGCAGTTGTGGATGGTAAATTCTGGTGAATCTTCTCTTACATCATTCCCTTTTGTTGCATACCATTACCGTAGTTGATTATTGACCAAGTGGACCAATAAAACAAATTATCTTTTTTAATCATTCTATTTTTTATTGATGATATAATATTATTTATGAGTCTTGTTATTTACAATCCATTATTTTTATTAGTTAATCCATATATTTAATCCAATACAAATTTTTTACCTTTTTTATTAATCCAATCCTATGGATTGGATTTAATTTTTTTTTCAACCCTTTTTTCTATCTTTTTAGAAGTCTTCCTAATTTTTCTGGGTAAAATCCAAATTTTTCTGATAAACCTTTTTTATTCTATAGAAGAATCACTTTCAACATCGATCTATTCAACATTTTTTGGAACTATCATTTAATCGTTTTCAATGGAAAAATTCTTTAATCAATTGAGAGAAGAAAAAGCGTGACCGACAGAGCATCAATTCTTTTAACTTTATCGAGAATTTTGTCTCCGTTTTTTTTCTACAGAGCCTCGATGAAAGCATCAAAGTCTTGGGAAAGCATCAAATGTTGGGAACCGAAAACATTAGCATTTAACTCTCTGTGAGTTTCTAGAATTTCTGCTCAACTCTCTTTTAATGGCTATCGCTAACAAAGAAGAAGGATTTCTTTAGCTTTCTTTAAGTAGCTACTCCAGTTTTACCAACATGAGATGCTTGAAATTCTGATGGAGATAGACATCCGGCATCAACAATGGGTTTAGGTTTTCTTTTCTTTTTTTTGATCTTCTTTCCTATACAATGGTTAACAACTTCAACCATTCAGATCTCAACTTCTTATCTAGGGTTACAGAAATCTAGGGTTCAATAGATGCGAAACAACAAGGTTACAGAAGAATTAATGATGACAGTACGATCTACTCTATTCTTCTTCTTCAATTTGATGCAGATACTTGAAACCCCATATCTGAATTTTCTTTAGTTTTCTTATAAACATTTGATTCGCGATGGATTCAAGCAGGGTGTTGTTAATTTTAGGTTTGATTCAACTGTGTTTGGTTCAGTTGGTGTTTCGTGGTGATATTGTTCATGAAGATGATAAAGCTCCTAAGAAACCTTGTTGTTCTAATAACTTTGTTCAAGCGTTCAGACAACAGCAGAGCAGCTGTTCTTCTCCTTCACTTCAAATCTCATCTCATTTCTCCTGTTTATCTTCACGCTGCCTCTCCATCACCATCAGGTCCATCACCATCGTTAGTTAATTCTCTCGATTATTTCTTAGTTTTTCACTTTTTAGAGGAGGATATTATGGGGTTTAATTTATTTTGCAACAGGACAAAGGTCGGCCATTGCCAAAGTTTGGTGAATGGGATGTCAATGATCCTGCTTCAGCTGAGGGATTCAGTGTGATTTTTAACAAGGCCAGGGACGAAAGAAAGGCAGGCAACAAGCCTGACTCACCAGGAAAGGATGAAACTTCTATGTATAACAAACCTAGACAAGTTACAGGCAAACCTTGTAAGTTGCTTCTCTGCTTATTTTACACTTACAATCACCTCTGTTCAAGGAACGATGTTTATACCTTTTTGTGCAAAAAGTACAAGCTATCATATCCCATGTCCGAGTTTAACTTGATTTATATCTGTATGTTTTAACTGTGAGAATAAGTGATTCCACACCCATTGTTTGCTTCAGACTTAGATTATCTCTTAAATAATGAGATTGACCTAGTAAGTTCGAAATGTGCAAATAACATTTACAAATTATAAGACTAATGACAATAATTGGAGATGCTATGACATGTGAAAAAAAACTTGTAATTTAAAGTATGATGGTTTAGTTGGTTTCCTGAAGTGGGAGGTTACCTAAAAGCTATTGAGACAAGGATTGTGGGTTGATCAGTTTAACATTAACATTTAGCACTAATATTCTAGCATTTTTTTTCGTTATTCAAATGTTACTCTTTTACTTCATCCCGACTGTAATAATTATATTATGTCAATAATACTCGGTACTCCTCGCATATGTGCACTTTTATTTATTTATTTATGTGCATCTGGTTCGCAGTATTACCCTGCATCTCAGTATTCATAATAGTTGTTGAAGGATGCATTTTTATCATTTATTAATCTTTTGTAGCTTAACATTTTTTTGTTTAATTCTCGTTGAAGGTTTAGGAATGAACTTCCAGATCCAACAGCACAACCGAAGTTAATGTTATAAAACACAAATAAAGATTTGTATGTTCCTTACCCTGAATTCATTGTACAAGCTCTCGTTATAAACTGTCATTCAAACTCATTTTAACATTGCATCTTCTGTGTGATGTCAAGTTCTCTAATTCATATGATAAGCTTACTGAATGTCTTGCAGATACACTAAGTACACCATTACATCATTCGAGAAAAATGCACAAGCCTAAATTATTTCTCGAGCCTGATCTTGGGATACCACTTGACCTACTTGACATCAGTGTATACAAGAAAAACAAGCCAAAGATCAGGTTTGCTGCAGGAAATTTTTCTGTTATTGATATGACAAGCCTAAATCTTCTCTAGCTATTAAATCAGTTTTGCTGCAGCAATTTTTTCTCTTTGTTTGTCTTTATCTAATGTAACATTCTCATTTTGCAGCCCCTTAGTGAAAAACAAGCCAAAGATCTACGAGAAATCAGGGGAGGTTGCCATTGAGATTCTGCCTTTGCTCCCGGACTTCAACAGGTATGGAAATTTGATTGCTGTTCTCACAGGTGTATGCCCATATTTTCTCATGTTGCATGACAATAGCGTATGTTCTTAATTCACTATATGCAAACCCATGTTCTTAATTCACTATGCATGCAAACCCTAGGATAACAGTTATACAGTATATGTAGTATGACTGTATTAATATCATGTGAGACTGCCTTTGAATGAACTGGAAATTTAAAAGCATTTTGCATGATAAGTTAGTGAAAGAAACTGACATTTCTAGATTAGAGGTGTAGAGTAGAAGCAAGGATATAGATAGAGAGCACAAACAGATCTATTATTAATTTAAAAAAATGCTTAAAAAACTAATAAAAAACGAATTAACAAAATTTAATAGCGCGTAACAACATTTAAGGTTTTCCACTCATCTAATCTATCTTTAATGTAAGTTTCCCATCCTTCAGCACATGGTAGATGTTGATAAATCCAACTAGGATGCACTGGAGGTAGTGGAGCATTTTGGTATAAAACTGCCTTATTAAAGTGCATCCCACCACAATTCACTATCGAAACAATTATTGGATTTTCGAACACCTCACCCCGTAGTGGTAGATATGTCATATTCTCCGATTGATGAAAAACTGAAAATATGCAATTAAATGTAGTTGCAAATAAACATCCCATTTCAGGGAATGCCATCCAACCATAAAATCCACAACCATTATCTGACAGATGGTTTAACCTTTCTTCAAGTTTCGAGCACGAATCCTTACCACCAATAATACCAATATGAAGGTCTATGTTTGTTTTTAACTCAGCCATCATTTTAATCCGAACAGTCTTCCATCCATCAACTTTACTCAAACCTAACATTTCTGCACAAGCTCTATATCCACAGTGACCATCACCGCGAACATTTTCTAATTTATGAATAACTTTCTGCATAACGTTAACATCTAATTCTTCAAATGACTTACCCGGTCTCTGTTCATTACTTAAATCTCCCAGTTTACTTGTATATGGTTTCTCCAAGTGCTGTACGACCTTATTTTTTGAAACAACTATTTCTTCCTCTAATGAAAGACAAGGTGCCTCGTTCAAATCTGGTATTCTACTTTCATTTGCTGCATTTTCCTGTAATATAAGTACCATACTTTCAGAGTCAACCTCATTTTGAGATTTTATCTTTAACTTCTCAGCATTCTTTTTAAACTTCTCGGCATTTTTCTTTAACTTCTCATCATTCTTTTTTAACTTCCCGGCAATCTTCTCAGCAGTCTTCTTCAACTTCTCAGCATTCTTCTCTAACTTCTCAGCATTCTTCTTTGACTTCTGAATCTGTTCTCTACCATGTTCAAATGCAGATGGATTTCTCTTTGTTGAGTTCGATGCTCTTTATTGTGCTTTTGTTGGACGACCTTTGGTAGTTACAGGCATAACTGGCTCCTCTAACCTGGTCATATCTGGATCAGCAAGCTCATTCAATTTTTCTAGGATTGACATGCGTTGTACCGTGTTTGAATTATTCCACCTGAGTTTAATTTTTGGTATTTGCGGTAAATCGTCAAATTCGACCATTTCATCAACACTATAAGGACGAATACTTAGTTGTTTCCACTGGTTGTCTATTGCATCAAGAGGTATTGTCGTTCCATTCCGTTCGTACTCTTTTAATTCATGATAACATGGTAGGCCATGTGTCTTGCGAAGTATATGGAGACAACGATTACCACCTTTATTTGTCCAAGTAAGCTCTTTATGAATTTTATCTAGTGCATAAATGGAAACTCTGTTCAACAACTCTTTGAAAATTGGTAGCTTTTGATGTTCATGTTGTATATGCATTTTGCTATACTCAAATTTTTTAAGTATCTCAACCATCCTCGATTCCGACATTAGACGCATATGTTTCCAACAATATGTAAAATCACCCTTGGATGTAAGCAACCACTTTTTAAGCACACTGTGTTCACTCTCAACACGGTTAGTGGTTGTGTTCCCGTAGTGTTTAATCTCGTTCGTCCATGCATGAACAAAAAATTCTTTATCTACCAATATTTCATCTTTCAAGTATGTAATGAATGCTTTGTATTTTTTTCCCCATGTGCCTATAAACTTGTTTAAAAGATCTTCATACTCTATTTGCGTATCATACTTCCACAGATTCTGCCAATCCTCTTTAATGTCATTTTGTTCATCTTCATCTTTCGTATACTTAACGAAATTTGTTTCAACATTTCTTGCAATATGCCAACTGCAACACATCCTCTTTGCATTAGGAAATACAGTTTGAATTCCAATTATTAGGGCTTGTTCTCGATCCGTAAGAAATACAGAAGGTAAATCTGAGTTGTTGTATAGTTTTTTCAAACACTTGAGCGCCCAAATGTAATCTTTCTGCTTTTCTTCTGACATAAATGCATATGCCACTATAAAACTTGTACCAGTAGATGTCACACCAGCAACATGAAAAAGCGGTAATTTCCATCTGTTTGTTTTATAAGTGGAATCCGCGAAAACTACAGATGGAAAACATTTTGCCAATTGTATACTGTTGGGATGTGCCCAAAATATATGACTCAACACATCTGTACCTTCAATGCGCTGATCCCATGCCACATATTTATTATCATTCAACAACTTCAACAAGTGTTGCATATTTGTCTTGCCTGCTTTTTCATTGGATTTTGTATAAGATTTGTAATTGTATATTGTCCGTAGACTAGATTTATTTTCAGGTTGCTTTCGTTCAATCGATGATAAAATGTGACCTGGTTTACTTCCACTTGTAGTCATCATATCCACTATTTGTTTTTCATCACTCTGTAAACGAGCTGCATAAGGATATCCAACCAATGTATCGGATGGAGCATGATTGTGTACACCACATTGCACTTTAAGAACCCATTTGTTTTCTTCAACACATGAAATTCTTAGTTTAAAAGGACAATTACACTTCCTTGTTCCAGTTTTTCTACCCTTTTTTGAGACATGTTGTGGTTGCTTTTCAGAAGATTTGATAGTTCGATCTCTATATTTACCTCCTCTTTCGCATCCAAACTCAACTACCGACCCTTTAACCATCACATTATCATATGATTTGGTAATAGAAATACAAAATTTGTTTTTTGTCCCGACCATATGACACCATTGTTTAACATGTTCCTTAGAGACGAAAACCTGGGAAAAAAATAACATTATATTCAATTGAGTAAATTTTATCCAACACGTAATAATTGTTGTGAATAAAGAAATACAAATTAAAACGAATACCTCATTAGTCGAGAATTTATCATGTACATCAAAACCAACAGGTGTATTAGATTCTGTAGACTGATCACCAAATGGTTCCTAATTAGAAAATAACCGTAAGTGGCTAAAAATAAACAAATTGACAGGAAAACTACAAGTAGATTTGCAGGCGATGGATAGATGCCACAAGATAGGCCAAACCCGTCCTGTTCATGTTTACAGGATTGCAACTGCCCAATCTGTTGAGGTGAATTATCTATTTAGTTATTTGACCATATTTATTCAACTATCACATGATTATTTTGATGATTTTTTTTGGACAGGGTCGGTTGTTGAAGAGGGTTTACAATAAATTGAAGCTTGAACATGTTGTGATTGCAAAAGGACAGTTCCAGCAGGAAAGGAAAACAGCCAAAAAGAAAGAATGGTGTTCAAAACGAAAGAAAAACATGTTATTCATTGTTATTCACTGTTATAAGAAGAATGGTAGCAGGAAATTCACTGTTATTCACCTTAATGAACCCTGTTCTAGTCTACTAAAAAAAAAAACAGTCAAAATTCAAAAAAAAAAAAAAAAAATGAAAGCAAAATATAACTGAATGTAACTGTTTTAAATTAAATGGTTGATCAAAAAAATTAAGAACTTAGATTTCCAATAAAATTTTATAAGTAATACGTGTGATGTTGTTTGTCTATCCAATTGAAATTTTCCACTTCAATGATTGAAGAAGTAGAATTTACTATCATATTTTCTATACCACAATTAGATTTAGGGTTATTAGAATTCATAGTAGAAGTGAAGAAGAACAAAAAAGATGTATGATTATGATTTGTAGGTTTATAAACATATTATTTATAGATTAGATAAAGAAACTAGAAATAGAAAAAGAAAAGAAAAAGAAAACTATATTGGATTGGATTCATAAATTTTAGTTAGATTTGGTTTATAAAAAATAGTAAAATTTTATTTAATTTGTTATTGGATTGTATTAATAATATAGGTGGATTGGAAATAACATGACTCTTATTTATTGTAACTTATTTTGAGAAGAAAATCTTTCTATCAAATGGAGATCCCTTCATTTTTTACAGGACTCAAAAAGACCCTTTCAAAATTTTGCTCTCTTCCTATACATATGTAAATCGGTTTGTAACGGCCTAGCAGATACTATAGCTAAAATTTTAGTTACGAAAACTAGTTTGTCTCTAATACTGTTGGTATGAATCTTAGTAAAAAACAAGCATGTTTTTACAGTCTATGTAACATAAAGCACACTTATAATATAAATTCTTTTGCTTGTTAATATAAAGGGTTAATTAAAATTTGGTACCTATATTTTGACCAGATTTAGTGTTTTTACTAACATTTATCCAACGTTAGTGTTTGGTACCTGGACTAACGGTTGATCCGAGTTGACAATGTCAAAGTACTGACTTCTGTTTAGATTTAAAAAATAAAATAAAAATTAATATTTAACGTCGTTAACAGCACCGTTAACACGTGAGTGTTTTAAAACTCACATGCCTTCTTATACATCCTACGGCTATGATTCTTCAGATCCAACGGTCGGATTTTTAGATTTTCAAAAATCTAAAACTCACATGCCTTTTGTACAAATGTCGCTCCCATCTTGGGCCAAGGGAAGCTTCAAGTGTGAGGATACCGTAGAGTAGATGAAAGAAGGTTCTGCCATGGTACCATTTCCGTGATCTCCACAAGCCAATATCTTCATGATGGGATGGACCACAGATATACCTAATTCACTGATTGCATCAAGATGTCGTTGCGTAAACGGGTTGTTCCACATGTAAGTATTCATTGCAGGTGCAACAAACAATGGTTTGCTAAAATCCCAAGCTCGTACAACACAAGTAAGCAGGTTATCACATAATCCCATCAGTAGCTGATTTAGGAAGAAGCAACATATTTGCTTGTGATAAGGATAGCATCGCCATCAAATGTAAATCTGACAATACCTCATACCAAACATTTGGTATGGCTGTTTCCTGTAGACATTACAATGAGTACATGGATCAGTTCTCACATAGTTCAGATATATACAATATGACATCTCTATGTTGATGCTCACCTCTACTTCGTCCTCCTGATTAACCCACATAAAGTGTACCATATATTGTAGATTGCTAGCTAAAATCAAGGAACCACCACAATTTAAACAAAGAAGAAACTACAACATCAAGTGTCAAACTGTCTTTTAGGAATTGGAGGTTTCCATTACCTTCTTTAAGTAATCCCAACAAAACTGGTAAGTAATCTTCAAGAGCCTGCTGAAGATCAGACACCGTTGAACCTCCTGTGCATAAAGAGATTTAGTTTCTGATTGAGTTTCACATGAAGTTAAACCGAACAACCGAAGTATAACATAAAAATGGTATGTTTCAAATACACAACAAACCATGTTGAGTAGCTGTTTTTTTTTTTGATTTTGATGTTGTGGGTGTTTCTTGTGCAGCCATAACAACTACACGAGTTCTAAGAGCAGATAGGCGCTCCACTAGACTCTTGGACAAACTATCACCAAGTGGCTGAGAGAAATCTACATGCTTTGGAATCCTATATCCAGGTACAAAAACAGCCACTTCCCCAATATTTCCTTGCCTTTTTCTGTTACCACCAACAACAGTATACTGAGGTGTAGATACCAGGCATCCCATATCCTGGAGACTATATCTGTCGAAGAAAGAAGAAGACTAACCTGGATTAGAAGAAGAAACTTGTATTTTTTTAGTCCCCTGCATAAAGTAAACACTTACAGTATCAGAATAGAAGTAGAAAAAGTAGAGTAAAGAGAATCACATGATATCCTCCTCCTCCTCCTCCCCCTTTTGACCATTCTTCCTCATCAGTATAGATAACAACACTCTTTGGAATTGATGCTTTGTCAATGAAGTGTAAAGATGATTTGGTAACAACTGCTTTGATTTCAGCCCAGTCAGAGAAGCAATCTATCTATTCACCGAGCATCACCATAACCCTTCAATTACCACCATTTTTTTCCCTCTTCTCTTGGTCTGAAGCTTAATCAAATCTCCAATTCTAAATCCATTCTACCTAAGCATCAACAGACTCCACTGGCAAACCACAGCAACAACTAATATCCTTCAATTGAAACATGGTTTAAGAACTTTACTCACCAACAGAAACCATAACTGTTCACTTTATTTCTTGTTTCAATTCAAAGTCCTATCAAAACCCTTGTAAACCATATGAACCATGGTGAGTAGTCGTGATAGAACTTCAGTGGATACACTGGTCGTTCAGACCTTTAAACAAACACATGGTGTGCATTCTTTAATAGTGTAGGACATGAGTATTTAGTGGTGTTTCTAGCGCCTATCATCTTCCCTGCAAACTTGGGTTCAGAAATTCAAGACAAACCCATCTCAATTTATCATTGAAAACACCTCAAATCCCATCCATTCAACCATACATCATACAACAAGAATTTTCGTTTCTTCTCCCTGTGTATTTCGAGCCTTGAGCTCTAGTTCTTGTTTGCATATTTGAATCTGAAATCAACCCATCTCTTCTAAACCTGCACGGATTCTAGTCAGTCCTTAATCTTCACCATTCACCCCCCCACTGCCAATGGCAGAGACATCATTCTTCTCTTTTGTTTTCTCGGCAACTAACATACCCTAAAACAAAACGAAACCAACTTGAAACAGAAATTAACAAATTCAAAATCAAATTGAAACGGATTGAGAGAAGTGTTAGGACATGTGGTTTGAAGTAGTTACACAGTGATGGGTTCTATCTTCCGTTTTCAATCACAACCCATAGCAGAAGCCAATTTCATTCCCTTGAATTTATTTTCATCTGTAACTTCGAACAAGATGGAACAAGATAGGGTATGGAATCGTTTTGGTCGATCTTAACCGTTAGTTTATAATAGTTAGGTCGATCTTAACCGTTCATCTTTAAGATGGAACAAGATCTAATATAAACCGTACATCTAATATATTAGGGACTTGGTTTGTCATTGTTTGCAAAGTTTATTTTTTTTTAGTAATTCAAATTTAATTGACGGAAAAAAAGGACACGTCATCAGTTCACTTGGTCAACTATCGTCAGCGCCAGTCTAGGTACCAAACACTAACGTTGGACAAATGTTAGTAAAACACTAAATCTGATCAAAACATAGGTACCAAAGTCTAATTAACCCTAATATAAAATTTAATTTTATTAAAAAAAAAAAAATTTATTTACTAAAGAAGATATCTTTTCTATATGAGAGAACACCCAGTGTCAAAGTCAAACCTAAGCACAAGGTTCACATAACATCTTAGATGAAAATTACAACATGTATAACAATCTCATATGAATTAAATATGACTAGCAAGAACCTAAATTATTAGCATATATAAATAATCTAATTAAAAATCTTCTTAACCCCAAGTTTTTTGAAATTGCTATAAGGGTTTAGTAAATTTCACAAGATACAACCAATCTAATATATCATACGGATAGGATTATTTTGTTTTATTCCGATTTGTCGTAAAATTTGATAACCCTTGTAAAAGTATTGTAAGTTCTACGACTGAATTTATCATCTTTTACCCGGTCACAATTTATTGTAAGAGAATCTAGTTTTTTTAAAATTTAGGCTATTTGAGCATGGAATAAGATAATTTGTTTATAAGGATTGTACATGTCAGGAGATCAGTATGGTTATGTAGTTCATTGCAATAGGTTGGTTACTGTTTATCATCTTTGTTAGGATGATCATAATGATGTTCATGTATTCAATTTGGATGTGTAATCATACATCAATTTTGATGCATCGACTTTTTAAAATGGACTAGCAAAGTACTTTTGATTCTCCTACAATTGTGGTTATACTTTTACTTCTCTGTATTATATATTTAAATCTAGGGATACGGAGATTAGGACACTTCTCACATTATAAGAGTAGAGAAAGATTATTTCACCCTAAAATCGTTTGCGAACTACTTCAAATGAAGTAGAGTGCGGAAGGCCGCTTCATTTGAAGTAGAGTGCGGAAGTCCTCTTGAAGCGGCAAACATTTGTCGCTTGAGGTGGGGAAGGTAAACATTTGTCGCTTGAGTTAAAAAATAACTAAAGAAATATTAATAATAATAAAAAATAGGGGACAGTCGTCAAAATATTTGATGCCCTACACCCTTCGTAGAAGCGTTGTAAGCTCCACAACTGAATTATGCCATGTTTTACCTGGTATGTAATTTATTTTAATAGAATCTAGGTGTTTTTCTCTTTTTGACCAAATAATCTTTGTTATTGAAGCTGAAATAACAAAAAATTTGTTTACATGAATTATAAATGTAACATGATCAGTATGGTTATGTAGTTCAGTGCAACAGGTTGGCTACGTATCTTTGTTAGGATGATCATAATGATGTTCATGCATTTAACATGGATGTGCAATCTTGCGTTAGTTTTTGATGCATCGACTGATTCAAAAAGGATTAGCAAAGTATTCTTGCGTTCTCAAATAATTGTGTTTATATACTTTCGTGTGTCCGTATTATATATTTAGAGCAAGGGCTATTGAGAGCAGGACATTACTTCAAAACAAAGTAGTGTCTAAAATGGTCAAATTTGATCCTACAATGAGAGTAGAGAAGAAGTATTTCACCCCAAACTCGCACACTACTTTGACGAAGTAGTGTGTGAAAATCCTCTTTTAACGGCAAAACATGTGACGCTTGGGGTTGGGAAGCTAAACATTTGTTTCTGGAGTTAAAAATAACTAAATGATACAGAAGAAAGGTGGGTGGTCAAAACATTTGACGGCCAACGCTTTCTGTAGAAGCGTTGTAGTTCCACAATTAAATTATGTCATTTTTACTCGGTCTGTTATTTATTGTAATAGAATTTTGGTGTTTTTCCTTTTTTGACCAAATGATATAGGTTATTTGAACATGAAATACAACAAATTATTTACAAAGATTGTACAGTTCGGAAGATCAGTGTGGTTAGGTAGTTCAGTGGAACAGGTTGGTTACTGCTTATCATCTTTGTTGGCATGATCGTAATGATGTTCATGCATTCGCTTTCAATGTGAACTCCTACGTCAGTTCTTGATACATCGACTGATTCGAAAGAATTATCAAAGTACTTATTTTTTTAACGTTTTTGTTTTTGTGTTAATCACTCTATCCTCTCTCGCTGTCACTCATTCACTCTCTATTTCCATAAAAAACTACCTACCACATTTTGAAAGGATAATGTGTTTTTTCATTTTCTTTCTTTTTTAGGATAATTGAGAAAATGTCCCAAAAATAGATACTTCGTTGGAAAAATACTCCGCAAAATTAAGATTCTAGGAAAATACCCCACCATCACTTTTTCCATCCAAAAAGTCAATATCACGAGATTAACTGGTCAATATCTCGTCTGACGAGATATCGTTTGCAGATAAAATTACCAAATTACCCTTCTCTTCTTTAAACAATTAGGTAGACACGTGTGTAGATCGTGTTTGTACACGTGTAAAAGAGACGGGCTAGATATCTTACACGTGTCAAGAAAGATAACACGTGTTTATGTGGTCGGGCTAGGGTTCAAACACTTTCATTTTCACTTTGTCTCTGCAAAAGAACAAAAAACCCTAGCCGCGCCCTCCATTTTCTTCTTTTTCTGCTATGAACCTCCATTCTTCTTCTTCTTTTGCTTGGCAGAAAAAACCCTAGCCGTCACTTTCTCCATCTTCTTCTTCTTCTGCTATGAACAAAAAACCAGGTCTTCAAATCAATAGAACCCTAGCCGTTCTTCTTCTTCTGCTGCTATGAACCTCCATCTTCTTCTTCTTCTGCTATGAAGAAAAAACCCTAATCGTCACTTTTTCTATCTTCTTCTTCTTCTGCTATTTACCAAAAACCAGGTCTTCAAATCAATAAAACCCTAGCCGTCGTCGTTCACAGTTGGTGATGAACCTTAGTCGTCGCCGTTCTTCTCTTCCTATTATTCAAATTTGAATGTTGGTGATGAATCCATTAAAATCCAAGTAAGTCAGTTGAAACCCTATGATTATATTGCATTATTTAGTATGTTAATGTGATTTTTAATGAAATTTGATTTTTAGGGTTTTCAAAAATTGGGGGTTTTCTGTTTTGTAAATAAATTGGGGGTTTTTCTGTTTCTGGATGAGATTGGTTGTAGTATAAACATGATTGTAGCATTTCGATTGATCAATTTGATTTAATTTTGTTTAATTTGTAATTTTCTGAAATTGATCATTTTTTCTTAAATTAGGGTTCACTGAATATTAAGGAAGGAAGAAGAAACAAGTAAGAATTGGGGGTTTCACTGATCATCGTCGTTGATATTTACAGGTGAAAAGAAGAATGATCCATTGGCAATGTATGCAGGTGACATCATGACTGTAAGTATATAAAAGTTGTTCTGTTCCCCAGAATTCCAAGTCGTTGCATTGCTTGAATGCATTTGGTCAACTCTTTTGGTTGTTTTCTAACCCGGTGATCAATAAGTTATGTGGTTAAACTTCAAAACTCACCATCTGACTTGTTTTCAGTTTCAATCTTTATCCCATTAGTTCCCTAAGTTGTGTTGTTCTTAACATAGGTCAATGTTAACTTGGCTGGGCTACCTGCTGGCCTCCTTATTGGACTTCAAATGATTGGTGGACAGTTTGATGAGGTATTTTACAAAAATTCCTTTTATAATGGCAGTGGATATTTTTTTTTAGCTTACGTCTTTTTATGCTCATAAAATGCGGTATCACTACTATATACCCAAACGTACTACCAGATTAAAATGCATTTAGGCTTTTTCTAGCAGAACTGTTGAATTGTAGATGTTTAGAAACAAACTAGTCAGATAAGTTGAGTCCATGTCTACTTCCTTGTATTGGTTGTAAAGCTCTATTTGTAGAACATGTGTACATGATCCATTTGTGTTTGATATCTCCGAAAATGGTTCCGACTTAAATTCAAACATAGTCCCCCCCTTGGTCAGGGAGAGTCGATTTCACGTCTACCTGTGCTGCAAAAACTTTCTGTTGCATCAGCAACACATCTAATAAATTATCACAAAGATAGTGATACGACTTTAGTGCAACTAATACTAATATTTTTCTTTATTGATTAGGGGAAATTGCTCGGAGTGGGCCACATCTTTGAGCAAACTCTTCGAGGTGGCAGCTTTATTCCCCCATTGGTAGCTTAGAGCAAGGAAGGTTAAGCTATGGTTGTTGATACAGGAAGCTAAAGAAAGTATCAGCACATAATGACATTTATTCAGTCCATCTGTAAAGTTAAATCAGTTCTTGCAGGACCTGACACTTTATATCCCGCCAGATTCGGCCTACATGTATAATTTCACAAAGTTGGTGATGAAGCGGCATGCCCATCTTAGTTTGTCATCTTTGAGGATTGTGATGGAGGAGTTAGGTACAAATTTCGAGGTACTAATCGAATTTTTGGGGCGAGACACTCATTTATAATGTTGCCAGAATTGTTGGCCATTTTTTTAAACAAACAATAGAAATTTGATAGAACAATGGTTATGCTCTTATTATGGTGTTATTAGGCTACATTTAGGATCAAATACAACTATTGGGTACTTGGATAGTTATCTTTAAATTATTCGGGATCTATGCATATTAGTGTTGATTTGTAACACCTAAATTTGGTTGGTAAAACTAGTATTTTCAGATGTAAACATTAATTTTGATGTGAACTTTAGTGTTTCAACCAAACAGACAAATTATGAGCTATTCATAAATTATAAGTTTCATACATTCAGATTAACATAAGTGAATTTGTTGACTTAAACACAAGGCTTTAAATATCCATCGTTCATTCATTGGGGCTGCCACGTGTCAAAATCCTGTGAACTTAGAAGTAGAGGATACGGTAGCCATTTCTACAAAAGGTAGGGGTATATTTACACAGCTTGAATCCCCACCGTTCATTGAGGCTGCCACGTGTCGAAATCATGAAGAAAGGGTAATTTTGTCTAAAGTCCCACATGTGTAAACACACATGTGTGCCTAGTTTGACTACTTAACATCATTTGGATGAAAAAAATGACGGTGGGGTATTTTCCCAGAATTTTAATTTTACGGGTATTTTTCCAACGGGTATCTATTTTTAGGATATTTTTCCAATTATCCTTTCTTTTTTGTATGCAAAATTTTGGATAATACGTTAAAGCACTGTTCAATTGCCCTTTGTTTGAGGGGAGATAATGGTTTGGTCTTTTTTAGGTAGGAACAAATCAGTTTTGTCCATCAACAATCTAGGAAAATAATATTAGTCCTCTAATATTTAAAACATTAAAGTATGCTTTTCTCTCTTTGTTATTTCTTTATGTCTATTTATTCTCCTTTTTTATGTACAACTATTTTCCCTCTTTTACTTTATATTTATTTATTTTTTATTTCTTTTTTACAAGATATAATTCTCACTTTTCTTCTTTATATATATATTTTTTCTTAATCTTTTTTCTTCAATTATGTATCTCAAAAAAAACTTAATTTCTTTAACTTTTATTTATTTGAAGTAATTATTTCAGATTTATCTTCCATCTCTTACTTCTTAATTTTTTGTTTTTTTCGTTTCAGGTTGTTGGTAACAATGCAGAAGAACATTGTAGTAATGGTAGAAAATCTGGTTAATTATATTATACATTAATTCATGATAAACCTTCTAACCATGAAGAGTTGGGGGAAAAAAATACTAACAAATTTCAGATAAAGTGGGTTAAACAAGAGTTCATCATGGCAAATGAAATCCAATCGAAAACACTTCTTTCCAAAAAAAATATAAAGAAATTTTATTCCATAAATATGAAGTGTCAGAAAAAAAAAGTTTTTGGCATTACCTCCTGAATAATATATTAATTTGTATTACCTTCCTTATTAATTTAAAATAGGTAAAACCTCCCTTTTGTTAACTTTACCGTCCATTCCTAGTTAGCTGAGCCAACAATACTGGACACATGGCAGTAAGATAACTTTTTAGACCAAAATACCAAAATACCCTTACCTTATTCTATTAGTTAAACCCAAAATACGCTCATTCCATCAAATTACCAATACTTCATAGGCACATTCACATATCACATAATAAACCAAACTAATTATTCCGCAAATTCAAGTGAGCATAGCCCGATCACTTCAAGTTATCACAACAAATCATTTCCTACCAAAACTATAACTTAACATAATTAAAACCCATATGCAATTGTTGTCTAAAAATCTCAGTTAACAAGTTTCTTCTGCAAAATTTGTTGTTGGCCATCCTCTAATTGATTAATCGACATCACAATAGTAACTATCTCCGGGTATATTCCATCACCAAGAAAATACCCCATATCGTACTGATTTCCGTTGCCAACAAAGTTCACAGCCGGTGCTTTCCCGTTGATTAGCTTTTTAAAAATATACGAACGGTACATCACATTTATATCATTGTTAGAACCAGGCATATGCATGCCAAAACCATAGATCGTATGACACCACTGCCTCCAGGATAATACTTTCGCTACCTTTGTACGAAGTGTGAACACCGGATTCAGCCGATGGGCATTTATCCCATTTCCAGTGTATGCAATCAACACAACCAAGCATCCCCGGAAATCCCCTTTTTTGGTTCTCGGCAAGAAGGAGTTGACATCACGCTTAGTTGGTGTGCGCAAATATTCTTTCTCGTACATATGGACTATCGTCTTACAAAACCTACGAGTTGCTTCCAAACCTGTGGTTTCGCCGATTCGTAAATACTCATCTATTGCATCTACCGCACATCCGTAAGCTAACATTCGAATTGCTGCAATAATTTTTTGCTGAGGGGTTAATCCAGGAACACCACAAGCATCTCTTTTTGAAAAAAATACTTATTTACAGCTACTACATCTCCCAATATACGGTTAAATAATTCTCGCCGCATTCTAAATCTTCTACGAAATATATTTGGAGGAAACGTCGGCTTTTTTCTAAAGTAATCTTTCTATAGAAGTTTTGCACCATCATCATGGCGTCTTTGTATTTTGATACGCGTTTGAGGCCAATTCATACTTGAACCGATTAATCTGGCAGTGACTGCTTGATTATTTAGGCTAATTGCAAGTGAACCTTCGTCTGATGAGTACAAACTATTGTTATCATCATCAGACGATGAAGAAGAAGAAGAAGAAGAATGGGGAGCAATAGAAGAACAAGAACCATAGTACTAATTGCTATTTTGATAGTAAGCCATTTGCTTTATGATGTTTGTATTTTTTGTTTGTATAATTCATCCTCTTGGTGTTCAATTTATAGGGAAATAAAGATAAGATTTTAAGTGTTGAATTGACAATACACGGTTGGTATTTTAATGCAAAAACAGAGTTATGGGGTAGACATACGCATGGGATATATGAAATGTCGGTTGACAAGACAATACCAAATGAAAAAAACGACAAAGAAAAAAAAAATTGAATTGACAATACACGGTTGGTATTTTAATGCAAAAACAGAGTTATGGGTAGACATACGCATGGGATATATGAAATGTCGGTTGACAAGACAATACCAAATGAAAAAAACGACAAAGAAAAAAAATAATACTTTTGAATTGACAATACACGGTTGGTATTTTAATGCAAAAACAGAGTTATGGGGTAGACATACGCATGGGTGATATGAAATATCGGTTGAGAAGACAAAACTAATATAAATGATAAATTAAACGATTATAAATGTAAGAAAAATTATATGAAAAGACAATTCAAATCTGAGAAAATAAATAGTTTAATATTCAACTAACAATTCAATGCTAATGAATAACTACTCTTCCGCATCTTGATTCTCCAACGCCGAGCGCGGGGGCATAAATGGAGGCATAGAAGGTTTTACAGTTATTTGATTGCATTGTTGATGAAGATCCCTGACCCATGATGTTCCACATTGGTGGTGGCATATTATGAGCATACGTGCCAAACCCAATGGGTAGTTGTTGTTGACGAAAATGGGCAAGCTGTGAGTTCAACATGCCAACCTCATTTCGTAGACCTTGTAATTTTACTTCTTTGGCAATGAAAGAGTCCATCATATCCTTAGTTTCATTTAACGTAAATTTACGAAACTCTTGGGTAAAATCAATCAACTCTTGAACTAAATCATAAGCCTCGACCTGTGATGAAAATAATGAAATCAAATAATGAACCATCATTGTATACTAAAATGAAATTTATATTGTTTTGTTGTATACTTACGTATGGTAGCTGTTGTGGGGGAGGAATGGGTACATGTTCACGACGACGTTGGATGTTGTGTTTAATACGGTCACCATCATAACCGTACGTTTCAACCTCCCAATCGACTTTCGTGGCATATTTGTACAGGTTAGTAACATGTCGCCAATACTCAAAATACTGATCATAGTTAACGACACGTACTAATTCACTAGCAGGGACCTGACAGTTTACGCTCATCTCCTCAAACACGTCGTCTCTTAAGTTGGAAATACAACTAGGGGGGTTGGGAGGAACGCCCCCTGTTGGATTGTTCTGCCTCCAACACCGATCTCCGAGATACATATTATTCTTTATCCAAGAAAAGTACAATAAACAAATAAACCAATCAGTTAACCAAAATGCAAAGAAAATAAAAAATAATCGACTGAAAATAAATTATAAACTCACGGTGCCTAGCCAAGTTAATATTGCCCTTCTCCCAGACAGATGTACAACTCTCCGTCCAATTTTAGATGACAGGACGTGGTCTGCATTTTCTAACGGTTGCCAGTCACAGAGTCTAGAGACAACTGATTCAGATCAGTCCTTAAAAGAACAATGTCAATACCCTTCCTCCGGCTGCCCGTCCACCGACGACATCTTGGCCACTCATGTTCACTCTCAGGCCAACGGTTCCTAGGCCGACAAACACCCAGATATTCGTACCCCAAAACTATAATACCATGACAACCAATGGTATAAATAATTTGGAACAAAAAAATAATTTAATAGAATATTCTAACAAATTTACCTCTAAAATTTGGAAGGGTTCGGCCAATGACTTTTGTCCCCTGCCAGATGAGGCGAGACCGGAATACAATTTAGAAAATGCAGGAGAACCCCAGTCATACTGGTCAACTACATTTAGATCCTCAAAATCAGCTAACCATCCAGCATCAATATAGGTATTTGCATTTGAAAAGAAGAACTGACCCAAAACATACATATAGAAGGCTCTGGCCACTCTATCAGCAAGCCTACTATCATTGTTAGCCGCAGTCAAAGTTTGTTGATCAAAATGTGTACTCAAAAATTTGACAGTAATTGCAACTGAAACCCACTGGCACGAAATACCTTCTATCTTTGAGTTCATGAAATATATGCTCTCGGACATATTCAAATTGAAACTTCCTTGCATCATATGGAACAGATCTACCAACACCAATACTAAATCCTGTCAACATTACCAAATCAAGGGGAGTGAACCCTAGCTCACCAAACGAGAAGTGGAAAGTGTTTGTCGTATCCCAAAAGTGCTCAACAATATAGTCAATAAGTGCATGGGATGAATCTACTACATCTATGGACAGTAATCGGTCCCATTCCTCCCTTTTCAATAATATATTTGACCCTAGGAGCATGTTTAAAAATTCCTTGGTAGGTCTGAAGGACAGATTTGAGGGAACCACGATGTGAAAACTTCGAATGGGCATCGATTGAATACGTTATAATGGTGAAGGCGTGGTCCTCAGTATCTTCCACAACTGTATAATGTTCCAACCGGGAACATCGACCGTTTCTTCAATAATACGGTCGTCATCTGAATCCTCCACGACTTCAGTCTTCTTGGCCCTCTTCCTTCGGCCAACGAATTTGGACGTCACACTGCTCGACATCTGGGCAAACAATACATACAATATTAAAAATCATGAGTAATCCCCACAAATGCAGAAAGATAAAAATCTACAATAATCAATAAATCAAGGAATAACATAATTACAAAAGTAATTATCTAATTACATAATCATATGTACCAACATAGAAAAATCAAAAATTCTTGAACAAAATTCATCATTAACCAAATACTTCAATCTCAAGGCCCCAATTGTACCAAATATCATCGAAATTCACTAATTGTAAATTCTTCCATACACATAGGTTTTAAAACATAAACATTCCAAATTCCGAAATTTTCAAGACAATCTAATCAATTTATCAAAAAATTAACCACAACCCAACTAAAATTTAACAACAACTTAATCAATTATATCTTCAATTCAACAAATTATCATCAATTTTTTATACCCAATTTACAACAATCATAAACCCTAAAAATTATCCCAATTCAATAATTACAATTTCTAATACCTAATTTCATAATCACATGTTTCATACCCTCAAAATTATCTCAATTTCATAATCACATGTTTAATCATTCAACATATATAACCAATTTAACTAACAAAACCTAATAATAAAACATACTCTACATTTAATTTACAAAACAAAATTTAATTTAAAAAAAAACAAAAGAAATTAGAAATTACCTTGATTTATTGCACTTGGATGTTTCAAAATACCTTAAGCAGAGTCAAAAACGTAGGCGGGACGTTGGGTTCTCGTATGGGAAAATCAGTGTGAGATGGTTGTGGGCGGAATAGGGTTTGAGTTCGAAAGAAATTGGGGTTCAGGAGGGTATGAAACATAAGAGTTCGCTGCTGCAAATAAGAAGATAGAATCGGGCGGGCTCCTAGCAGCTCGCCTGGAATCCCAGCACACCGCCCGTCCCATTCAAGTCACACACTTGGTTTGCACGATTGTAACTATTCTAGGCGCGATGCTAGTACTTCGCCCGACCAAACGCGATTCTGGGATACCGCCCGTATCTCTGGCGTGATCCTAGGATACCGTCCAACTACAAGAGTCACGCTAGCATTCAGTCCCACATCGAGCGAGACTCTAGGATACCGTTTAGCGCAAGCGTTACGCTAAAATTTCGCGCGTCCCCCTAAGCGCTACGCTGTATTACCGCTCAACAACAGGTGAATTGCTAAGATACCGCCCGACTATACAAGGCTATTCTTGGGCCGGGCCAAGACTAAAAATTTTAGTCTTTGGTCGTTTAATCTGATCGCGCCCCTTTGGACGCTCATAGCACATTTTCTTTGGAAAAGGTTGTTTTTCAGGAAACTAATAACTTTAGTAGGATTGTGGATCATGCATCAACAATCAAAACTCTCTCTTAAGTAAATGGGTGTTACTATTACTGGGATGTGGATCATACATCAACGGTCCAAACACTCCTGAAACTGTTATCCTAATGATAGACACATTTTAGTGTCTAAATTGCACCCTAGTTTCTATTAATTAGTATTCGATTTTGCAAATATTACGTGTTTTTATACTTTTGTAGGTACATTAGAAGAATAAAGATTTGTAGAAAAATTGGCTCAAAAAGTGTTAAAGGCACCCGGGAAAATGGATCAAGGCACCCATACTTTGGATTGGGGCACCCTTGGATCGGGCTGAGCTTGATCAGGTCAACCCAGCGGGTCAACCAGGCGAGTCAACCCAGCGAGCCAGCGAGTCGACTCAGCCGAGAAATCGATCCAACTCATCGGCAGCAGCACTGGATAGGTCAAAATCAAGTGATTCGCAAGTTATTTTTCTTCCAGATTGTTCCAAACATTGATAGATATCTCACACAAGTCAAAAACAGCAAAAGATCCCGTGAAATCAGCTCGGAAATCATGTATATGGCCGGAATCATGTTTCGATTAGGATTGAGATTTGTGGGTTGTTTTAGAGAGTTCTATTAGGTTTAGAACTCTCTCTAGGGTTTCTACTACCTATATAAACCAAGAGATTCGAAGAAAATTGGGCAGAAAAACCTAGAGAAGAAAACAGAGAATTCCGGCCATAATTCCGTCACCGTCCGATAACTGCTACTGCACCGGCCGGCTGTTCTTCATCCATCACCATCGGAGAAGATGACTGATAGACACATTAAAGTGTCTAAATTACACCTTAATTTCTAGTGAGTTAGTATTCGATTTTGTGTCTATTACGTGTTTTTATGCTTTTGTAGGTACATTAGAAGAATAAAGATTTGTGGAAAAATTGGCTCAAAAAGTGTTCAAAGCACTCGGAAATATGGATCAAGGCACCCACACTTTGGATTGGGGCACCCTTGGATCAGGATGAGTTGGATCGGACCAACTCAGCGGGTCAACTCGGCCCAGTCAACTCGGTCAAAGTCAGTTGACCGAGTCAAAGCTTCATCGAGACAGCTTCATCGGCAGTAAGATTTCGATTCAGATTTTCTAGCGATTTCATCGCAAATTGATAGGTACCCAATCTAATTAAAGGTTCGTAAAATCGATTGGAAGCTCTAGAAGCCGAAGATAAGGGTCAGAGGAGCATGAATTTGGACGGGAATAGGAGTACATCCCTGTTTTGGATTGCTACTGATTTCTCATCAAATCACCGAGTTATAATGGGATTAGAACATCCTAGAAGATTCACAGGGCCTATATAAAGAGTTTACAAGCCTCAGAAATAAAGACAGAAGCCTAGAGAGCGATTCAGAGAAAATCCGGTGAAGTTCCGGCGCCGCCGGTGACCTGCTGGTGCATCGCCGGCACTGTTCTTCACCCACCATCGCTGAAGAAGACGACTCAGTAACATTTATAAGTGTTGTTGTTCCACTGTTGCAACTCTGCTCCTGTTGCGTTAGGTTTTGAACATTTTTGTTGCTTAAAGCTCTCTGTAACAGCTGAACCCTGTTCTGTGACACTTATATACGTATCTGTTCAGCTGTTGCACTATTCTTTAACCTTGTAATCAATATTTTGAGCAATGAAATCAACTTTTGAGCAAGTTTTCTTCACCATGGGGTAAGTTTATTTACTGGGATGATGGATAAGGTATTTTTCTCAATTTTATGTGATTTAATTATTTTCTAATAATTATTTATAATTCTTTTATTATTATTTGCATGGATTTAAATTAG
>JAJJMC010020037.1:66125-81662 GCA_023531435.1 Papaver californicum
AAAGCACTACTGCAGGTAAAGGAACTAGGCACTAACTTAAAGGCAAAGATGACATAGTGACAAATCTTCCCATTCCATTTTAGTCTCTCCCATACAAAGATCGTGTCCCCATCCTCCTCAAAATAAACTTCAAACTTTATACTTGAACGTAAATGACTACAATGAACATTATTACTATATATCTACATAATTCCAACTACATATGGATTCATCCTGATGCACTGTTCTGATCTTCCCATCTCGAGCATTCTTTGCTTCTCACCTACTGATTTACTACAACAGAGACATGTGTAACCAATCTTGGTATTCTAGAAGAATTGTTATGAGAGATTAATCTCTTTCTTAGAGGAGAAAGATGCCAACCGACCCAGTGTAATCTCTCTCACTGAACGCTGTGGAGATTTAACCTCCCGTGTCCCATTAAATACATGACAATGAAAATTCAAATAGTCATTCACTGACTTCAAGTAGTCTCGGACATAGTAGATGAAATTAGGTAATAATTAGTTATATGAGATAATGTTCATAATAGATAGAAAAACAATAGTTTTTGGTAGGTGTATACCTGAGCAGTAGAGGAGCATGGGTTCACAGTTGGAGATGTCGGTCCTTCAATCTGAGCATTTACAGTAGACATGATGAGTTCCGCAGTCACCACAGTAGCATGAACAAGGGTTTAATTTGACTGAGTTGAAGAACTTATGGGGAGGTAGGCATAAGGCATGGCTTTAGAATCTGGGGTTGGTTGTGATGGTTTCTTTCACACCCAATTGATCAAATGTTAACAAATTTCTTTGGCCTCTTTAAGGATCTTTTTAACTCTTCCCTTAGGAATTGCCGACGAAACCCTAAAAATATATGTTAGCTCATTTAAGACCACACTCTTTTGCTTTTGCATTTATTCTTCTTTTGCATTTGTTCTTCTTTACCACTCTTAAGTTTAACTCCAAATCGGCTGGGTTCCGAAAAAACCCGTTCCAAAATAGGTTGCATGTATCATTCCGGGATCGGCGAAACCAGGCGGGTATGGTAGCGATAAGGTAACTAAGCTAGCTCGGTAATCGGGTTTTGAATGGACCAGGTTTGGAAAATGTCACCATACTAGAGACCATGTTCCGTCATCTTCATCACAAGGATATCTAACCTGTCCCCGCCGGCCAGAACTGATGATGTATAGTTATGTTTTTGCATTAGATTCTTGGAGTTGGCTGACTTTATAATTCTAATAGGGTGTTTTTGATACTAAAAATAGAAATCAAAAACAAAAATATTTTGCTATATAAAAAGTTACTTTTCTATTTCCAGAAATCAATATAAAATTGTATATCAAATTAATCTCTGATTTTTTTATTATTCTTCTATTATCCTAAGAATACTGGTCTAGTTGGATATGTTTTCATCCTTGACCGTGGTCGGGCGATTTTGACTTTTGTTAAGGTGATTAGGGTCTTTGATTTGTGCCTTTATGGAGATTCTTTCACCAGATTCTGGGGTTCTAAACAATGATTCATCCTTCCCTCCTGCTTCTGATTTTCTTGTTAACAATCCTGAAATTCTGGATAGTGTGAACAACACAAGATCTAATCGGAGTGGTGCTGCAAATAGACCAAGAACAATTTTACCGATTCTTCGGCTGATCTCTGCTTTCTCCCACCAGTAATGGTTGATGGTGAACTCGTAGCTAGGATTAGCGATCCCATTTTAGCTTATCACAGAAAAGAGTGTGAACAACTAGTGGTAGGGGGTTTTGTTGGTCGAAGGCTTCATTACCATGTGGTGAAAAAAGCCATTGAGAAAGCATGGAACATCAAGGGAAATATGACCATGGCTGTTCATGGTGAAAAAGCTTTCATTTTCAAATTTTATTTGGAAGAAGACAGAGTTACAGCTCTAGAATATGTGTCGGTATTCATTTCTCATACTCCTTTTTTGTTAGAGGTTGGGTTCCTTTTATTGAGCAAGAACTGGAGAATATCCAATCTGTTCCAGTGTGGATGACGATTAGGAAAGTTCCTGTTCATATGTTCAACCTTGTTGGGTTAAGTTTCATAGCTTCAGTGGTTAGTAAGCCTTTGCTGCTGGATGGTCCTACGACATCTAGAACTAGAATGTCCTTTGCTCGGGTGTGTGTAGAGGTGAGTCCTAATTCAGAATTGAAGAATGTTATAACTGTGGTGTTTGATGATGGCTCAAAATGCCTAGTGGATGTTGAGTATTCCTGGAATCCTGCACAATGCGGTACATGCTCGACCTTTTGCCACAGTGAAGGAAAGTGCCCAAAGAAGGTCAGGGAGAAGGTTGTCACTCATCCCTCTACCATATATGTCCATAAGGTACATATGGATGCTTCCCATTCCAATGAGGTCACTAGCAACCTTCATATTGATCAAGGGATGGCGATAGATGAAGAGAGTGGCAGTCGGTTACCAATAAGAGGAAGGTTATTAAAGTTGGTAATGATGAGAAGTCAACAAGTGTTGGGTTGGAGCCTATATCCTCCCCTGAGGTTCCTCTAGGTTTTGAACTAGAGTGCAGCTAACTATGAAGCACAATGACTCCACAACTATTGTTAATAACTCCTTTTCTATACTTGAAGATGGTGGAAAATCTGAGGTGTTGGAGAATATGGATGATACAAGCAATACTCTTTCCTGCGGTAACATTTTAACTCCTTCTGTTTTGTCTGGCATTGAAATAAATAATGGGAATGGAGCTAAATCTTTTGGGAACCCACAGGGGGACCCTAAGATCAATATTGCTAAATATAATAACTATCATCTGGGAATTAAGAGTTCTGACCTCAAAAAGGCGGGTCGGATTAGACAAGCTCCTTACAGACTTGTCTCTAATGAATAATATAGGATGCTGGAACACCAGAGGGCTCAATGACCCTCTGAAGCATGTAGAGGTTAGAAACTACATAAATAATAATAGTTTAAAGATTTGTGGTTTAATTGAGACTAGAGTTCAAGCTTTGAATAAAGATAGAATTAGGAATAATATTCTCCCTAGTTGGTCCTATTTGGACAATTACATTCATCATGACCTAAGAAGGATCTGGTTGATGTGGGATCCTAATTTTGTGAAGGTTAACCTTCTTCTCTGCATTGATCAAGCTATCTTTGCTAAAGTTTCTTATCAGAATGGCCCTTGGTTTTCTCTTACTGTTGTGTATGGCTTTAATACTGAGGAACAAAGAGAATCTTTATGGTCTAGCATCAGCAGGTTTGCTGAGTCCAATAACTTGCCTTGGTGCTTGCTGGGTGATTTCAACACCTACCTTTATTCTCATGAGAAGGAAGGGGGTGATCCAGTGGCGCAGATTTCTATGGCCAACTTTCAAGGTTGTCTACAAGACTCGCAATTGTTCAACTGCCCCTTAATTGGCTGTTTTTTTACTTGGTCAAATAAGCAAGATGCTCCCACTAGAATTATTGGCGAGTTGGATAGAGTGCTTATTAACATGGCTTGGATTGACTGCTTCACTGATTCTCTTTCTGAATTCTTCACTTGTGGCATCTCAGACCACTCCCCTATGATGATCAGTGTGTTTCCTGGAAGAGGGACTGGACCCAAAGCGTATAGATTCTACAATACATGGGCTGAAGAGACTGATTTCCTTGTTGTTGTTGATTCTTCCTGGAGTATTCCTATCCATGGCACGCCAATGTATAGGTTTGCTACCAAGCTAAAGAATGTGAAGACCCAACTATCCATTTGGAAGAAAAGAAAATTCTCAAATTTCGATTCCCAAGTGACAGATGCTAAGACAAACATGGTTAATGATCAGAAAGCTCTCCAAGTCACCCCTTTGTGTCCCATCACCATCAATTCTGAAAGGGTAGCAGTTAAGGAGTATTCTAGGAAGGACAGACAACAAGAGTATATGAAGAAGCAACAATCAAGGGTTCGGTGGATAAAGCTAGAGGACATGAATACTCCGTTCTTCCATAACTCTATTGTGGAGAGAAGAGCTAGAAATAGAATTTTGGTTCTCTATGATTCGCTTGGAAACAAACTTACTTCTGATGAGGACATCGCTAGGGAACGCGTGGCTTACTACTCTGATCTTTTTGGTCAACATTCATTCACCCTTATTGATCTTAATGCTTGGAATCAGATAGAACCTCTTCACAGTGCCTCTGAGGAAGATGCCAATGATTTAGTGCGGCCAATCACAAATGATGAGATTATCCATGCTCTTTCTAAAATAGACTCGGACAAGGCTCCGGGGCCAGATGGCTTCTCCTCCTACTTCTTCAAGTGTTTTTGGAGGATCATTGGGAATGACTTCATTAGAGCTGTCAAGAGCTGTCTTTCTAGTGCCAAACTTCTGGGTGAGGTAAATGCTACTCTCATTACTCTTATTCCAAAGTCATCTAATGCCTCTTCTTTAAGTGATTTCAGACCAATTGCCTGTTGCGATGTCATGTATAAATGTATTGCTAAAATCTTAACTATTAGACTCAAGCATGTTGTGAAGAAGGTGGTTAGTCCTTGCCAGTCTGCGTTCGTTTCCGAGAGATCCATCTAGGATAATATCATTCTTGCTCATAAGTTGCTAAGAAATTACCACAGAAATAATGGTACCCCTATATGTGCTATGAAGATATATTTAAGAAAGGCCTATGATTACATTCTCGTAGGACAGTCATCTTTATCTTCTTGTTATGTGACTATTGATTCGATCCATGGCGTTGACTCTCTGGTGCTTCTCTTATATACACAAGCACAATAACTTTCCGTGTCCATGAAACAAATCAACCCATTGAGGGTACATACAGATGCGGGATATTTTTAAGAATCGGTGGTTTTCATCGACAAATAGTACCTACTTCAACACATCCATCTTCTTCATTAGAAGGTAGCAACAGCTCTACCGGTAACAGATACATTATGTCGCTCCTTGGGAATAGGGGGTCATTAGTACAAAAGAAATACGTTTCGATGATGTTGTTGTCATGGATCGTGATGAGTGTAAATCAATGAAGAACTGATCTCTTTGATAATAGATTGGCAACGTTTGAATACACACTTGAACCTCACGAGTGATTTCACAGGAAGTCTCCCATTCGATAAAATCATCACTTATTTGTGTCTTTGAGAAAACTTCTCCATTCCTCGCTATTTTTCTTCTCTTTTTTTTTTTTTTTCTATTTAGCTTTGTTATGTTAGGGTTTTGGTGTCATCGGTTATATATACTTATTATGTATTACCTGGGTCGTACGTTTAGGAATTGAGCCAATAGATTAGTTTGTGTTTACTTTGTCTAGTCAAATTAACTAGGATCTACGGTCCCGGCTATATCCCTAAAAAAATTAGAAATTAATATTTTGTATTCATATTATTAGCCGTTTTTAATTAAAAAATCAAGTTAGATAACAAAATCTAATTATATTAAAAAATTTAGTTATGACAAACCTAAAGTTAGACGTATTTAGGATTAGTTGGTGTTTTATTGATCGGTCAAATTAGTCGGGGCTATAGGCACCGGCCTTACCCTTTAAAAATTTTTAGAAATTAATATTTGATATTAATATTAGTTATTTTTAATTAGAAAATTAAGTTAAATTAAGAAATCTAATTATATTAGAAAACTTAGTCATGGCAAACCTAAAACTAGTCGTGTTTAAGATCAGTGGTTATGCTAGAGATAGTTTTGTCCAAGGCCGCGGCATAATCTTTACCGTCCAAAAAATAATAAAATCTCGGTCGTAGATCTACAGATTCAACGGATGGATATATATTTTGATTTTATATCTATGATCCGACAAACGATTATATATCTTATGAAACGATCGATCCGTGCCGTAGGATGACCGAAAATGTCCCAAGACAGGCCATGTTCTTTTATAATATAGATTTATTTATTGAAGTCTGTGGACCTAACTAACCTCAAATACTATCAGGGCAGGTTATTTGTGACGAGTCATTTGACCGCACTCTCTGGATCACCCGTTTAAATATCCATACATCAAACCCAACGAGACTACACATAAGGGGGTGCATTGAAATTAGTCTCACATTTTATAAACAACTTAAGATCCTACATTTAATGAATCGTGGGTAACTCTAACCTTATAAACCGGTTTTCGAGGTAAATTAGGCCCATAGACTTCAATATCATAGCCACACATCAAGGGTTGGTCGGCAAGAATCGTCCATGTGTATTGGTTAGGGTTTATAGTTTCTGGTGGAAGAACATGGGTTGATAATATGGATTCAATGCAAGAAACATGTCAAGAAATGTTGGGTCTGATTCGGTTTCAATGCAAGGAAATGATGGTAGTGCATTTTGGGGTCTCAATTTTACAGCGGAGAACAACGAAGGAAATGAGTCTGTTGCCATTAAAATAAGCTGCAATCATCAGTTTTCATTGACGGATTATGGAGAATAGGGGTGAGTTTTGAGGTTAACTGCCGACAAGAAGAGGAATTCGAAGACAAGGAAAATAGGTAACAGTAGGATGATTTAGAAGATATGTTTGAGGGTTTTTCGAACACATGAAGTGCGTTGGTGTTGTTGATTAAATGGTGTCTGAGAAGAACAAGAATATGGGTTTGTTTTAGGTTCAAAGAGGGATTGAAGGTTTGAGAAATGATGGGTTGTTCGTGATATGTGTTACCGAATTAGAGAGGAAAACATGGAATGAGTTGGAGATACTGTTGCCATTGATTTCGTTGATGAATGCGGAGATTAAGAAAGGGTTTGTGTGCCAAGAATTTTCAAAAGTAACGTTGGGTCGAGTCTCAGGCTAATTTTGGAAAAGTTTTGTAAAAGGAAAAACAGTTTAGAGGCGGTGCTTATGGGCGTGGGAAGAAGTGTTTCCGGGATATAGCAAGAGAACACTGGTGATGATTATATGAGTGACCGAATGGTTTGTATTGTGGACAGATATTAAGCATAGTTTATTAACTTGGGCATTACACTAAGAATATACCAATATATATTATGTTTTCTAGTTATTAAGATTTCCTAGTTTGTTACCTTCTCTTGTATATAAATACATATATTGTAATCAATTAAGATTAAGCCAAGAAATATATTCTTCACAAATTTCTTTATGGTATCAGAGCCAAGTTCTTAGAGTTATCATCTTTGACAATGGCTGGTGGTGCAGATGTCGAGAAGGTTAAATCGGATTCATCCATTAGACCATACACGTTGACATCTGCAGATCATACTGGAAGTATTGTCACTCATGTACAATTGAAGGGAACAAATTATGAAGAATGGGCTAAAGCGATGCGAGTTGCATTGCGAGCAAAGAGAAAGATGGGTTTCGTGAATGGAACCATCGTGAAGCCGGCAGATGAAAGTCCGGATATTGAAGATTGGTGGATGATTAATTCCATGTTGATAGCATGGATTTTCAACACCATTGAACCCTCTTTGCGTTCAACTGTTACATATCGGGAGAATGCAAAAGAGTTTTGGGCAGATTTGAAGGAGAGATTCGCGGTCGCGAATGTACCACGTATTCAGCAACTGAAGCGAGAGTTAGCAAACTGCAAACAACAGGGACAGACTGTAGCAGAATTTTTCGGTCAACTGAAGATGTTGTGGGAAGAGATCAATAATTATGAACCGATATTAAATTGTAACTGTAAAGGTTGCAAGTGTAAAATCACAGAGCAGTTGGTGAAAAGAAGTGAGGACGAGCAAGTGCATCAGTTCTTGATGGGACTTGATGATTCGATGTTTGGAACGGTTTGTTCCACAATATTGAACGCGGAATCATTGCCTAACCTTAATCGAGTATACGCAATGGTTATTAGTGAAGAAAAGCATCGCGAAGTCGTGAGGAGTTATGAGGAAAGGAGAGAGGCTATGGCTTTCTTCACACAGTCTAAAGCTAAAGAAATTGGCGGTGACCGTACAGATATGGTTGAACAGTGTAAGCACTGTGGAAAAACTGGACATAATGTCCAAAACTGTTATAAACTTATCGGATACCCGGAAAGGTGGAATGCTGGTAGAGGACGCGGAAGTGGACGTGGAGCTGGATTTAGTGCCGGTCGTGGGTCTGGTAGAGGACGTGGACAGGCTAGGAAAAATGTGGTCCAAGGAATGAGTGAACCAAAGGCAGAGATTAGGGTGACTGAGGAAGACAAAGCTTCACTTCCCTCTCTTACTGATGAACAATGGAGTACTTTGATGAAGATGCTGAACACTCAGAAAAAGGTGGAGAATTCCAGCGAAAGAGTTAGCGGTACGATAAATATTGATTGGATAGTTGATTCTGGTGCATCACATCATATGACAGGTAGTTTAGAATTATTGACTAACGTGCGAGACATTGAGGCGTGTCCTGTTGGGTTACCAAATGGAGATACTACGATGGCTACCAAAGAAGGAACTGTAAACTTTGGAAGTCGCTTTACGCTGACAAATGTTTTGTTTGTTCCGAAGTTAAATTGCAATTTATTGTCTGTGGGAAAACTTCTTACTACTTCTAAATATTTTATCACCTTAACTGATAAGTTATGTGTCTTACAGGATTGCATCTCGAGGATGATGATTGGAGCGGGTGAATATCGGAATGGGATCTATATATTGCGGGGTGTGACAACGGTGCAGATACACAAGGTGCAGCGGAAGGACAGTGTAGAAATGTGGCATCGGCGCTTAGGTCATCCCTCGTATGGAGTAGTAGGAACTTTGTTAAATTCAAATGTTAGTAAGGAGAATAAAAAGCCGTGTGAGATTTGTCTTCGGGCCAAACAAACTAGAGATGTGTTTCCTTTAAGTACTAATAAAGCTGTTGCAATTTTTGATTTAATACATTGTGATTTATGGGGTCCATATCGCGTGCCATCCTCTTGTAGTGCAGTGTATTTTTTAACTATTGTTGATGATTATTCTAGAGCTGTGTGGATTTATTTGCTTGCCGAGAAGTCTGAGATTGCAGGAGTGTTCAAAGATTTTTGTTCAATGGTTGATCGTCAATTTGATGCGCGTATTAGAACTTTGCATAGTGATAATGGAACCGAGTTTACATGTTTGAAATATTATTTTCGTGAAAGTGGTATAGTGTTTCAGACTTCTTGTATAGGTGATAGGTGCATAAATCATACATTTTAAGTAGTTTTTCATGACCCTTATTTTCTATATTTGAGTGAATTACTATGTATTATTATTACTTTCGAAGTTTAGTTGTCTTTTCAGGTTACAGTTCAGAAACCTGCAGAATGGAGCTGTATGAGAAGAATTACCGATGATCCAGTAAAACACTTCTGAATTTAGGCCTTTCACCCTCCATGGTGTAGGAAATTGAATTACGAAGCCAACGGCGAAAGAACGAGGTCATTCTGATCTCTTATGAGGAAGTTATGGGCAAAGCCACATGGTGGCAAACGAGCTTGTGCTGCTAGCGCCCAGGCGCTAAGTTGGCTGAACCGCAAGTGCTAAGGTGCTAAGTGGCTAGTTGGAGGTGCTAGAGTTGATTGGTGGACTAGGGGCTAGCCTTGGTGGAGTAGTATCTAGCTTGGGGAAGTCATATGGGATTAGGAAAGAATTTGGAGTTGCCATATATGTGGGGCTGGAATAAGGGAACTTAGCACATTTCCTAATTCCACTAGGATTCTAAAAGTGGCTAACTCAAGTTCTATAAGGAATATCTTATGCTCTTCTCATGGAAGTCTTTTGGCAAATTGGGACAGCAAATATTGGAGATTACACTCACTAAAATCGTGGATATCTTGTTGGAGCTGGAAATACACAAGAGAGTTTGAAGCAACAAAGGAAACTCACGTAAAGGCTGGGCAAAGTGGCTGGATACGGTGTTGTGCTGAGCTAAAAAGAAGGAATTGACTTATAAAGAGAAGAGAGTTTTTGCTGCTGGAAGGATCTCACTTGATATACCTCATATCACGAAAACACATTAAGTATACAGGGACAAACGCACAAAACTATACAGGTGTAAACAGAAAAGAGGAAAAGGCTACAGGCGTTTCTAGAGGCTGCTGGCTATCTTTGCAGCTGCGTTTCGGAGCCACAATTGTTCATCGCAATCCCTCCGGGTTTGAGTATTTATTTCTTGATTGATTTCCATGGGTTTTGAGAAACCCATGATGAGCTAAACCTCTTTTATTGGTTAGGGATGTAATCTGAAGTTGGAAAACATGTTTATCAATTGAATGGCGCATGCTTACATGTTCATGTTGTTTTTAATATCGTTCATGTTCTACTGATTATAATGATATGTATGATTGATTGCTTGTTTGTTTAAGTTTCAAATTAGATGAGCATGTATTGATATCTACAACTAAATTAGAGGTTTCGATCCGGAATTGTCGAAGGACTCTGGTTACAAGCAGTATAGCATATTTGTTAAAGATACTTAAAATTTCCATGCAAGTATGTGTAGAAGCTTGACCTAGGTTGAATCAGAGTTGCACTTTGCGCCGGGTTACTTAGAATAACCACTACAAAAAAAACTGGTTTAAGCGACTGGTCGTTTTAAGTCGCTTAAAGCCCATTTTAAGTCGCTATAACCATTATAGCGACTAAAAGTGGCGCTCGCTACGTTGGTTGCCCAAAGCCATGTATCTCAAAGCCTTGAGCGACCATGCAATCGTTCTAGTAATAAACCAACTAACCTTAAGCGAGTAAGTTTCTCATTGCTTAACATTTAGAGCAACTAACATGGAGCAAGTAAAATGTTGATCGCTTAACATCTAGACTAACCAATATAGCAAGTAAAATATCAATCGCTTCAGATATACCAATCATTCTTAAGCAAGTAAACTACTTAGTTGCTAGAAATATGGAGCAACTCTTTTTGAAAGTGCTTGGTTTTTAAGCGATCAAATAATTTACTCGCTAAAAGTGATTTCCGATTTTAATTGGCTTGAAGTTGGTTGCTCAAGCTTTTGAGGTACAAAATTTTTTACTCTCTAGAAGCAACTTGTGACTTAGGAGCTATTAAACTACCTAGTTGAAAGATACATGGAGCAACTTAACCTTAAGTTGCTTGGCTAAAATTTTAAACGATTAAATGATTTTGCTCGCTACAAGTGATTTCTGATTATGATTTGTCTTAAGTTGATTGCTTAAACTTTTGAGCTATCAAAAATTTTACTCAAATTAATTGCTTAAAATTTTGAGCTTCTAAATTATTTTGGAATTCAGATTTTAATTGGCATATTTAATTTTTTAAACTATTAAATTTTGTGTTCATTAAAAACAAATTATAATTTAGATAATTCTAAAATTTAATTAAAAATTAATATCAAACAAATTATGAACAAAATTAAATTTTATTGTATCACCTAATTAAATTTATAACATTTCTTAAAAAAATTACACTTTTTACATAGAAAGAAAAAAAAAATACTACAAGTATATTATCGAGTACTGTCCCAAATGCCGTTACCACAGTTGGGGCCGAAGGGATCCAGAACAACAACGAGTGCAACATCTCAAATTCACCAACTTCCGACAATATATCATCTGTTGTATCCTCAACCATCTCTCCATCTGCAACCAAAAGGGATTTATCATACAACTTTACTTGTCAAAATCCCGAAAAACAAAAAATGTAACCTGCAAGTTGTACATTGGTATTATACCTGGTTCCCCGTTCACATAGGTATTATACCTGCATCCCTAGCAAATATTACCCCATGAAATGTATCCATTAGCCTGTATCTCTCTAGTAAAATAGATTCCACCCCCTGAGTAAATTAGATTCCTACATTTAAAGAAAATTTAGCTAATGATTAAGTTTCAGTTTAATAGACCTTGAGTTAAGTAGGTGATGAGATACTGTAAGATGTACTTTGTTAAGGCTCCTCTACGCATTGTTGAGGACTCTCTAGGGCTTTCTAATGTTGACCACCACAACATTAAACTATGCAACACAAAGCCTTAATACACTAGTTAGGCTACTATTTCATGCCAAATGAAATGCGAACCGCAAGAATTTACTTCACAACAAGATGAAATCAAATTAAAAGCAAAATTAGGGATTAAAAGAAATAAAAACCAAGAAATACCAGGGAACCCAATTTCGCTAAACTCCTTGACAGGCTTGGGAACATCTTTTCCTTTAACTGTGATTTGTCTCTTAATCCTATACTCTTCAACTTCATCCCCAGTCATTGATGCTACAGAAGGTGATTCAACATTAAAATTTCTCTCTCCAAATGCCAAGTGGAAGTTGAAGTTGACCTTTAAGAAAAGGTTAAAAAGGCATAACCAGGTTGTCAGTGATAGCTAGTCAATTTGATACTATGCCAGCTCTGAACACATTCGTCCGCTAATATCGTACTCCCATAACCCAGATAAAACCTGTCTTTCAAGCTTTCTCTTTCTCCCGTTGATCCAATTGTTATGAAGGACTATGCAACCCCTCTTTTTACAGGCTGATATTTACGTTTGCTTCCTCCCACAACTCTCGATAAGCTCCATTCGGGAAGAGATCTCTATCCAGGAACTGAACTGTGAGATTCATTTCAGGTTCATGGCATCTGTCATCACCCAGGCGATTTTTCCCACCTTCTCCACATAACACGTCATAGAAGCTTGGCTGCTCTGGTAGTGCAGATGTTGATGCATGATTGACCACTCTCTCTAAGGCAGCAATTGTCTCAGCATCAGAGCGTGCAAAGTAGAAACCAGAGTTTAAGCGTCTAGGCATATTAATGGGGACTGTAATGCATATGGCACAATATCAGTAGAGAATCAAATTTAACATGCAACCTTAAAATGAAATGTTAATAGGATTATTATTGCTATTTAAGCTAGAAAAGCATGGTTTAGTAAGAACAAACACCTGCCAAGTTGAATTCATCTGACTGTGCTACTAAAACAGCAGGTCCATATGAGCGCAAATATGGCAATGGATTCTCAAACCAATAGACATCAACATCACTCAATAGTACACTATATCCCATCTTGAGTACCTTCAATACCAATCTGGACTTCACTTTGGTTACATTTTGAAAGCACTTTGTACCAAAGTGACACTTGTTGAAGCTAATATCAGTTGGAGCATGTGGGTCTTCAAAAACAGGCAAGCCCTTCAAAAGAACTACGTAATTAGATCAGCGGCATTATTATTTGAAAATGAGAGAGCATAAAATGGAGAAATTTGATGCGCATCACCAATAGAAGCTGTTATGATAGTGAAGTCGATCGATATACCTGCGATATGGAGAACTGATACATTTCACGATCAAGAGCACAGACCAAACAATTTGTAATCTTAAGACGCCTCAAACGGCAAACCCAACTTAGGAGCATGTCTCGGTAACTGCTTCCAGCAATTGCAAGAATAATTGTCTTATCTTTGTCTGCAGTAATTGGGAGGAGTGACTCTAAGGAGAAAGGCGGCAATAATGGTTTTGACAACTTAAATTGCTCTTTAAAAGAACAGTCCATGTTTCTGTCCAGTGATCTGCTAACTTCAACACAGTCCATACGCTTTTTCTCCCTTCTGGATCGCATGATTCTTCCCTTCAATGAATTCAAGGAACTCCGATCCCTATAAGGAAAAGCTACGTTTTCTTCTGTGTCAAAGAAAAGATAATCTAAATCAAACTTTTTTGGTGAACTCATTTCTACTTTCTCTTTTACTTGATGATGAATAACGACTATTCCCTTCATATCCACTACCACTACCACCAGCACCAAGCCCCGAATCACTGAAAACCCCCCAAAATAGAAAACTATTAGATATAATTACTAAAATTAAAAAGAACCCAGAATTTGAAAAGGAACAAAGGGTTCTGAGGATGAGGAATTTTGTTACCTTTTACGGTCTCGGTATGAAGATGGGTCAGTTGACCTACTATCGTAACGACTCATCCCTTTCTCCTTCTTCTTCTTTGTTTGTGTTTTTTGTTAGAGCTGTGAGCAAGTGAGAAGAAGAAGAGAAGATTTTTACAGTAAAGAGGAAATTTTGGTAAAAATGGAGGGAGGTTTTAGTAAAACGCAGGGTTTTGTTGATTCTTCTTGATTTTGTGCAGAGAAGAAAGCTACAAGTAATTATATTGTGTATCGAACACTGATTCTACAAATTAAGACAGAGTAATAATAGAATACATTATTGACTGCTTACTCATTTAGAGGAGAAAAGAAGAAACTTATTCAGAAATGAGAAGCGAGATTCAGTGAGTGAGGCAGAGAGATCAGGAAGGAGGCGTTGGAAATGAGAAGCGATGAAATAACTTAGGGTTTGGGTGTTTATATATTAGGGTATTAAACGTAAATAATAGGAACTTCGTGGTCAATGAGTAAAATAAAAAGGGTTAGATTCATCTGACGGTTCAAGATTAAAATTTTACGCTGATCGAATGGTCCTAAGTTTTTCATCTTCTACTCATACGGATCGTCAATCTGACGGTTCAAAATTCACATCTTATGCTCATACGGATCACGAATCTGACGGACCAAATTTAACATCTTTTTTATATAAGGGCCACAACCAGAACGCCCAATAAAACGTACGTTTCTCAATATATACAGTTCCAAGTTTTCAACGACCAAAAAAACATGAAAGGTTATTATTAACTTCATAAAAATAACCATCATATAGGAGCGAACATAGACTTATGTCAATCTCACATATAAATTATTAAGTAAACACAAATTAAGAAAAAAATTGTGCATTCAACTAAAATTGAGTTCAAACTCACTAATTAATCTTCGATCTATTTTGAATTTAGTAAATTTGTTCTTATTAAAAAGGACATTATCATCAAACCTACATACGACAAATCCAAAAAATATTTATGGAAATGAATTATGTAAGTATATTGATAGACACATTTTAGTGTCTGAATTGCACCTTAATTTCTAGGGAGTTAGTATTCGATTTTGTATCTATTACGTGTTTTTATGCTTTTGTAGGTACATTAGAAGAATAAAGATTTGTGGAAAAATTGGCTCAAAAAGTGTTCAAGGCACCCGGGAAAATGGATCAAAGCACCCACACTTTGGATTGGGGCACCCCTGGATCGGGTCAACCCAGCGAGTCAACCCAGCGAGCTGGATCGGGCCGAGTCACCGGGTCAACTCATCAGGCTCAACTGTTTCTACTGACAACATAAAATCAATGTGTAATTTGGTTTCTTTCGCTTCCAGATTGTTCCAAATGTTAGTAGATATCCCACACAAGTTAGAACAATCGAGAAACAGCAAAAAAATCCCGTGAAATCAGTTGAAAATCATGTATTTGGCCGGAATCATGATTCGATTAGGATTGGGATTTGTGGGCTGTTCTAGAGAGTTCTATTAGGTTTAGAACTCTCTCTAGGGTTTCTACTATCTATAAATACCAAGAGAAGCCAAGAGAATCGACAACAAAAGCCTAGGGAAGAAAATAGAGAATTCCGGTGAAGCTCCGTCAACATCCGGTCAACTGCTGCTGCACCGGCCGGCTGTTCTTCATCCATCACTGCCGGAGAAGAAGACTCAGTAACATCTATAACTGTTGCTGATTTGAATTTTCCTGTTGTCTATTACTTCAAACCATTTGTTGCTTAAACTCTTCTGTAACAGCTGAACCCTCTCCTGTAACGCATATAAGC
>JAJJMC010020037.1:96662-164773 GCA_023531435.1 Papaver californicum
TAATTATTTATAATTCTTTTATTATTATTTGCATGGATTTAAATTAGAAAAAAATGGTTTTTATTAAATAGTTGTGTTCTCTTTTGATGGGTCAGGCTTAGTTAATTACTCTTGATGTCTCATCCTTAGGATTTACAATTATTCTTTTAGGAAACATATTTTTGGCAAACTTGAATTAAATTGTTAAAAAGAATTACATGATTAATCACATGAATTGTTAGAAATAACTGAATCTTGATTCCTAGTTTTCTCCATATTTTCTAAAAATATTCTCTAGTTTAATTTCCTGATTTTTATTAGTTTAGATTAAGTTTAATATTTTCTAAAATCATTACCTTCACAAGTTCGAGAATCGAACCTCTTTTTACCACTATATAAAATCACATCATATATCCAATTAGATTGAATGATCTTTAGAGTCAGATTGATTTGTACATACAAGAATAAACTCATGTGAATTTCCAAGGATGTCGAATTAGGTCGAATTTATGGATGACATTAGATTACTCCATTTATCCCAAATTCAATCGATTTCTCCAGTTTATCGGGAAAATGAGAGATATAAATAGGGTTAGGGTACCGGTGAAGATTCCGACTTAGGGTAAGAGGTTATTATCTGAAGATAATATGACAAACATCGGGTAAGAGGTTTATCTAATTATCCATCATTATAAAAGATTATATATCGATCCTAGTCAATTTTATCGGTTACCTATTAATCTTATCAAATACCGCTCGACCTCACTATATTTATCATAAATTTCATGTGTTTATATGGTTACATATCAATTCATCAATCTTATCTAATATCGGTTGACCTTGATCAATTTCTCTCAATTTCAAATTATTTTTGATTTATTATCTAAAAAATTCAATTTAATTAAATCTAAATTTATTTAATTTCATCAAAATTACTAGATCATACTCAATATCATTAGATTGTAGTTAGTACGAATAATTATTGATGGTTTGCACAACAAATTCAATCTCAATCAAACTTACTCATTTTGTTATCGATCTAACAAATCTAACGATATGAAACTATGATTTGATCAATCTCACTAAAATTCACTCAATTTTTTATCGAACTGACTTGACTACACTCTATTTTGATCGATCTTACTTAAATTATATCAAATTTTCATCAATTTTTAATAAATTTCACTTCGATTTATTGAATTTTATTCAATCTCAATCAAACTTATTCATTTTTTTATCGATTTAACAAATATAACGATATGAAACTATGATTTCATCAACCTCACTAAAATTTACTCAAATTTTTATCGAACCGACTTGACTACACTCAACTTTGATCGATCTTACTCAAATTATATCAATTTTTCATCAATTTCACTTTGATTTATTGAATTTTATTCAATCTCAATCAAACTTATTCAATTTTTTATCGATCTAACAAATCTAACGATACGAAACTATGATTTCATCAATCTCACTAAAATTCACTCAATTTTTTATTGAACCGACTTGAATACACTCAATTTTGATCGATCTTACTCAAATTATATCAATTTTTAATCAATTTCACTTTGATTTATTGAATTTTATTCAATCTCAATCAAACTTATTCAATTTTTATCGATCTAACAAATCTAACGATATGAAACTATGATTTCATCAATCTCACTAAAATCCACTCAATTTTTTATCGAACCGACTTGACTACACTCAATTTTGATCGATCTTACTCAAATTATATAAAATTTTCATCAATTTCACTCGATTTCACTTAGATTTATTGAATTTTATTCAATCTTAATCAAACTTATTCATTTTGTTATCGATCTAACAAATCTAACGATATCAAAATATGATTTTATTAATCTCACTAAAATTCACTCAATTTTATATAAAACCGAATTGAATACTCTCAATTTTGATTGATCTTACTCAAATTATATTAATTTTTCATCAATTTCACTCGATTTCACTTAGATTTATTGAATTTTATTCAATCTCAATCAATCTTATTCATTTTTTTATCGATCTAACAAATGTAACGATATGAAACTATGATTTCATCAATATCACTAAAATTCACGTAATTTTTTATCGAGCCGACTTGAATACACTAAATATTAGGTATAACAGTCGGTTATCTTGACCACGTTGACTGACGGTCTTACGAGGTCCCAAACATACCAATGGACAAATTTACGACCCAAACACTCTATCATATCAAAACCTACGACCCAAATACAAAATTTCTTTGAAATTTTTTTTCACACATACTAATCACACACTTTTCTCAATCCGTATGAGAGTCCTAAACAAAATCTTCACCGTCCAAAACTTTTTACAATCTGTATGACCTACTCTATCCACCGTTCAAAATATCTTTATAAAAGCCTACAAAAAAAAATTCACTTCACTTTCCCATTTTCCTTTTCTCTCTCTTTTTCGTTCATCCTTCAAAACCCTAACTCACAACGCCGCCTCCTTCGATCACTACCTGTGAAACACTCTATCTTCGTACCACCATCGGCATAAAAAAAAAACCAAATCCCTTTAACAACAACTAAATCATCGATTACTTTTCATATTTTCCTTCATTAAACAGATTATTGTAACCTTGGAGTTCTAGATTTAGGTTTTTAATGTTTAGCATTGCTCTTCTCTCTAATCGATGGGATGAGATGGATGGGATGGAAAAACCAGACATGGGGTTTTCAACCATCTACTGTTTTCATTTTGTAAACAGCAACACTAAGTCTTTTTCTATCTTCTCTTTTCCCCTTATTTTTTGTTTTTCTTCTCACTGAGAATGGTCTCAAAAACAAGATAAATTCGAAAACAAAATAAATAAATTAGTAATTGTCTATACAATTTATGATTATTTTATCAAACTCCTCCTTTTCCTTACACTTCCTTTTTCTTTCTTACATTTCCTCCCTGGAACAAGAAGAAGAACAAGGAGGAGACGAACCCTAAAATTCTGAAATCGTAATCCGGGTTAATTCGTTTTTCTAGAGAGGAATATATATACCTATCAATCACGATATAGGTAACCACTTAGTTTCCTTTCCTTATTAATACTCAGCTTAAATCTGAAATTCCATTTTTCTTTATGTTGACTCTTTAGATTTGCTTCAATTTCACCGTTATTGCCTTTTCCTTTTCTCATTGAATCTGGAATTTATAGTTAGGTTATTTTTTGTATGCTGGGAGTTGTTTAAGTACAATGCTGTTAAAGGGACAATATCTCGAATACATTGTAATTCAATCTGAATGATTGTAAAACTAATTCTCATCTCAGTAAAATTGTCCACATCTTTTGCTGCTAGCTCAGGAATCATCAATTTTGTACCTGGAATAACTTTGCTGCCTCTTTGGAATCATCTCAATGATTAATTTATTAGATAGGACAGTGGAAACCCAACTCTTGTATACATATTTTTGCATTGTGTGAGTTTTATCTGTAACAAGTTAAGTAAAAATGAGGAAACATGGTTGGCAATTGCCTTACCATCCTCTTCATACATTTTGTTGTCATTTACTGTAGTTTTCTTATTATGAATAAGTCATTTACAGGTTAGTGAATTTAACACTCATCATTGGGATAAGTCTATCTTACCATAGAAACCTTAGTCACCGCAGTTTTAAGCTCCCGAAATTGCTTGAATACTTGTTTGCTTATTTCGGACTTCATGCTGTACATGTTAGTCAATTTAACACTCATCATTGTTTGTTGATGTGCATATATCTTGTTTTGTTAATTGTTGTTGTTGAACTTTCTCGTCAGGGAAACCCGATGTTTTGGGTAAGTGTTCATCGTTACCACCATCAGTTTACAGATTCTGATCGAGACCCACATAGTCTACTCGAGGGATTCTGGTTCAGCTAAGTGTTCATCGTTTTGGGTAAGTGTTCATCGTTTTGCTGAACCTTGTATGTTACTTTCCCTTATTGATAGTTGGATACATTCCAAGATGATTCACTCTCTTTCAAAATGAAAAGGACTTAACACTCACAGTTTTACGCCGTAGCACCATGACTTTTGCATATCTTGTAGCTTCCACTCAACCATGGACATATTCTGAAACTTTGATAGTTAGGCCGTCCGAAAGGTTATAATATAACATATTAGTGGAGAACAAATAGTGTTCTAATTGGAGGAATTTAATATTTAAAAGTCTCAACGAGTAGCGCGGGCAAACATAGGAAGTTCATTTAGAAAACTTGCCTGAATACTGGCAAATTGAACATATCAGTAAAGGACGTTGGTAAACTAGGACATTTGGCTAAGTATGTTTTTAGGAATGTTAATCAAGTTTGATTAAATTTATGTTGATATCCTCCTGAACAGGGTATCTACGTTGGAATCGGGATTTATTGTCATCTCCCTATAATGGGAATTTGGTTTTTCTGCAACACATTCCAAATGTAACGAATTTTGGGTTTTATGTTACACACAGGTTCTGGGGGACATTCCTATTCATTAGAACATACATGGTGGATTGGAATGGTAACCAGTAAGTCTACCTATCTATTCTTGGTGTCTTCCCTTTCAGTTTTTGACATTTTGATAGAGACGGACAGATTTAGACAGATTATGCTGTATGTTTATGATTAAGACCCAAAGATCACGTTCTTGTACTATGACATGCTCATTTATTTTTCATTACTCAAAGAACAAATATGGTATACTTGCATGGTGATTTCTAGGGGGATGTGAAGGATTGGGGAATCGATGTGCTCACTGATGCACTTACTAGAGTGGAAGAAAGCGTCAGACGTGGTGCCAAGTAATCATTTTGATTTCCTAACCACGGCAAATGAATGTTCATTTCCAATTCCCGGTGGAGCATGGAGGACTTGAGCAATATTGTGCACCAAAGCACCACGGTTATCTGAAGCTCCATGTGGTCGTCATATGAAGCAACGGGATGATGAATCATATGGTTACTACAGATGCATACTTGTGGATTCGAAATTGATTAACAAATTCGACATTCCAACACCACTTGTTCCTGAAAGATTTTGGAAAAAAATAAAATAATGTTCTGTTAAATGTTGTTGGTATAGAACTACACATTGTCTTCTAACAAATTCGACATTCCAACACCACTTGTTCCTTGCTTGTATAGATTTGTGTGAAGATGAATCCACACATATTGTTTTTCCTACGAATTGTTAGTTTAAATTTCACTTGCGTTTGGATTTTATATGAAAAATGGTACTAAAATTTAAATATAATGTCATTCTAATCAATTAAATGAATCCTTCTCTTTTCCTCTCATGGATGATTATGAATGTTTGTAAATTTTGTAAATGATCCTATAGTAATTAGTTTCTGTGAGGTACATTGTCAACTATAGGATCTGTGGCGCAATGGGAGATTGTTTGACTCGTGGTCAAAAGCTTGCGTGTTCAATTCACGCCAAGTCCATATTTTTTTTCTTTTTTTTTGGTTTCTTTATTAATCATGCTGAAACTAACAATAGCTTTGACTTTTTCCAATGAGTCACACGGATCACAATCCGTATGACTAGATAGAATTAGATATAAAGCGTTGATGGATTTTGATCATACGGTTTATCTTTCTCCCTCAAGTAATTCATTTTTTATCATGTGGTGGTGGCTTAAACTTAGTTGTTGAGAGAGGTTTGAGCAACCAATTCATTTTCTGTTGCTACGAGTCTGTGCCTCAAAGTGAATAACTACATGATCATTTTTTTAGATCTCACAAGTTACTTGTAAAACGGATCTAGCAATTAAACATATTTGGTTGTGGCTCAAACTTAGTTGCTGAGAGAGGTTTGAGCAACCAATTTATTTTGTGGTTGCTACGAGTCGGTGCCTCAAAGTGAATAGCTACATTATCAACTTTTAGCTGCTACAAGTTACTTGTTAAATGGATCTAACAATTAAACATATTTGGTTGTGGCTCAAATTTAGTTGCTGAGAGAAGTTTGAGCAACCAATTTATTTTTTTGTTGCTACAAGTCGGTGCCTCAAAGTCAATAGCTACATGATCAACTTTTAGTTGCTATAAGTTACTTGAAAAACAGATCTAGCAATTAAACATATTTGGTTGTGGCTCAAACTTAGTTGCTGAGAGAGGTTTGAGCAACCAATTTATTTTGTTGTTGCTACGGGTCGGTGCCTCAAAGTCAATAGCTATTTGTTGATTATTTTAGTTGCTATAAATTACTTGAACAAAGGATCTAGCGATTAAGTGTATTTTTTTCGTTGCTAAATAATAGTGGCCACATGTTTATTGCCGCCAAAAATTTTGACAGTTGCAATTTTAGACGCTTAAACTATTTAAGCGACTAAATTTTTGATCCCTTGCTAAGATTTTAGACGCTTAAACCCGTTTTTCTTGTAGTGAACCTCAACTCACAAAGACCATTGCTTTCATTGGGTTGAAATTGTATGGTGCATTACACCAAGTTATCCGGTGTTAAGGATTCAGAGAGTGGCGCGATACCCTCTCTGATGATATTAGGAGTTTTGCCGGAGTAGACCTACGATAGGATGCTTTAGGGTTATTGGTGTTACTAATGCATGAATATTGAGTATGCTTTGATTGATAACATGTTGGAAAACGGACGATGAATTCTCTAACCAATACTTCTTACCCCTGATATTCGTTTTAATTGATTTGTTTTAGTTTGATTTAGCTTAAATCACAACAAGCCCCCCCCCCCCCCCCCTTGTTTACTTACGTGACTGAAAATAAATCATAATCACTGCCTCTCTGTGGGAACGAACTTGTTGTTATTTGCTATACTTTAATCTATTTTGGAAGAGTAAGAACTCGATTATTTTGGACGATTGACACCCGACCAGTAGGTACACCTCAGCAGAATGGGCGTGTAGAACGAAAGCATCGTCATATTTTGAATGTTGCACGAGCGTTACGGTTCCAGGAAAACCTGCCTCTTCGGTTTTGGGGAGAGTGTGTGTTGGATGCTGTTTATCTGATTAATCGGACACCCTCATCGGTATTAGGAAGAAAGACTCCATATGAATTGTTGCTACATCGGAGTCCCAGTTTAGATGCGATTCGTGTTTTTGGATGTTTATGTTTTGCTCGGGTTAAAGAAAATGATAAATTCGCTCCTCGAAGTAGAAAGTGTATCTTTGTCGGATACCCGTTTGGTAAAAAAGGTTGGCGACTGTATGATCTCGACAAAAATATTTTTTTGTGTCTCGTGATGTTGTTTTTAGTGGGGGGAGTTTCCGTTTGGTGAACCTGACGTGAAATCATTTCAGAACCGTGATCAACGTTTAGAGAATGATGGATTGTTTGTAGAACATGATGTCCACTTAAGTTATGTGGCCAACAAGAGACAATTAAGTAGACAACATTTGTTGCGTTCAGAGTTTCCTGTTGAGGTCAGTAGAAAAAATATCTTGATGTCAGGCTCTCTTCCTTTGAGTTCAGCACCAGGTCGTGTTGTTGAGGTTAGTAGACAACACTTATTGGTGTCAGACTCTCATCCGTTGAGTTCGAAGTCAGGTAGTGCTCTGTTAACAGCAGGAAGGGAACAACAACACCTGGCGTTAACAGCAGGAAATGGCGTAGTGCTGTTGAGTTAGCAGCAGGAACTGGCGTCAACAGCAGCACCTGGCGTTGACAGCAGCACAGGAACAGCAGGGTCTGGCGTCCACACAAACAATTCAAGCGTGCATTTTCCAGTAGAGAGTGGAGGCAGTTCAGGCGAGATTCTTCCAGCAGGGCGTGATTCTGGTAGTTTGGCACCTGGCAGCGTCAACACGGACAGTTCAGGCGTGATTCTTCCAGCAGCACCTGGCAGTTCTGTTGGCGTCGGCAATTTAGATACTTCTGATGTTCATGATACTGCACAAAATTTAGGCACAATAACTGGGGGAGAGTTGGGAGCTCAGGTTGGGTCTTCTGAAACGGATACTTTGATTATTTCCGATACGGGTAAACAGCCTTCGCGTATTCGACGTCCACCAGTTCATTTGAATGATTATGTTTGTCAAACTGCCCGTTGTTACACTACGCCGTATCATGATCCCATTTCACCTTCACTCACTCCTCCAAAGTCCTCAGGTACTCCGTATCCCTTAGCTCATTATGTTAGTTGTGATAAATTCTCTTTTCCGCACAAATGTTTTTTGGCTGCTATTACTGCAGAAACGGAACCAACTAGTTTTTCTGAGGCTATTAAGAATCCGAAGTGGCGGACGGGTATGAAAGAAGAAATACATGCTTTAGAAACTAATGGGACATGGAGCATGGAGAAGTTGCCTCCCGGAAAGAAGGAAATTGGATGTAAATGGGTTTATAAAATCAAATATAATTCAGATGGTTCCATTGAGAGACACAAGGCTCGGTTAGTTGTTTTGGGAAATAATCAAAAGGAAGGGATTGACTATAAGAGACGTTTGCCCCGGTTGCTAAAATGGTGACAGTTTGAGTGCTTTTGGCACTTGCTACAGCTAAACAGTGGGAACTTCATCAAATGGATGTGCGTAATGCTTTTTTTCATGGTGATCTCACTGAAGAGGTTTACATGCGTCCTCCTCCAGGTTTTTCAGGTGCTTCTCCTAGTATGGTATGTCGACTGCGTAAGTCTCTGTATGGTCTTCGTCAAGCACCTAGAAATTGGTTTTGCAAAGCTTCGTTTTGCCTTAATTTTGTATGGGTTTACTCAGTCCTATTCTGATTATTCGCTTTTTACGTATAAGCGACATGATGCTTTTCTAGCTGTTCTAGTTTATGTTGATGACTTGATTATTGCTGGCACTCACTCTGATAAGATTTCATCTTTTAAAAGTTATTTGCATACTTGCTTTCACATGAAGGATCTTGGTAAATTGAAGTACTTTCTTGGCTTGGAGGTGGCGCGTGGTTCACAAGGAATTTTCTTATCTCAACGCAAATATTCCCTTGATATTATTGCAGAGACCGGTTTATTAGGAGCCAAACCAGTTTCTTTTCCTTTAGAACAGAACCATGGCTTGGCAGTTGATGACAGTGCGCTTATGAATGATCCTGAACAGTATAGACGATTGATTGGACGTCTTATTTATCTAACTATTACACGTCCTGAACTTTGTTACTCGGTGCATACTTTGGCTAAGTTTATGCAGTCTCCTCGAGTACGCCATTGGGAAGTTGTTTTACGTGTCGTTTGTTATTTGAAAGGACAACCTGGACAGGGAATCTACGTGTGACAGGTTTTTGTGATTCTGATTGGGCGAGTTGTCCTTTAACTCGTCGTTCACTTACTGGTTATTTATGTTTCTTGGTTCTTCGCCGGTCTCATGGAAAACTAAGAAACAATTGACCGTATCTCGGTCATCTGCGGAAGCCGAGTATCGATCCATGGCAACAGCGACTTGTGAACTCAAATGGTTAAAGGGATTGTTACGATCTTTCGGTGTTTCACATTCTTCTCCTATGCGGCTTTATTGTGACAGTCAGGCTGCGCTTCATATTGCTGAAAACCCAGTTTTTCATGAGTGTACTAAGCACATAGAAGTTGACTGCCATTTTATTCGGGATGCTATTACAGACGGTCTTATTTCTACTCATTATGTTCGTACAGGAGACCAGTTAGCTGATATCTTTACTAAGGAGCTTGGACGAAAACAATTTGATTATCTTCTTGGCAAGTTGGGTGTTCGTAACCTGCACACTCCAACTTGAGGGGGAGTATTGTGGACAGATATTAAGCATAGTTTCCTAACTTGGGCATACACTAAGAATATACCAATATATATTATGTTTCCTAGTTATTAAGATTTTCTAGTTTGTTACCTTCGCTTGTATATAAATACATATATTGTAATCAATTAAGATTAAGCCAAGAAATATATTCTTCACAAATTTCTTTAGTTTGTGTGTTAGATGATTATGGTTTGTTGATTGTATGATATCTTTCTGGAAGGAGAATGTTAATGATTTAAATCACCAACAAAGTCATGTCGGAAACACCACCAGTCATATACAACAAGTGTTTGTCAAATTGTCTGAAGGGAGTTGACCGTGATTCTGGTCAGGCTTAATAATTGAAGAGGTTCGGTACTCCTGCTAGGAATCACTCTTTTACTACCACACTTTGCCCGCCTATCCAAAATATTAGGGAACGCCCATAAGCCTTTGATCTGTTGATAACTTTTTCCATAATACGATTATAAACAGAAATTAGACACAATTTTAAAACTGACGATAATAGAATAAAGGATAGATATTTTGAGACGAAGAGAATATCTTTTGTTATTTACCAGAGAAGAGTCCATTTTTTTATTAATTTTATTATCATGCTATGGTGTACTAGTTTGGGTTACTGGAAAGATTCCAACTAATTTTAATCTTTTTGGTTGGAAATTCTTCGTTCATAACGGATATTTTTAACCTTTATCAAAGTTTTCTTCTTAATATAATAGAGCCTCCTCCATTTTTAAAAATCATATTTTTTAGTTTTAAGTTTAATTTATCACGTAAGTATCTTGACATTCATGTTATATGACGTAGTTTTCATATATTTAGTTCCTAAATTAATTAGTATCGGGTATTTGTTAATAATATTTGGAAGTTATCAATCCAATAGATCCAGCAATAATGATTGTTTTGTTTTACATAATATTAATATTGGTAAATAAAATTGGTAATCCCATTGAATTTAGTAACCCGATGGAACAGTCTTACACTAATTTGATAATTTCGTTTAACAACCTTTTTGCTAATTTATCAAGAGTTAGAATTAGGATAAAGATTCTTCAGTCCTTGTATTAAACTTTCAGATTAAAATATATTTTTAGGAATTTTTAGAATATCAAAATAAATTTGAACTTATATTTCTGAAAAACCAACAAATATTTCTAACAATGAAGGGAAACTCACAAAATACCAATCTCGGATAAGTTAGTCCATGCGATTTCGATAACCAAGCCCTTGCTTTTGTTCTTTCTTCAAAATCTTTGTTTTATATCTCTTTCTTTCTCTCCTATTTGGGCTAAACTTGTCTCAGTGCTTTCCTTGTTTCCTCCAGAGTTTAGACAATATAAGCCTATTATGCTCCATATTTCACCAATAATTTTGCTTTTTTTAGTGATAAGAAAAACAAATAAAGCTAAGAGTAAAATTAATAAATAAAAATAAAATAAAATTTGGGCAGTTGAGAAAATCAATAAAAATGAAATAAAAGAGTAAAAATACATTAACTAGTTTGAGAGGACATATCAACCGGACAAGTCTATATGACAATCAAGGACAATTCATTAATGGCTCATTCTTGTACATTTAATTTGTCATAGGCACAAACAAGTACATGCATTTCCAAACGAAAATGCTACATGTCTTCAATAATACTGTACATTTAATTTGTCATAGGCTCATTCTGCGCCTTCATAATTTAAGCAACTACAAAACTTGCAGTTTGTAGTTTAGTAGACATCCAAGAACAATGACGGAGCCAGATACTGTTGGTCGGGAGATAAATATGTACTGTAGATAGCAGCGATTTATAAAATGGCCGCCGAAAGGCCGCCCGAAATTTATTGATGTTTTTATTGATACAAAATATATTACCGACACAAATTAGAAAATAATATTTTTAATTTTTTGTAAAATAGTTTAACTAAAGATTGAATTCTATAGTTAATGGTGCTTTTCGTTCCGTTTTCTATGTATTTTATACATATATCCGATCTTTAACCTACTAAGCGTATTTTTTAAAATAAAAACATGCAAAAAAAAATTAATAATATATGCCTAACGGAGTAATTTATTAAGATTTAAGGTGAGACAGCAGGTGAAAACCTACTAAGTGAATTAATCTCTACTTGTATCTTAACTTGTTAATTTGGATAAAAGTGAATTGAATTTGCTTTAGTTGTTTGAGATGCAACATGATTACAACATATGAACTATGTATCTACCTGATTTATTTATTTTTCATTATCAGTTCAATCTTATTCAGAGTTTCTGTTAGTGGTGATGGTGTTGACAACTCGCAACGAATACGAGCAAAACTCTCAAAGAACAACAGATAGCCTCATTCCTTGGATACGAAATCACCACAAGCATATAAAAGATAAGTTTTGATTATCATCTCTAAATTTTGATTACAATCTATATAATAATTCTTCAAATGACAGTATTAAGCCAGACCTAAGTTTTTTAATCTACTTGTGGATGGAAACATTATTGGAAAACAATATATAAAATCTGAATTTTAAGGTTTAAGAAAATAACTAAATTATTGTTTTCTTCTGTGAATGAAAAACCTAATAGTCCCACATCGAGGAGTTTTCAATCTTAAGTCGTTTTAAGAGACAATATAAACTTATTAGTCCCACATCTGGGAAATCCCTTTTCTGAAGTTGTACTAGGTAATTAAATAAACAAGTTTTTCTCAACCTATTTTGACATAATAAAAAAGGGAAAAAAGTTTCTCCATATTTTTGGAGAGACCACATGAATAAACTTTTTATTATCTTTCTCAAGTTTTCGAGATTTTCCTTAAGGGTTTTTTTCGGAGTTGCCTAGCTCAAGTTGAGCATCTACTACATATGCTAGTAGTAGGTGTAGTAGAGTGTTTTATCCTGGAGATATCCATCCTGTGGAGGCTATAGCATCACTCTTGAGTGTAGCCGGGCGCTAACGTCTTAAGGACAGCGTGTTGAACACGTGAATCACTCTATTTTTCTAAAGTTTTATTGCATACCATGTTGTTGTTGTGGAGATACGAGGAACTCATCCGTTTCGACAAATCACTTCAATTAAAGAGTTACGTATCAATAACTTTTGTTTATTTGATTTTTCTTTATTTTTTATTATTGCGTCTAACAAACATATGAATACGAAGCAGTAAGAAATTTTAAAACCTAGATTTTAATAGCTATTGACAAATATTAGTAGTTCCAAAGGTTTATTAAACTGACATTTGATGGTGAAGGAAGTTATTGACTTGTAATAACAACAAAATGAATCCAGTCCAGAAGTTCTTGTACATAATCATTTGGATCATTCTTATTGTTGATTATTGCGCAATATCCAGTTCTTACATAAACAAATGATACAACTAATCAACAAATGCAAAGATAAGTTCTCACTGTCTCAGCCTAATCTTTATATAGCATTTATTTTGCAATATTTGATTGTTATGAAATGAAAACCTTATGCATTTGAGCTTGGTTGAAACTCATATTATCAGACAGTTATCTTGCATATCTTGTTAGAATACTATGTCAAAATTGATGCATAATGTTCATCTTTGAACAAAATCTTTTAAATCTTCCAAACTTTAGTCTTTTGAACCTAAACTGATGTTTCTTAAAACATTTGCATAATTTCACATGCTTAAAAATGTTATCATGTTAAAGCAAAAGAAGAGCTTAGCTTCCTTATAATCTGCTGCATTCATATCTAAGTGCCTTTATTGAGTTATCTTGCAATCTAAATGATATTTCCTATCTGAATCCAATATCTTATACCTAGGATTAACATTTGCTTTGCTGGAACATAGAGCATCTCAGCTCCTCATATATCATCAGCTCTTGAAACTGAAATTGTTAAAACTTGAAACCTGAAAAGCTTTTACAGTTGTGTGTCTATCAATACAAGTCTGTTTTAACACACCAACTTTATCTATATCTCTCACCTGAGCATCATGCACTTACCAATTATCATTGATAATTTCAGCTTTCATGGAAGCTTAATATCCCTTACTGCAAGATATAGGTGAAAAGTGACTACACCCACATCTTTTCCATGAGTTGTTGTTTTACGTGCTAACTACTTGAAAGTGAGGTGTTACCTATCTCAGTTTCACTGAGTTCTAGAGTTGCACTTGAGTTAAAGGGGCGATACAGGTGTTAATTTTCCGAAAGAAAAGTTCTCATTACCTGTAGAGGTGTTCATTACCTCATCTCTTAGAGAGCATAACTTTGAACCTTAATACCTCCTCGAGAGCATGAACTGGCGTTTGGTTCAAGTTATTGGATTCCTAGAATTGGATTCCAAGGGAATCCAAAATTTTAAAATTGACATATTTTTATGATTATAATTTCCTCAAAGAGGAAAAAGGGTATTAAAGTGATTTGGGACATATCACTACCATGTAATTGAATTATATCAACCAAACAATAAAATTTGATCGAATTCTAGAAATTTGATTACCCTGTAATCCAATTCTAGAAATCTAACAACTTGAACCAAACGCCCCACAAATGTATTGTAGATTATTAAGAGTATTATCTTGAACTCTTACCAAGATACAACTGTGAAGTTGCAAAGTAAAAAAGAAAGATCAGTTTGCATATCTGGTTGATTGACTTCACTAAGTTTCATCTTGAGTTATACTCTTCATTATATTATACCAGAATATTTACATATATGACTTATGTATGAAAGCGTCCATTAGCTGATCTGTTCAATCTTAACCGATGACTTTGCTTGTATATCCAAGTCAAATCTTTGAGCACTTTAACACTCATGAGGCTCACTCTGGTGCAACATTTCTGTTTAACATGGGGTGAAGATTATTATGTCTTAATTGACAATTATAGCTTTCATTACACCATATTGCCGAAATTGAGACATACTGTTTTTTGGGTTCGAGATACATATAAATGTAATGTCTCTATTGATTTTACACAAATAAATGTCTCGAATCGAAAATATGAGTTGTTTTAATTATAATTTCTCTGAACTAACTAAACTAAACTTATAAATGTCTTAAATTCCATATTTGTAATATTTTTATTTAATATGACCTTTTAAAATTTCATTTATAAAATTCTAAGATAATATGTTATTTATTTACTTTTTTTTTTTTTTTGATCCTTATATAAATCCCAAACAAAATCTCCATCATCATTTTTTTTTGTAATCCGTATGATCATTTTTATCCACCGTCCAAAAAATCTATACCTTTTTTTTTCTCACTTCACTTTCCTTTTTCTCCTTCTCTCCATTCCTCTTTCTATTCTTTTCTCTTCCTCGGTTTTGTTATCTTTCTTCGCCTCTTGCAAAACCCTAAACTGCAGCCATCTGATGTCTTTTCTAATCTAAATATTCGAATGACATCTTTATCATTTTTTAATCGTTTGAATCAAACAGCAACTTCACTGATTCCTAATTGTTTAACTTTAAGGATGCACAACTAAGAAGAACTGAAGAAGAAAAGAATAATTGCAGTGTTCAAGGTAAGCATTCTTTACCGTTATTAGCTATTTGTCTGGGTTCTACTACTGATTTTTCTTCTATACTTACTGTTAATCCAAATTATCCAGTACCTAAATAATTTTAAATATTTTGATTTTCTAGGGTTTGGGTTTTTGTTTGATTCTTTGATACTGAAATTGGTACTGCTCACTTTCAGTTAGTCAATTTCTAGGGTTATGGTTTTGTAACTTTTGTTAGAATTCGGCTGTAAAATCTAACTCGAAGTTAGGGAATTTTGTTAAAATTGTTGTTAAAATATTAAGGTCATTGACTCATGGTGATGTCTGCAGCTTAAGCTTACCTTATTTACTAGTCGTCAAGGATCTAAGTGTTTACAAGGAGATAGATTTAACTAATCGGGAGCAGTACTTCTTATGCAGTTTACGCACACCCGTCAATGTGCAGGTCACAGATTAAAATTACATTGATTTGTAGGTGTTGTTGCTGATGCAAGTTCTTTTGATCAAAGTAAACGCTTGAGAACCTATCTCCTTATCGCTCTCCTCCTCCCCCTCCTCCTCCACCTGTTTGGGGCACCAAGGTAAGATTATGTTTTTATTCTTGTAAAGGTGCCTTTTAATCACAATCAAAAGTATAGGACCTCATTGAATATATTTGGTACAACCACATGTTTATTTAACCATGCTTAGATTAAATTTACTAGGTCACCTCCTCCATCACATGATCCATATGGAGAATACCCAATGCCTCCACTAGCGATGACTGCACCGGCCCCTCTACCATCACCCGGTGGTTATGCACCTGTCCAGGTGATACTATAATCTAATTCCTCATATTCATCGATAAAGAGGCGTTGGCTGTTTTATTTTATTTATATTACTGGTTGTGTTTTCAAACCACATGTCAATTAGATTTTCAAAAGTTGTGTTTCTCTTTTGTTGAAATATAATTTCCAGTAGCATTAAAACTCCATTAGGAAGTGGCAGTATCAATGTTTGGCCTCTCACTTGCACCGAAAAGTTTCCGTTTTTTTACCTCTAAATAGAATCTCGAACTGGTAATTTACTTTTGATGCCTGAATTTTGCCAGTTTTCTTTGTTCAAATTGATTGCATATTTTCATATAACGCAAGGTGCAGTTCATAATCTCAGTAGCATGGCATGGTTAGTATGAGATGAGTTGGAAAGCTTAAGTAGTAATTGAATGGCCAATCATCTAATAATCTCAAAGTTACATGTTCTCTATTCTTAAGTTTCTTAACTTTTTTCCGCAGATATGTGACGATATCAGTTGGCAAGCAATCAGTACCCGTTTGGATACTCAAGACAGATATGCATTGCTGTCTGAAATGGTACGTTTTCATAATTAAGGATGTGTTAGTTCGGAGTTGAGGATCACCATTTAGGATAAAAACACATTATAAATTGTTAAGATTTCACAATATAGGAAAGCAAGATAACTTAGATGCAGTATTCACCTTCCGCACCCCTAGGCAGCAACTCAGTGTTGGAACTCAAGTCATTCAAGGGAGCATTTGTCCACAACCTATTCAATTTTTCAATGTTATCTTCATATCTCCTTTCACCAGCTTGGACATTTATCAAAATCTTTATACATAACATGAGCTCTCATAAATCTGCAGATTCTTTAGAGAGTTCCCACCAAAGGATATATATTGTGTAGACCTGTAATTACTTTCTACTTCCTGAAACTCGAAAAACTAGAACTTTAAATGTTGAACTATTTAATTATCGGGTGTGGGTGTGATGGATAGAGACTGCTTGACTAGTAGGCTTTGCTTGTCAGGATGGTTAATGTAGATTTATGTGTAGTTTATCTTAAGAGATCTTGAATTTTGTTTGGCCTGCATAATACTTAGTAATCTGATTTGTGAATGGTCTCTCTTCTTGATGGTTAAATCATTCTTATTTTCAGGTATAGCCAATCATCATTATCTATGGTGAAAGAAGGTAAATGGGCCAACATAGATGATTACCGATTGATGAATAAGGAGCTTGGCTTTGGATTTCTAATTTAGTTGTAGTAAAATAGCACTGTATGGTCTATGGAACTGGAATTTACCAAATATCTCGTAATATTTTTGGATGATGTAGTTACCCTTCACCTTCTATGCACACTTAAAATCAGTATTTCTCACGACCTAATTAGCAAACATATATGTCATCAGTTTTATAACTTGGTCTTCTTGTGTTCTCATCAGTTTTTTTGTTTTTTTATTCCCACAGGATATCTCGTGGTTTCATGCAGGCCAGCTATGTTGATGTCTGCTGAATTAAGCCTACCAAAGATGGCTTTCGGCCATGAATTCCTAACCAGAGTTGCCAAGGTAAAGCAGAGTTAAGGTTTCGGTTCGGAATTCAGGTCTACAGGTTTAGTACGAGTGTCACCTATATTGTAATAAGAAATGGTTCAATCAGCTAGAATACCTATTATTTTGTATGGGTAATCATTGCTTGATATTTGTGGTGTGAATCTTGATATCGTTGTCCAAAGAAACATTGTTGAATTACCTTATCTATGTAAACATTTCCATGCTGACCTAGTTTTGTGGATCTATAATCAATATAGAATTGAAAGGATCAACATTTACCTATAATAAAACTCGATTAAAAAAAAAGGTTATACTAAGTAAGTGAAATGTTAGTTGTCTTATTTTGTTATAGATTGCAACTTTTGGACATTCTTTTTCTTTTCCTTTCTCTTAAGATATTTTTGTTGGTTGTTGAATGTCAAGTTTGAATGATGTGCAGGTTGCATCATCCATTTGTAATGTGGTTTACATTCACTAAGTTGATGGTCTAAACATCTATGACATGCTTGATGCTTTTACAGTACAGAACTAAGAGAATGCAAGTCACCTAAGGCTACCATCTAGTTTCAAGAAATTACATGAAACTGAAAGACCTCTTGCTGTGAGAAAAAGGATATTCAGTCGTGCTTGGACTTTCAGAGCTCATGTTAGAGAAGGACTTGTTCCAACTTGGTCACAAATCCTCAACGGTGGAAATATTCCATGCACTGTAAGTTCACTGTTAGATTATTTAACCTATTAGGTAAGTTCACTTTTCAGTTCTATGCTTCTGTTATGTCGGTTTGTTTTTTGTGTGTTCGTCATTAAATTTACATAATTGTGTGTTCATCTTCTCGTTGTGCTTCCTTGAACACGAATATATGATAACATAAATAACCTGATCCCACTCATTTGAGACCCCCATGGCATTATTTGAAAGTACTATATGACTTAATGCTTTATGTATTGTGGATGTTTCTAAGGTAACTGAATTACAAACCCCTTATTCTATTATGATGGAATATAGTCATTCCAAAGCTTGAGTTAGAAAAGTTTTCGTCTTGCAGTATCTTGAATTTCGATCATTTATTTAGTTTGAGTATTTTTGCAGACTAAATGGGTAAAGAATGCATCCAGGAATCAGAGGAAAAGGATGCTTCAGACCTTGATGATGCCAGGGGTCGTGAGACAAGGTATCATTATATGTATGGTTGTTAAATGTAGGTTGTTTTCAACACTAGCTTCTTAGAAGTTCATTTACTATGTACATAAATTACTTGCACAATAGTTTTCAGTTTGTTGTGTTTATTGAAAAATATACTCTTTAATATTACTTTCGACTCATTCTTTTTTCATTTTTCTTAGATCAATACTCATGGATATTGCTCTTCTTTGTGATCTGCCGAAGGCCTGAAGCTTGACAAATTGTTGCAGCGGTAAAGCTTGACGTTTAACTGATTTTAGCAATCTGACAAGGTAATAGTTTATACATCTCTACCCAGTTGAACTAAACATCATGTATTTTTCTTTAATAGAAACTCATAAAGCACTCATCAAAGAGTCTTGAGTTTCAATTTTCAGGGGTTGCTGTTTGCTCAACATATCAAAATGCATATGTAACCAACGGTTGTAAGTTAATTGCAGTTCTCTGTTGTCAATTGGCGATATAAAATTGTGTAGAAAACTTGTGATTGATTTGTAACCACTTATGTAGAAGTGGTTCCTGTTTCCTTTGTTGATTATCTTGGCCTGATTTTGTCCTGATTCTTTGGTATATAAACTAACTCCAAGAGATGTTCCATTTACATCAGGTTGCATTATGGAAAGCAAGAAGAAAGAGTTGGAAAGCAGGATATTGATTTAAACAAGTTGTAGGTAATTCCTTTCTTAATTTCTTGTAGAAAATGTGGAAGAAGTCCCATGATATTGATTGAACAAGTTTATAGGAAGTACCATGTAATTGAATACCAAAATATGCTCAAACATTGATCCCAAATTATATTGCCAGACTTACAATTATATATCTTATAAATGTAATTTCGATTGTGAGAATGATTGTATAAATCGATTAACATGTGATGCGGCAATTGATTGAATTATGATTTCATATTTGATTGAGAATGGAATGTCTAGGCGCCTATATACAGGTGCAAAAATCAAATGTACAGGTACAGGGAATTTGATTTTGGGGAAAAATCAGTTTTTTTTTAAAAGCTAATTTAATTTTGAGACAGATATATAAGTAGCAAAAAAAGTAAATGTGGCAAGATTTTGAGACGTATACTTATATGTCGCAGATAAATAAAACGACATATATCAGAGTCTCTGAATTAATTTATACATCGTTTATTAGCCAGAAAAAATAACGGCTTACACAGAAAGTGTCGCTAATTAGATTAACAGACACTTAGTGTCTCTTAAATTAATTAAGAGTACTTTACAAGTGTCGCTTAATATGTCTCAAACATTCCAGACGCACGATTTGAGACACTCATATATGTCCCTTATTTTCATAACAACAAAAATAAAAATGTCTCAAAATCGTCGATTTAGTAAATTACAAATTTCTATATTCTTGAATTACCACAATAACAATCTGTTGAATGTAAGTGATAGACACATTTTTGTGTCGAATTTACGCTCAATTTTCTATTTTGTTAGTGTTCGATTTTGTACTTTTATTGGTTTTTTGTGTTTTTATAGGTATTGTGGAGAAATGAATAATCTGGAAAAAATCGGCTCAAAAAGTTGTTGAAGGCACTCGAAAAAATTACTAAAGGCACCTGGGGAGAAGTGGCACCCACACTTTGGATTGGGGGCACCCCCTTTTTTATTTCAAAATTCCGATTAAGGCGGGAAAGTCTTTTTATTTGGGGAAGAACTTCTGTTGGCTTATGTTGCGTGATTTTGGGAGAGTTGGGTAATTAAAATTCACCCAAAGTGAATTAGACAACCAGAATATCATAAACACATGTCACAAACGTGGTTTGGCCGGGAAAATTGGTTGGCAGAAGTGAATTTGGACGGAAAACCGAGTTCCTCCCTGTTTCAGTTTCACACGTAATTAGAGGATGATTTGAACGTGTTTTACGATTCCTTATCAACTTAGAATACTTCCTAGGGTTTAATAAACATATATATATATATATATATATATCAAAGAGAAGGGAGGAAATCGCAGAGAGGAGCTCCCAGAAAAGAGAAAAAAGCAAACAGGAAAACTTCTGCTGCTGCGAAGAAGAAGACGCTGAAGAACATAAAACTGTCGTTGAACTGCCATTCTTTTTATCGTTGTTTCAGTTGTATCTTCAGCTGCTAAGGAAGTCTTATTTCTACTGCGGTATCGGTCTGTTCTTCTTTCCTGTTTCCTTATATTTCTTCTGTAACACTGAGATCACTTTACTGTAACGTTTATATACGTCTCAAAACTTCTGTGTTACTCCTTTTTCACCATTGTAAGCACCTTTTGAGCAATGAAAGTCTATTTTAAGTGTGTTTCCATTACAATGAGCTAATCACCATCACTGGGGCGACGGAGGAAGCCCTTCATCCAATAATTGTGGTAACCTCTATTTTAATTATATTTATTCTACAATTCTTTTATTATTAATTGCTTGAATAAAATTGAAAAAATGGTTTTTCTCAAATAATTGTGTTTTCTTCTGATGGGTCATACTTGGTTTTTAAACTCTTGATGTCTCATGCTCTTGATTAACAATTATTCTTTCAAAAACCAATCTTTGGCATATTTAGATTAAATTGAATATATGAATTGTTAGATGTTATCACTAAAGTATTGGTTAATGGTGGAATCTTAAGCCCTAGTTTTTCTTCATCCATTTTAAAATCAAATTGTTTTAATTCTCTTTATTTCTGTTATTAAAAATTAGGTCTAGAAATTAAATCTTCACAAGACCGAGAATCAAACCCTTTTTACCACTATATTAAAATCACATCAGTAAGCAACATGTACTAATAGCTATTTCAATAGTTTTCATATGGAATACGTTGATGACAGAGAACAATTTCCGTCAAAGCTCCAAGTTGGTCATGAAAGTGAAGATTGGAGCGCATGACCTGGAACCTGGACATAAAAGCTGGGGTCTGAGCTAGAACGCCAATTGCAGAAATATAATTTAATAATTCAATAATCAGTTTAAGGTAGCAACCTACTAAATTGTATAAATATCCATTTACAAGGAAAAATGAGGGATTATTTATTTTATTTTATTTTTCGACACTTTATCTCTCATGAGAAACAAGGTATACTCACCGTGAAAATGGGATTGAATACATAAATGTTATCTCTAATAAATAAGGAAGAAAACGTATTTTAGAGAAACCAGTAAGTCAATTTATTGGATTGTATCTTACTACTATTCGGATTATTGAATCCCATGTCGTTACCGATGATGTGTTATCGAGTAATGACTCATTTAGGATTTGGCACGACTGTTTGGGACACCAAGGTCGTGATATGATGATCCGAGTTTTAAAACACTCACACTTGCAAGAAAAAAAATTTGGACAAAAGACTGTTACAGTGTAAAGTAACAACGTCTACCAGCCACTAACTGGTCAAAGTGTTTTAACGCAATATTTTCCTTCTCAAGCAATTGATGAGCAACTTCTCTCCTATTCTGCTTCGTTGACTAAGTCAAAAGAATATCGTTCATTTTGCAAAGCTTGTTCTTTAGCAAAAAACAGGATCGAGACCATCCTATGCTAAAGATACTAAACAAAACATCCCATCTTTACAGAGGATACAAGGTGATATTTTTGCACCTATACATCCATAGTACGGGCCATTCAGGTATTTTATGGTTCTGATAGATGCTTCGACCTGTTGATCACACGTTGTACTATTATCTACAAGAAATGCGGCATTTCCAAAGCTCTTAGCACAAGTTATTCGTTTAAGGATTCACCATCCTGATTACCCTATCAAGTCTGTCATACTTGACAATGCTAGAGAATTCACATCAAAAGGATTTGATGTTTACTGTATCTAATGGAGTAGAAGTAGAGCATCTCGTACCTCATAGTCACATTCAAAATGGTCTCACATAAGCTTCCATCAAAAGATTACATATGATGGCTAGAGCACTGGTTAAGCGTACCAACCTTCCTATTATTGCTTGGGATACGCCATATTGCATGCAGCTTTACTTATTTGTTTTAAAACCCACTATTAGTCAACCACTACTACGTATCAGTTGCTAACTGGACATAAGCCTGACATTTGTATTCTTACGCATTTTTGGTTGTGATGTGTATGTGCCATTACGACCCAACATCGTACTATGATGGGTTATCAAATGATTAAGTAGTTATGTTAGATATGGATTCCCGACAATAATTCGTACTTTGAAACCTTTGGCAGACGATTTTTCATCCGTTAATACTACGGGTTGTCACTTGATGAGAAAATCTTCTCGTAGTTAGGGGGAGATAAAAAAAAGGAATTTCTAATGGAACGATAAAAATTATCGTGGTGTGTTTCCACTTTTTCTCATATTGATTCTAGTACCCCATAAATGTAAACGTGTAGTGAATAAGAATAATTGATTTTCAGAATGCACTGATATCGGTAAAGTGAAAAGATCACATATACCAGTTGCAAATATGCATGTATGGTTAGAAATCCCCACTAAGGGATATACACTAAGGTGTTGCAACTACACTTGGTGGAAGTGTAGTTGAGGCCGTGGATCCATAAAGGAATATGGAGAGACCACCATGTTCGATCTATGCTTACCAAGAAAGGAAGTAGGTGAGTCAGACACAACCTAATTCATGTCATCAATGAAATCATCTCATTCGATTGTCTCTGATTATGTCCATGAATAAAAGTAGGAGGACACTATGAAGTTAATGATTCCAAAGAACAATAAAATCAAAATGAATTATGAGAATGCGGCGAGTCAATGGAAATACCATGCGAGCATATTGATGATTATTATTTTCATATACAGTTGCTTAAGGAAAAATATAACGGTGAGATCTAACCATGCTTTACTTATGTCCAGAAGAGTATATTTGGCCTACACAATCTAGGTAGAACTTGGTTCTTTGACAAATATACAGGTATTTGGTGTAGTAGTGCTATCCAACCAAGTGTAAACCCTGTGGGACATATATGATTATTTGTCACAAAGCATAGTGAGAAGAATGAAGTCTCCAAGTATAAAGACTCGCCTTGTAGCGCGAGTTTTCTCACAAAGCCCTAGAATTGTTTACTTTCTTATAATGAACGTTATACCGCTCTGCTGCTTAGTTAGCTTGGTAGTTTCAAAAGGATTTGAAATGCAATATTTGTGTTTGGTTAATTATTACACATCTCTATAAGGATTAAGGGGTACAAATATATACAAAATTTTCTGATAGCTTTTTGTTGCCCAAATCAAATGACTCTAAACTACGGAGTGCGTTTGTAATTAGATTCTTATAGAATGAAACAATTAGGCAAATTTGGTATACTCTTCCAATTGATTGTTTGATTTGGAAGGGATAGACAAGTAAGGTATCATGTGTACTCACAAAGAAAAGTTCCTAATTTGGAATTGTAGCCATCTATGTCGATGGTATGGACATTATATGTACTCTTGATGAAATAAGAGATTATACATGGTGTTTGGAATACGAATTTGAGATGCAAAATCTGGGAAAGCTCGATCGAACACCGAACTTGTGGTAATTTATTCCATCAGTTTGTATATGTCCAAAATTGTCAGGAAATTTAATAATGACATGCATCTTGCTAGCACTCCCATGATTAGTTGAGGTTCAAATGTAAGTAAATGACCATTTTGTCTAAACGAAGATGACGAAGATGTGTTGGGAGATAAAATTCTTTTAAATAAGCAATAGACGCATTGTTGTACTTAATGTACTCGACCAAATATTTCATCCTAAGTGAACTGATTAGCTATATATAACTCAGCGCGGACGCATCGTCATTGGAATGGTATAATGAACATAATCATATACTTAAAAGAACCATTGACATGAGTTTAGTTTATCCCTGCAAATACATAAAGAAGACTTCTAATGGAAGTGCAATCCAAAAATTATCGAAAAATAATATCTTCTTCCACGAAAGCGGTCAGGGGGAGACATGATAGACTTATTTACTAAGTCATTACCTATATTCACTTTCGAAAAGCACATGGCTAAAGGAACTGTCTGGAAACTTCCCAGAATGGAATCAAGGGGAGATGCTGACATCAGAAGGAGGATCCAAGGATATGATGTCGATATATTTTACTTCGAAATGTGAAGCTGCGTTGTACTCTTTTTCCCTTCGATCGAGATTGGTTTTTCCCCACGGGGTTTTTGTTACTCGACAAGGTTTTTAGCGAGCAACAACAACTACACCAAATATATGTTGAATGTTAAAGACCTGGAGACCGTGTTGATGTTACTGAACAATATCGGAATCAAAGAAATGAATCATGATAATATGACAACTGAAACAACTTTCATAAAGGAGCAAGAACTGTAGCGCCATATTTTTCATCACAAGTCAACTAACAGTATAGATACTACTGTTGCGCTTCAACACTGGGTTTCCATTACTCACCCATGTAACATAAAAAGGATATCATGTATGGTTATTTAACAAAGACATCATTCCGGACTTATCGCGTTGTACTGTTTGTCCCTTCGTCAAGGTTTTGTCTCATTGAGTTTTTCCCTTGTTAAGGTTTTAACGAGACAACATATACGAGTCCAAATATGTTTTAAATTTTCTTAATATTGTACTAGTTTTCCTTAGTTCAGGTTTTGTCCTTTTGGATTTTCCTGGCGAGGTTTTAATGAGCCAATTAACTTAGACATATTCGTCATCGAAAAAAAAACTACATGTGAAACAGTATATGTGAAAGACTATATATGAAGACAGTATTGTTGGACCATACAAGGGGGAATATTGTAAGGCTTTAGACTCGTGTATGTGCGGCCCAATTAACTAGTTAGGATTTTCCCTTACTATATATATAAAGGATATTCTAATTAACTACGTAAGAACTGAGGTCTATCAATAAGATCCATTACTCTCTTTCTCCTATTTTGTGTTTTACCAATATTTCCATTTGAACAATACTAAGTATTAAAAATATAAACATGTTCATTCGATTTTTGGGACTGATATGGTCGATACTTTTGTCCTATGCAAAAGACGGCCTTTTCATAAATCTAGCGTTTTAGATAGGACCATGTCGATCAAATTTTTTAGGAATGGATAAAATCAGGTTCATGACCGACCCTAGATATCACCGGATTTGCCGCTTTTCTTTAGACAAAAGAGGACATGTAGCAAAGTCGTTTCGAAAATAAAGACCAGAGGCAGAGGCAGGTAGTAAACTTAACCATTATAGTACTTATAAAGCACACTTGTACAGAAAGTATATAGGCACATATTTTATGACGAGTAAGGGTTTCTACTTTCATACATGAACACAAAATAGATAGGCACATATACTTGGGCACAGACACACGAAAAGATCAACTAAATCTTTTCAAGAGGATCTTCATTTGCAATCTCACGTTTATCTTCTGCATTGCTTAGCCTACGAATTTTGAATGAAGATGATGCCGAAATTGCATGGACTGGCTTATCCGAGACTCGTATTATGTTATAAAACGATGCACCCAGTAGTGTCCCCATCAAAGGGCCGACAAAATACACCCATAATCCTTTATAATGTTTGCTTGCAATTGCGGGACCAATTGTCCTCACGGGGTTCATTGATCCACCTGAAACCGTCCTAGTTCAAAACCAAAATAATCAAGGATCAATCTAGTGATTCATTCTTGTTTATACTAATTGTAAGGATAGTATTGGTGAAAAACTTGAAATATATAGGTAGAGTGATCAAGAAATTGTCACTCCAATTGTGCTTCATGATGATAGTGTTATTTCTGGTTTAAATCCAAATAATTTTAATGATTATTCACCTATTTAAAAGGAAGAAGATTTGACTAGAGAAACCACTGTTTTAGACGATGTAGAATTTTCTTGTTTTGAAGTCGATAATGGTTTAAAGGAACGGGTTTTTCCTGAGAATACTGTTTTAGAGTCCAACGATTTAGAAACATTAGTCTTAGATAACAAAGATAGACTCGTAGAGATTTTAAATATGAGTGAGGATGCACCATCTGATTATAACCTTGAAGAAGCAATTGACCATTTTCGGGAATCTGACGATCTAGAAATTAGGGAAATTGTGACTAGTCTATCTAAAGACACTGAAAACTCTAAGTTTTGGGGTGACTATCATTCTACCTGTACTTTACCTTTAACTCTTAGAAAGGTCCCTAACTTGGGACTTGACATTTGCACCTTTACCATTTTACAAGATCATCTTCAAACTAGATTTCCTAAGCCTGTTCATGTCCAGAAAGAAGTTCAGTTGTTAGAAACCCATCCTCTGGTCGATGTGGTTTACCTAGGAAATAATACAAATATTGACTTTGTTTTCCCACCAAAATATTTTCTTCCATATGTGGGAACGTTAGAATTTCAAATGTGTTAGTTATTAAGTTTTAAGACTAAACCTAATTACTTTAGGGAATTAGAATCGACACATTTGCTTAAGAATGACCACCTTCATAGTAGTCAATTGTGTGAGTCAAATCTGATTGACTTTGAGGATCCATAATTATTCAGGTTATTATTATGTGCTTCTAGGTTCTTAGTTGAGTTCTTCCAGACTCTACAATCTGATTCTTTTGATCCTGCCTACGAGAAAATCCAGCCCATGAAAATATTTTATCTAGACCCTTTTATAGAGCCTGAACCTGAACCACAACTAGAAGTAGTTGTCTTAAACAGAAAACTAAATAAGGGTGTGCTCGGTTTGTTTATTTTCTTGTCCTGTTGTAGTTTCCTCTTATTTGTGATAGCACTATTTGATTCAGATGACCCACAGTTGTTCCGACTATTGCTGTATTATTTTATGAGGTGACTAATTCTTTCTAAGTTTGGATGAAAACTTTAAACTTAGCACTTCTTGGGAGGTAACCCATGCTCATGCGACAAGGTAATATCTTTCCTTAACTCCTTTCTTTCGGTTGGTAACAGTTTCTCCTTGTTCATATTTTTAATCATTCATCTTTAGAACATTTAGGACAATGTTAGATTTAAGTTTGGGGGTAAGGGAGAAACTTTTAATGAAATATAAAACTCCAAAGTCTAAAAACTTGTGAACAATTCAGGATGACACTAAGCATTCTAGGTAGATGGAAACTTAACTCTTTTTCTATAAGAATTGGTGTGCCAGTTAAATGGTCTATTCATAAAAGGACAGAGTTCGGGTGTTATAAATAACATGATAATTGTCACCATATCTCGGAGTCTATTTCGACCATATCACTTTCTGTTTTTACTTTTGCAATTTTGTGTTTTTCTAAGTGATTTGGTGGGGCCCAGTATCAAATTGTTATCGTCGTCAGGATGGAATAGAGTGTTTTGAGATCAAGCCCCATTATTGCATTTTAATTTTTTAAAAAAAAAGATAAAAGAAAAAAAAAAGAAATAGAATATTGACACTTTGATAGCAATATGTGTGTGTTCACCCTGTCTCCGTCGCCTAAGCAAGCGTGAAACACAGGATCCATGGGAACTATCATGTAAGATGCTAATAAGAACCATGCGCTTGGATTCAATGTGATCCAATCATGTTGTCAGTACATTTATTGTTTTATTTTCAATAAGTTGATCGCTGGTACCCGTGTATATACCAGTTGAATCGATATTAATATTAGATTTAAGACAAGTGGGTGCGTATCTCAATTCATTAGGTTTCATCCTGGTACTGACCTTCAGACATATATGGGAAACACCGTTCACCTTAGTCAACACGTGCAACCTTCATATTTTCCATATCCATCTTCTAAATCTTTTCATGTGATTAAACTGTGATAGATTCTGAGTCTTGTGGTTGAACGATTATCTGTGTAGAGCTCTGTTTTTTTGTATATGAATTTTAGTATGCTTGAGTAAACACTCATGTACAGCAGTTAGACTCATATAGGGTAATGATTCCCATAGCCGAAGAATTGAGTAAGCCAACTAAATAGCTTGTTTAGTGTCTATCCTTAATCGTTCACGAGTAGTTAAAAATTGGAGTAAAGGTTTTGTGGGTATACCTCTTGTAAACCCTCACGAGACAAAACTCGTCCACTAGGGACACCTAGGGGTTTAAAGGCTTATTACATATGCTAAATGTAGTCGTGATTCCTACGAAAGTGAGTTAGAATTTTATTTTACTAGATTTGCTCGAGGACTAGCAAATAGTAAGTTTGGGGGTATTTGATAGACACATTTTTGTGTCGAATTTGCGCTCAATTTTCTATTTTGTTAGTGTTCGATTTTGTACTTTTATTGGTTTTTTGTGTTTTGATAGGTATTGTGGAGAATTGAATAATCTGGAAAAAATCGGCTCAAAAAGTTGTTGAAGGCACTCGGAAAAATTACTAAAGGCACCCGGGGAGAAGTGATCAAGGAACCCACACTTTGGATTGGGGGCACCCCGCTTTTTATTTCAAAATTCCGATTAAGGCGGGAAAGTCTTTTTATTTCGTGAAGAACTTCTGTTGGCTTATGTTGCGTGATTTTGGGAGAGTTGGGTAATTAAAATTCACCCAAAGTGAATTAGACAACCAGAATATCATAAACACACGTCACAAACATGTTTTGGCCGGGAAAATTGGTTGGCAGAAGTGAATTTGGACGGAAAACCGAGTTCCTCCCTGTTTCGGTTTCACACGTAATTAGAGGATGATTTGAACGTGTTTTATGATTCCTTTATCAACTTAGAATACTTCCTAGGGTTTAATAACCCTATATATATATCAAAGAGAAGGGAGGAAATCGCAGAGAGGAGCTCCCAAAAAAGAGAAAAAAGCAAACAGGAAAACTTCTGCTGCTGCTGCGAAGAAGACGCTGAAGAACATAAGACTGTCGTTGAACTGTCATTCTTTTTATCGCTGTTTCAGTCGTATCTTCAGCTGCTAAGGAAGTCTTATTTTTACTGCGGTATCGGTCCGTTCTTCTTTGCTGTTTCCTTTTATTTCTTCTGTAACACTGAGATCACTTCACTTTATAACGTTTATATACGTCTCAAAACTTCTGTGTTACTCCTTTTTCACCATTGTAAGCACCTTTTGCGCAATGAAAGTCTATTTTAAGTGTGTTTCCATTACAATGAGCTAATCACCATCACTGGGGCGACGGAGGAAGCCGTTCATCCAATAATTATGGTAACCTCTATTTTAATTATATTTATTCTACAATTCTTTTATTATTAATTGCTTGAATTAAAATTGAAAAAATGGTTTTTCTTAAATAATTGTGCTTTCTTCTGATGGGTCATACTTGGTTTTTAAACTCTTGATGTCTCATGCTCTTGATTAACAACTATTCTTTCAAAAACCTATCTTTGATGTATTTAGATTAAATTGAATATAAGAATTGTTAGATGTCATCATTGAAGTATTGGTTAATGGTGGAATCTTAAGCCTTAGTTTTTCTTCATCCATTTTAAAATCAAATTGTTTTAATTCTCTTTATTTTATGTTATTAGAAATTAGGTCTAGAAATTAAATCTTCACAAGTCCGAGAATCAAACCCTTTTTACCACTATATTAAAATCACATCAGTAAGCAACATGTACTAATAGCTATTTCAATAGTTTTCATACGGAATACGTTGATGACAGAGAACAATTTTCTTCAAAGCTCCCAGTTGGTCATGAAAGTGAAGATTGGAGCGCATGACCTGGAACCTGGACGTAGAAGCTGGGGTCTAAGGTAGATCGCTAACTACAGAAATATAATTTAATAATTCAATAACCGGTTTAAGGTAACAACCTACTAAATTGTATAAATATCCATTTACAAGGAAAAATTAGTGATTATTTATTTTATTTTATTTTTCGACACTTTATCTCTCATGAGAAACAAGGTATACTCACCGTGAAAATGGGATAGAATACATAAATGTTATCTCTAATAAATAAGGAAGAAAACGTATTTTAGAGAAACCAATGAGTCAATTTATTGGATTGTATCTTACTACTATTCGGATTATTGAATCCCATGTCGTTACCTATGGTGTGTTATCGAGTAATGACTCATTCAGAATTTGGCATGACCGTTTGGGACACCAAGGTCGTGATATGATGATCCGAGTTTTAAAACACTCACACTTGCAAGAAAAAAAAAGGAGAAAAGACTGTTACAGTGTAAAGTAACAACGTCTACCAGTCACTAACTGGTCAAAGTGTTCTAACACAATATTTTCCTTCTCAAGCAATTGATGAGCAACTTCTCTCCCATTCTGCTTCGTTGACTAAGTCAAAAGAATATCGTTTATTTTGCAAAGCTTGTTCTTTAGCAAAAAACAGGATCGAGACCATCTATGCTAAAGATACTAAACAAAACATCCCATCTTTACAGAGGGTACAAGGTGATATTTGTGCACTTATACATCCATAGTACGGACCATTCAGGTATTTTATGGTTCTGATAGATGTTTCGACCTGTTGATCACACGTTGTATTATTATCTACAAGAAATGAGGCATTTCCAAAGCTCTTAGCACAAGTTATTCGTTTAAGGATTCACCATCCTGATTACACTATCAAGTCTATCATACTTGACAATGCTAGAGAATTCACATCAAAAGGATTTGATGTTTACTGTATCTGATGGAGTAGAAGTAGAGCATCTCGTACCTCATAGTCACATTCAAAATGGTCTCACATAAGCTACCATCAAAAGATTACATATGATGGCTAGAGCACTGGTTAAGCGTACCAACCTTCCTATTATTGCTTGGGATACGCCATATTGCATGCAGCTTTACTTATTTGTTTTAAAACCCACTATTAGTCAACCACTACTATGTATCAGTTGCTAACTGGACATAAGCCTGACATTTGTATTCTTACGTATTTTTGGTTGTGATGTATATGTGCCATTACGACCCAACATCGTATTATCAGAATGATTAAGTAGTTATGTTAGATATGGATTCCCGACAATAATTCGTACTTTGAAACCTTTGGCAGACGATTTTTCATCCGTTAAAACTACGGGTTGTCACTTGATGAGAAAATATTCCCGTACTTAGGGGGAGATAAAAAAAAAGGAATTTCTAATGGAACGATAAAAATTATCGTGGTGTGTTTCCACTTTTTCTCATATTGATTCTAGTATCCTACAAATGTAAACGTGTAGTGAATAAGAATAATTGATTTTCAGAATGTGCACTGATATCGGTAAAGTGAAAAGATTACATATACCAGCTGTAAATATGCATGTATGCATAGAATTCCCCAGTAAGGGATATACACTAAGGTGTTTCAACTACACTTGGTGGAAGTGTAGTTGAGGCCGTGGATCCATAAAGGAATATGGAGAGACCACCATGTTCGATCTATGCTTACCAAGAAAGGAAGTAGGTGAGTCAGACACAACCTAATTCATGTAATCAATGAAATCATCTCATTCGATTGTCTCTGATTATGTCCATGAATCAAAGTAGGAGGACACTATGAAGTTAATGATTCCAAAGAACAATAAAATCAAAATGAATTATGAGAATGCGGCGAGTCAATGGAAATACCATGCGAGCATATTGATGATTATTATTTTCATATACAGTTGCTTAAGGAAAAAGATAACGGTGAACCATGCTTTACATATGTCCAGAAGAGTATATTTGGCCTACACAATCTAGGTAGAACTTGATTCTTTGACAAATATACAGGTATTTGGTTTAGTAGTGCTATCCAACCAAGTGTAAACCCTGTGGGACATATATGATTATTTGTCACAAAGCATACTGAGAAGAATGAACTCTCCAAGTATAAAGACTCGCTTTGTAGCGCGAGTTTTCTCACAAAGCCCTAGAATTGTTTACTTTTTTATAATGAACGTTATACCGCTCTGTTGCTTAGTTAGCTTGGTATTTTCAAAAGGACTTGAAATGCAATATTTGTGTGTGGTTAATTATTACACATCTCTATAAGGATTAAGGGGTAAAGATATATACAAAATTTTCTGATAGCTTTTTGTTGCCCAAATCAAATGACTCTAATTACGGAGTGCGTTTGTAATTAGATTGGAACGCTCACTTATAGAATGAAACAATTAGGCAAATTTGGTATACTCTTCCAAGTGATTGTTTGATTTGGAAGGGATAGACAAGTAAGGTATCATGTGTACTCACAAAGAAAAGTTCCTAATTTGGAATTGTAGCCATCTATGTCGATGGTATGGACATTATATGTACTCTTGATGAAATAAGAGATTATACATGGTGTTTGGAATACGAATTTGAGATGAAAAATCTGGGAAATCTCGATCGAACACCGAGCTTGTGGTAATTTATTCCATCAGTTTCTATATGTCCAAAGTTGTCAGGAAATTTAATAATGACATGCATCTTGCTAGCACTCCCATGATTAGTTGAGGTTCAAATGTAAGTAAATGACCATTTTGTCTAAACGAAGATGACGAAGATGTGTTGGGAGATAAAATTCTTTTAAATAAGCAATAGACGCATTGTTGTACTTAATATACTCGACCAAATATTTCATCCTAAGTGAACTGGTTAGCTATATATAACTCAGCACGGACGCATCGTCATTGGAATGGTATAATGAACATAATCATATACTTAAAAGAACCATTGACATGAGTTTAGTTTATCCCTGCAAATACATAAAGAAGACTTCTAATGGAAGTGCAATCCAAAAATTATCGAAAAATAATATCTTCTTCCACGAAAGCGGTCAGGAGGAGACATGATAGACTTATTTACTAATTCATTACCTATATTCACTTTCGAAAAACACATGGCTAAAGGAACTGTCTGGAAACTTCCCAGAATGGAATCAAGGGGAGATGCTGACATCAGGAGGAGGATCCAAGGATATGATGTCGATATATTTTTTTTCGAAATGTGAAGCTGCGTTGTACTCTTTTTCCCTTCGATCGAGATTAGTTTTTCCCCACTGGGTTTTTGTTACTTGAAAAGGTTTTTAGCGAGACAACAACAACTACACCAAATATATGTTGAATGTTAAAGACCTGGAGACCGTGTTGATGTTACTGAACAATATAGGAATCAAAGAAATGAATCATGATAATATGACAACTGAAACAACTTTCAGAAAGAAGCAAGAACTGTAGTGCCATATTTTTCAGCACAAGTCAACTAACAGTATAGATACTACTGTTGCGTTTCAACATTGGGTTTCCATTACTCACCCATGTAACATAAGAATGATATCATGTATGATTATTTAACAAAGGCATCCTTCCGGACTTATCGCGTTGTACTGTTTGTCCCTTCGTCAAGGTTTTGTCTCATTGAGTTTTTCCCTTGTTAAGGTTTTAACGAGGCAACATATACGAGTCCAAATATGTTTTAAATTTTCTTAATATTGTACTAGTTTTCCTTAGTTTAGGTTTTGTCCTTTTGGATTTTCCTAGCGAGGTTTTAATGAGCCAACTAACTTAGACACATTCGTCATCGAAAAAAAAACTACATGTGAAACAGTATATATGAAAGACTACATATGAAGACAGTATTGTTGGACCATACAAGGGGGAATATTGTAAGGCTTTAAACTCGTGTATGTGAGGTCCAATTAACTAGTTAGGATTTTCCCTTACTATATATATAAAGGATATTCTAATTAACTACGTAAGAACTGAGGTCTATCAATAAGATCCATTACTCTCTTTCTCCTATTTTGTGTTCTACCAATATTTCCATTTGAACAATACTAAGTATTAAAAATATAAACGGTTCCATTCGATTTTTGGGACTGATATGGTCGATACTTTTGTCCTATGCAAAAGACGGCCTTTTCATAAATCTAGCGTTTTAGATAGGACCATGTCGATCAAAAATTTTAGGAATGGATCAAATCAGGTTCATGACCGACCCTAGATATCACCGGATTTGCCGCTTTTCTTTAGACAAAAGAGGACATGCAGCAAAGTCGTTTCGAAAATAAAGACCAGAGGTAGAGGCAGGTAGTAAACTTAACCATTATAGTACTTATAAAGCACACTTGTACAGAAAGTAGATAGGCACATATTCTATGACGAGTAAGGGTTTCTACTTTGATACATGAACACAAAATAGATAGGCACATATACTTGGGCACAGACACACGAAAAGATCAACTAAATCTTTTCAAGAGGATCTTCATTTGCAATCTCACGTTTATCTTCTGCATTGCTTAGCCTACGAATTTTGAATGAAGATGATGCCGAAATTGCATGGATTGGCTTATCCGAGACTCGTATTATGTTATAGAACGATGCACCCAGTAGTGTCCCAATCAAAGGGCCAACAAAATACACCCATAATCCTTTATAATGTTTGCTTGCAATTGCGGGACCAATTGTCCTCACGGGGTTCATTGATCCACCTGAAACCGGCCTAGTTCAAAACCAAAATAATCAAGGATCAGTCTAGTGATTCATTCTTGTTTTATACTAATTCTAAGGGTATCCATATTAATTACCCAGCTAAGATAGAAGTGATGCACACTGCTGAACCAACGGCTATCCCTGCTAATTCTCCGATCTGTGACATTATATTTAATTTCGAAAAACATGAAAAAGAAAATAAGCAACAATGTATGATCTAATTAAGAGGGTATCCGGATACGACACACTTGAAGTAGCTTTTTGACCTAATGAAAATAAAAAGTCAAAAAATAATTTAAAAACCAGATATTAAAAAAGGATTTAAGTAAAAAAGGTATTTTTTCTGTCGTAAAATACTTTGCGTCCTCTTTCTCAGAATGACTTTTGCTTTCGGTTGCCATACAGGCTATGAATCCTTTTTGCCAAAAGCCAAAAACAGTTATTTCGTTGTACAGATTTTTTATTACCATGAATCAGTTTGTAGTTTTGAAAATGCAAATGGAAATTTTTTTCACCAGTTTGGATCATGGGCGTATTCATTTTAAAAAGTCTTTTAAGAATAAACCAAAACCTATAAGATTCTTATAATTTCAAGAACTAAATGAAAGCAAAAAAATTACTGCTTTAGTATCGGTGGCAACGGCCGAAGTGATAAGCATCATGGAAAATGTGACAACAATTTCCATAACCAAAGCCTGGAGATCAGTTCCAGAAGGGGAAGTAGTCCCAACATTTTTGATTGGGTGCAGTATCTTTAGGAGGGTAAAAGAAGCAACCAAAGCTCCTGTTAATTGAGCTGCAGCATAAATAGGCACCTGCATAAAAACAAATCGGATATTGAGTAGTTAAGTAAAGCTAAGGAGGCTTCTTGCTGGATAGATCTCATGGCACATGGCAATTTTTTACATTTGGCTTCAAATTTTTAAAACGCGGGAATTTGAACATTCAGTAAATCTACTATGCAAAGGGCGTTTTTAGCTATTCCAAAAAGGGAGGCGCGCTCTTAGCCGTTCCAAAAAGGGAGGCCATAGGAGACCGGGCTACGTAGTAGTTTTAAACAATAAATGAATGAATAGAGGAAGTTCATAATTACTTAACTAGAACAGCAAATCTTGAGAAGACACGTCTTTTCTATTTAATTACTTTTAATTTTGTCAAGCTATATTAAAAAAGAAAAAATCACTGTCTTAGTGTTTTGTTTTATTAGACCAAATTATTTTCTTATTATTCTTTGTGTTGTAACCATTTCAAGGATGACCTAGTTTGGATACGAATTTGTACGTCAAGCGTGGAGGTAATTGAATATATGTCCTTATATATTATCAAACCGTCCTACCAATCTCTCACGGTTACTTGTTTTATTTTGCAGATATAATTTAACTTTATTATTTACTGATCAATGGCATGAAGGATGATAACAAAGATTTAGTTTTGTTATCTTTATTAGTTGGCATGACGAATTAGGTTATGGAACTTGTTTGTGACGTAGAGACCAATATCAGCACAAGAAAACTACACAGTAAATATCTACAAGATGGAGCTAAAAGAATTGTTTTAAATATGCACCTGTTTCCAAGGGAAATGCCTTACGGCCGCGAAAGCGCATGTGACGGCAGGATTCATATGAGCACCAGAAACGTGACCAACGGCATATATCATAACTGTTACGATAAGCCCACCAACTATTGAAGATCCTAACTTGGAGAGTCTACGCTCATCACTATTGCTCAAGGCTGCTGCTCCACAAGTAGCAAAAACCAGTAGAAATGTAGCTACCGTCTCTGCCACTACCTGTTGATGATATCTAGGTTCAAATTACGAAGAAATAAATATTGTCGAAGTTCGAAATACGGCTGCCAGACATCATTTAATTATTTTTTAACAATAAGGGAGGTGCTGAAAATTGATTACCTTTTTCAGAAAGCCTGGTGGGTAATGTTCTTCGTAAACATTACGAAAGACAGTGATGAATTTCCCAGATGAAGTTAGAGTTTTAGTTTGTCGCACTTCCAGTATGGGAGATAATATTGATGATGATACTGTCGACGAAGTCCTCGTCGGTATCATAGTCTGGGTTTTTTGATGATATTCATGATCATTAGCTGATGATGAGTAGTATTTCGGCTCTACTGGATAAATATCTGCACTCTCCATTTCTCTAGTTTGGAAGTAGCTCTAACAAGAGAAGTAGCTCTAACAAGAGAAGTAACTCCAGGAAGAGCTCAGCAGGGAACTAACCACTTCTAAGAGAAAGCACTACTGGAATATCAGAGAAGTTTACAATTTCATGTTAATCTTCAATTTCTCCCCCACCTGCATATATAGTTAGCAAAGAGAATGAGCAAGGCAGAGAAGAATCATTTAGAATGTGATTCTTGTAGCTCGGTACCACCCTGCTTTATAGACAACTCCATTTTGTTACTGTTTAGCATCTAATCCAAATATAAATATCAAAATTAGTATCTAACCCTTCGATTAAATTATATTTACTAGCTATTTAGCCTTCAAAACCGTCCAATATTAATCGTTTTCAAACAACAGTATGTTAAATAAAGCCAACAAGCCTATTGCAGTATCTACATAATATGGCTAATAATACATGTGCAAGCGGTTTTTCAAAGTTCTAAATAAAACTAATCACCATCTAACCAATGCTAGCTGATAATACACGTACAGAAGATACCGAGGTGATCGTGCCGTGAGCTTGACTAGCTACCTCGATATTCATCCAGGTCCATATTCTTATATCCCCAGGTTGGACACGAAAAGAATTGAAGTATTCAATTTGAAGAAATCACTAACGAGTAATATAATTATCACCAACCATTCTGAAAGTAAGTATATCATCGAATAATTCTCGATATAAAAAAATTAATAATCTACCATCGTGAATAGTCACATGTTGAAGTCTATGCGCCTAACCAATATGAAAACCCGCTTAGAAGATAGGATGTCCAAGATTTATTAGGTAAAGCGTTTTTGTAGCTGTAAGAATTTTGAAAAGGTTGTGAGGAAATTACTCTATACATACAGTCGGATATGGGATGTCCTAGTAGATAATAAATGACTACGTTACATGTTCGTTCTCAAATTACGATAGTACCCTTTCTAATATATAGATCTAATATACTTTAAAATTAAATCACTAGCTTACTTTAGCTTTAAGGATATTGTTTGACGGTATAAAGCGGGGGTAGGGGAAGGCACAATTTTTTTTTACACAAATCAATTAGGTAATCCAGCTGACTCATCAAAATCAGCTAGGTCGAATCAAAACCTAACCAAATCTGACAATGTTATTCACATATATAAAACACCATAAAAATAGGCTTGGTTTTTAATCAAAAACCTAGCCGCTCCTAATATAAAATTCTTCATATGCGAAGAATACCATAAAAATCAGCTAGGTTTCAATATTATAGCCGATTGTAATTATTTTTTACATATGTAGGACACCATGTATATAAAAATCGATTAGGCTTTTGATTAAAAACTAATCCAATTCTAGGTAAAATTCTTCAAATGTGAAGAGTTTTTCTTCAAATTCTCAGCCGATTTTAGACAAAATAAATAAATAGCCATGATCTTTTTTTAAGCTAAAGAATTTATTAATAAAAGAGACGAAAAACAGAAACAAGAAGGGGACATAAAGACAAAACCTCCTGAAGAAAGAAGCAGAAAGAAAAATTAAAATGAAAAGGATCGGAGAAACGAGAAATTACTTCAACACGCTCATCCAAAGCGTTTCATCCGGAAATTCTTATCATAAGCTTTCAAGTAAATTCCTTTTTTTGGTTTAGTATTTTTTTTCCTTAAACATGTTGAAAACCATCTGATGGGGGAGAAGGAGTATCTTCTACCACCATGTTCTCCAATACCGGCGATAATGAAAATATTTGATATTCATCATAATCAATATCATCAGTATACCTATCTAGGCTACTAAATCTATTTTTACCAGCACAGGTCATTAGGACTAACTTATGAGAGGATATTCATTGTCTATTTCTTGCTCTTTGAGAATAAATCTCACCTTCCTCCTCAGATAAATCTACCCAGCGAGTCCCTTTTAAAGAAACGTGACTCACATCATTAATAGTGTTCCTCATTCTAGGAGTAGTATTAGTCCCAGCCGAAAAAACTTCATCTTCTGATGTTGTATGGATGCAAACATTTTTTTACTAAAGCAAAGAGAAAGTAGAACTGCCCTCAGCAGTATGCGACGCATATTTGAAATTTGTGTCGCTAAGAACAGGGGACTCGCCCATTACTACATCCGCAGCTTGGTTTATTAAATAATTTGCAGCTTCCCTAATAGACTTTTCTACCACTGTCTCAAACATACCGGTAGCCTCACCAGTACCATGCCCTTTAACAGCATCAGCTGCAACAGTTTCACTTTCCACAACCGTTTCAATATTAGCTTCAGGAAAATCTTTGCTCGCCTCATTCTCATGAGTAATGTCGTTACCATGAACATCTTCCTCATGAGTTTTGGTACCTGCAGTCGGATTGTCACAAGCTTTGAGAACATAATGTTGCACCACCTCTTTAGGAGGTAACTTTGAAGCATTAACGGGCTTCTTCTTGTATTCCCTCAAACCATGACCTAAAATTTTACAGTAAGAGCAAAAATCTTTCTCATACATTACCTTCGTTATTATTCCTTCTCCCTTTCGTTCCACCATGACCCTCTCCGGAAGAGGATTCGATAAATCTACTTCGATAAGAATACGAGAAAAATATCTAAATTTTCTTTTTACAGTTGCATTCATCGACCAACAACGGAGTACCAATAGCGCATCAAATCTCAAAAAGAGTCTGCACTCTCTAATATTCCAATCCAAAATCATAGAATCTTACCCAAATTTGAGCAAGAACATTCCTCTGTGTAGTGGGATTAAATTCTTTCATCCACTTTTTGTTGGTTCTGCAACAATGAAAAGCACCTAACAGAAGTAAGGTTAAGAAATCTCTGAATGATATCACACAATGGACAGAGCCACCTGCTCAGCAAATTTTCCTTAACACAATAGTCCACGGGTACTCCTCAAGAATGAGAGATGCTATACCCCAACAGTGGAGATGTGTCCAGGATAGAACTGCCCGTTATGATTTGTATAAGCACAATACAAATCACCCTCAAACGAACCCAACATCAATATAGTGGAAGGGAAATAAAGAAGCAATGTGCGCAAAACAAAGCAAGAAGAGGGGAAAAGAGCTAGGGATAGTAGCCTGCTCTGGAGTACTTTGAAATGAAGAATTCTCTTTTCTTTTATAGGAAAAGATGGAGTGAAATCAGTGAAGTAATAAATGAAAATAAATTTTATATTTGATAAAAAAATTATGTGTTAAATTTAATTTTGAAACGGTAATAAAACGGTCAAAATTTATTTTTCATTATGACAAGATTTATACTCGCTGGGTCAGATGCCTCACATTTAAAACAGAAAAGATAAGTCTTGGTTTGCCCACAGCCTCAGCTACGCCCTCACCCGCAAGCATACTCATTCCCGCAGCAGTAGCCACAGTCACACCCGCACCCGCAATCAAAGCCACAGCCACAGCCGCAAGTCCGCAAGCACGCAAGTGATGTGCTTTGTAATAGTGATAAGAAAAGTATCGTTCGCTCGAACTTGTGAAGATTTGAATTTAGATTTAATAAATTAATTTTAAACTAAAAATATACAAAAAAAAATATGAAAATAATATTAACAAATACTGAGGTTATGGATTTCACCATTAACCAATTAAAGTGTTTCAAACTAATTAATATTCATGCAATTCTTACATTTAATTTGATTCTAAAATATTGCAGTAAGTAGATTTTCAAAATAACTATTGTATAACAAAAGCATAGAACATCTAAAACCATATACCATCTAACGAAATCACAATTGCTTCACAAAAATCATTAAATCAATTATTAATCAAGGTAAATAATCATAAAAAAATTGTAAAATTTAATTAAAATAGAAATATACCACTTTTATTGAAACAATGACTTCCTCCGTCACCCCAGCGTATGGGGTTGAGCTCATCTTGCTCAAAACACCCTCATAAGTTTGGTACATAGCTCAAAGTGTTTGAAAATAATGAAAAATAGTGAAATAAATGAAAACGGTGAGTTTGCAATGTTTACAAACGTTACAGACTCGCTGTTACAGAGGGATAACTATTTCCTGAAGCTAAACGTTGCAATTGAAGTTAAACGTTGCAAAGTTATAGGTTTAGCAACGGAAGCTTCAAACTTTTGGCCACGGAAGCTTCAACCCTATGGCAACGTTTTCTTCATCTTCTTCATCATGATCACGAGCAGATTTTCTGGAATTCTTGATCTTACGATTCTGGACTCTCCAGACCCCCTCTTGTGATGCTTCCTTAAACTCTATTTATACTATGATAGCAACCCAGATCATTCAAATCTGCTCATTCAATGAAAAATTTTCTCGTGATATTTTTTTCTTTAATGGAGATGGCTCGGCAATAGTTTTCTTTCCTTTGAACATGCTTTCGATGATTCTGTTGCCTCTTATCAAATTGATACGCTGAGTAAGAAGATTAGATTCCCATTACAAAGAAGATTTTCTTTTATTACAAAGAAAATTAAAACCGAGAATATCTATCTTTTCCCTTTTATTTTATTTTTTTACTAACTATGAGATTTGTTTTGATTTCCTTTTACGTGTTCGATTTCATACCAACTCCTCTTTATAAGGAAAGAAGATAACTCTTAACTTAAAATCCTAAAATTTCCTCTCAGATCAAGTCCACCAAATCCACGAATGGAGAAGATTGATTTCCCGCCAAAATTTGAAATTTAAAATGTAGGAAGTGGGTGCCCTGAACCAAAGAATGTGTTCCTTTATCAATTTTTAGGTGCCTTTATAACTTTTTGAACCAATTTTTCCCAAATGTTTATTTCTCCGAAAGTACCTACACACACAATAAAATCACAATATAAGTACACAATTGAGTTCTAACAATATACAAATTAAGAATAAATAAGACACAAAAACGTGTCTATCAAATACCCCCAAACTTATTATTTGCTCATCCTCGAGCAAATTTAATCTAAAAAATAAATTCTAACTCACTTTCGCAGGCATCGCGATTGCACTTAGCGTGTGCAATAAGCATTTAAACCCATAGGTGTCCCTATCGGACGAGTTTTGTCTCGTGAGGGTTTACAAGAGGTGTACCCACAAAACCTTTTACTCCAAATTCTAGCTATCTGTGAACGATTGAGGATTGACACTAAACAAACTAGTTAGTTGGCATACTAAATTCTTCGCATATAAGAATCATTACCCTATATGAGTCCAATTGTTGTACACGAGTTTTTACTCAGCGTACTAAAATTCATACAAGAATTCAAAACTCTACTTAAATAGTTGTTTAGCCACGATAATCAGAATCTTTCAAAGTACGATCACATGGAAAGATTTAGAAGATTGATATAGACAAAATGAAGTTTGCGCGTGTTGACTAAGGTGAACACTGTTTCCCATATCTGTCTGAAGGTCACTGTCATGATAAATGGATTGAGATACGCTCCCACTAGTCTTATTCCTTAAACTTATATCGACTCAGCTGGTATGTACAAGGGTCTCAGCGGTCGATTTATTGAAACTAAAACAATTATCTTTATACTGACAACATGATTAGATCTTTTGAATCTAAGCGCATGGTCCTTTTCAGCATATTACATGATAGTTCCCATGGATCCTGCATTCCACGCTTGCTTAGGCGAAGGAGACAGGGAGATCACACACATATTGCTATCAAAGTGTCAAACTTTTTCTTTCTTTTTTTTATGGTAAAAAAATACTATAAATAATACAATAATGGGGCTTGATCTCAAACACACTACTTCATCCTGGCGGTGATAACAATTCGATATTGGTGCCCTACCAAATCACTTAGAGAAACACAAAAATTACAAAAATAAAAACAGAAGGTGATATGGTCGAGATAGACTCCGAGATGTGGTGACAACTATCATGTTATTTCTAACACCTGATCTAGGCATCCTTTTATGAATAGACCATTTAACTGGGCACACCAATTCCTATAGAAAAAAAGCTAAGTTTCCATCTACCTAGAATGGTTAGTATCATCTTGAATTGTTCACAAGTTTCTAGACTTTGGAGTTTCATACTTCACTAAAAGTTTCTCCCTTACCCCCAAACTTAAATCTAACATTGTCCGTAATGTTCTAAAGATGGATTATTAAAAGAATGAACAAGGAGAAACTGTAACCAATCAAAGGAAATGAGTTAAGGAGAGATATTACCGTGTCGCATGAGGATGGGTTAACTCCCAAGAAGTGCTAAGTTTAAAGTCTTTAGCCAGACTAAGAAAGAATTAGTCACCTCATAAAATCATATAACAATATTCGGAACAACTGTGGGTCATTTGAATAAGATAATGTTATCCAGAATAGAAGAAAACAACATCAGACCCAGAAAGTGAACAAACCAAGCACACCCTTATCTAGTTTTCTATTTAAGACAACTATATCTAGCTGTGGTTCAGGTTCAGGCTCTATGAAAGGGTCTAAATAAATCTCTTTAGGCTTACTTTCCTCATAGGCAGGATCCTTAGGATCAGGTTGTAATGTCTGGAAAAACTCAAATAATAAATTTAAGGCACATAATAATAACCTGAAAATTTGTGGATCCTCAAAGTCAATCATATTTGACCCACACAGTTGACTACTATGAAAATGGTAGTCATTCTTAAGCAAATGTGTCGATTTTAATCTCCTAAAGTAATTAGTCTCAAAACTTAATAACTGACACATTTGAAATTCAAACGTTCCCACATATGGAAGAAAATATTTTGGTGGGAAAACAAAGTCAATCTTGGTATTATTTCCTAGGTGAACCACATCGACCAGAGGATGGGTTTCTAACAACTGAATTTCTTTTTGGACATGATTAGGTTCGGGAAACAATTCTTGAAGATAGTCTCTTAATATGGTAGAGGCACAAACATCAAGTCCCAAGTGAGGGACTTTTAAAAGAGTTAAAGGTAAAGCACAGGGAGAATGATACTCACCTGCAAACTTAGAATTTTGGGTGTCTCTAGATAGACTAGTCACAATTTCCCTAATTTTTAGATTATCAGATTCCTGAAAATGGCCAATTGCTTCTTCTAAGTTATAATCAAGTGGTGCAGTCTCACTCACATTTAAGATTTCTACGAGTTTATCTTCTTCGTTTGAGACTATTGTCCCTGAATTGTTGGACTCTAAAACACTAGTCTCAGAATAGACTCATTCCTCTAAGCCATCGTCGTCTTCATAATAATGAGGAAATATTTCACTGTTTATAACAATGATATCTCTAGTTAAATCCCTTTCCTCTTGAATAGGTGAATAATCATTAATATTATTAGGATCAGAACTAGATACATCATTATTATTGTGAAACTCAATTGTTGTGAGAATTTCCTCATCATTATGACTACGTATTTCAATTTCCTCATCAAAATTATCCTCATCATCATAATAATATGAAGATGATTGAACCTTATCTAAATAAAAAGTGTCTTCTATTCTAACCTCGTCCTCTAAATTAGGTAAATATTCATCATTATTATCAAGGGTAAAAGTGGAAACACTATATTGGCAATTAAGATCATTTTGAGCAATATTATTCTTTGCGGAAATTCCGTTCATACTTAACATGAACCTATTTCTATCCTTAGTCATCTCCTTTATGATTCTTCTTATATCCTCAGTCATCTGCTTTGAATTCTCAGTCAACTGCTTGAGGGATTCTTCTAGATAAAGAGTTGGACTACTAATTGTTCCCCTCACACTTAATCCAAACCTATGTGTCATCTCATATAAATTCTTGAGTGATTCTTCTAGAGGTGTAATAGGTTCATGATGAGTACTAGGTTGCAACTGCTCTAAGGAATCCCTCTAAGACAAAGAACTCGAATTGTGCTCATTTTCCCGTTCATATGACTGGTGTGCGTAAGAATAGTAATTGGGGCCTTCATGGTATGAACCATAACCTTCAGAAGGTTGGTAGTGGTCCCAAGTACTATCCATACTATGATCATAGTAAGGGCAATGCCCATTTTGAAACTCAGTCGGATATTTAATGTCATACCAGCTCGACATTTTCTAACAAAAATTTCCTTATAAATTTACAAAAAAATCTAAGAAAATAAATCCTAACAGGAAGGGGTTCTAAACATACACAAACAAGGACGACTCAACCAAATCAAACCTACTGAATCTAGCAAACAAAAAGCATGATGGCTCCACTTAGATTGTTCCTAGACCAGCTTCTATTCTTCCAAAAGGCAACTAGTTACAGTTTTAGCAAACCTCTTAGAACGATCTGAATTAGATTAAGTCGAAGAGAAACAGGATAAGCTCTAAGGAGCTTTGATAACCCTGTCTCTTTGGAACTTTTACTTGGGTTACAAGGCGGCTCAATCAACTTAAAAACATCTTCTTGATCCTTGAGTTAGGCTAATAAAGTAACCAATACAGTCCTTTTGAACGATTTTTCAATAAGCTCGATACCCTATAGGTCTCTTTCTAGTCAAATTTTAAGCTTAGCTTCGCGGTAGGTAACGTGTTCCTAAGGCGGGCAAGAAGGAAACGGTGATAAAATCCGAGTCCTTATCTTATATGGCCAGTCCTTGCCCTTTACTAGAAAATAAATCCGTATTCAAGTCCTCAACATATATGCATTACGAAGGAATACAGAAAACCCACTGACAGGGGATTCGTGGGTTGATCGAGTCCTACCTCCCGTACCAGACGGGCGATGAACCGTTGAAGTCGACTCAGGCCACCGACTCCTATGTCAGTGTACGAACCCGAGGGGCCGAGACAATATCGTAATTGTCGTCCTTCCCTGTTGCAGTTTATATTTATATACCCTTCCGTAGGGTTTAAATATTAATAATAATGTTCAAAGTCCAAAGTCCAAAGATAAGAAAAAAATATAAAATAATTACAAAAATAATAGCCAAACCCTAATACAGTTTCTAAAAATAAAAACTAAAAACTAAAAACTAAAAAAATAAAATAATAAATCTAAAAATAAAAATAAAATATTCTTCACTCCTTTTGGAATCCTCTTTTATTTCCTTATTTGGCTCTACTTGCTTTTTATAGCACTTTCTCCTTTTCTTTTTAGTTTCGCTTCAAATCTGAAAAGAATAGAAAATACCAAACGCGTAAAAAAGAACAAAAACTAAAAAAATCCTATATTAAAGTAAACCTAAAAAAATAATTCTAAAAACAAGTCCGCGCCGGTGGCGCCAAAAATTGATGTGCTTTGTAATAGTGGTAAGAAAAGTATTGTTCGCTCGAACTTGTGAAGATTTGAATTTAGATATAATAAATTTATTTTAAACTAAAAATATACAAAAAAATATGAAAATAATATTAACAAATACTGAGGTTATGGATTTCACCATTAACCAATTAAAGTGCTTCAAACTAATTAATATTCATGCAATTCTTACATTTAATTTGATTCTAAAATATTGCAATAAATAGATTTTCAGAATAACAATTGTATAACAAAAGCATTGAACATCTAAAACCTAAACCAAAGCATGTACCATCTAACGAAATCACAATTGCTTAACAAAAATCATTAAATCCATTATTAATCAAGGCAAATAATCATAAGAAAATTGTAAAAATTAATTAAAATAGAAATATACCACTTTTATTGAAACAATGGCTTCCTCCGTCACCCCAGGATATGGGGTTGAGCTCATCTTGCTCAAAACACCCTCAAAAGTTTGGTACATAGCACAAAGTGTTTGAAAATAATGAAAAATAGTGAAATAAATGAAAACGGTGAGTTTGCAATGTTTATAAACGTTACAGACTCGCTGTTACAGAGGGATAACTATTTCCTGAAGCTAAACGTTGCAATTGAAGTTAAACGTTGCAAAGTTATAGGTTTAGCAACGGAAGCTTCAACCCTATGGCAACGTTTTCTTCATCTTCTTCATCATGATCACGAGCAGATTTTCTGGAATTCTTGATCTTACGATTCTGGACTCCCCAGACCCCCTCTTGTGATGCTTCCTTAACCTCTATTTATACTATGATAGCAACCCAGATCCTTCAAATCTGCTCATTCAATGAAAAATTTTCTCGTGATATTTTTTTCTTTAATGGAGATGGCTCGGCAATAGTTTTCTTTCCTTTGAACATGCTTTCGATGATTCTGTTGCCTCTTATCAAATTGATACGCTGAGTAAGAAGATTAGATTCCCATTACAAAGAAGATTATCTTTTATTACAAAGAAAATTAAAACCGAGAATATCTATCTTTTCCCTTTTATTTTATTTTTTTACTAACTATGAGATTTGTTTTGATTTCCTTTTACGTGTTCGATTTCATACCAACTCCTTTTTATAAGGAAACAAGATAACTCTTAACTTAAAATCCCAAAATTTCCTCTCCAATCAAGTCAACCAAATCCACAAATGGAGAAGATTGATTTCCCGCCAAAATTTGAAATTTGAAATGTAGGAAGTGGGTGCCCTGAACCAAAGAATGTGTGCCTTTATCAATTTTTAGGTGCCTTTATAACTTTTTGAACCAATTTTTCCCAAATGTTTATTTCTCCGAAAGTACCTACACACACAATAAAATCACAATATAAGTACACAATTGAGTTCTAACAATATACAAATTGAGAGCAAATAAGACACAAAAACGTGTCTATCAGCAAGTCCGTAAGCTCACAAGCATGCAAGCCGCAAGCCTCAAGCACGCAAGCTCACAAGCAGGCAAGCCGCAACCGCAACATCAAGCGTGCGTGCTTCGGTGCGAAGCACCGCACATATGTGAAAAGTATGTTTTCTCTCACTAGCCCATTGCCTTAGTCCTCCCCGAACCACAAAAGCTTCTAAACCCTAAGGGCCCTCCCTTAGATGCAATTTTTTTGGTAATAAAGAGAGGATTCATCTTTAGTCTCTCCAATGTTGGACTAAAGGTTCATTCACAAAAGTGAAAATGAGCTAGTGTTCCTTAGTGACCCATTGGTCCTAAGATCCATTCCTACCAACACCAATAAATCATTTTAAGTTTATTTTCTCCAACAATCCCCCACATGAATGAAAACCCGGTGAAAATCAGAAAGCGGGAAGTACCACTTGGGTAATAGGTGTCTATAAGGTCTTGAACCTTTGCTTAGTAAGAAATTACCGGAACTACTTGATGGACAGTGAACGCGATGTCTTGAACTGCCATCGTTTGGTGTAGTTCATCAATAACTTCCAAGCTTGATATCTCTCTAGGTGCTGTCAAGTTTGTGCCGTCGTGTCCATTTTGGCCCTGGAGGTATCCCGTTTCCAAAATGCTCTAGAGAATCAGCTCAGTTCTCATAGGAAGCGTCCCAGTTCCTCATTCAGATAGGTGAGTTCTATCAAGAGTGTTTACTGCTACACCCCACTTTAATCTTAAATTGAAACTATAAAACTCATTAAGACTTAATAAAAAGTCATCCTCAAATGCAGTCACACTATCACGTCTACACCATAGGGAAGGGACAAAGAATGAAATTCTCTGATAGTGTTTTCTTTATGGAAAGTTTATTTGATGAGCTTAAGCCCCATCCCCCTCGATGCATTACTAACTATCTCCTTGGACAAACCTTTCGTCCAAGGGTCCGCGATATTCTCCTTAGACCTCACAACGTCAACAGAAATAACGCCATTTGAGATTAGTTGTTTTAGAGAATTATGTCTTCCACGAATGTGTATAGACTTTCCACTATAGTTGTTTTTTTTAGCATTATCTATTGCAGCTTGACTATCACAATGTATACATATAGTTGGCACAGGCCTATGCCAAAGAGGAATGTCTTCTAAAAAGCATTTTATCCAAGCGGCTTCCTCTACTGCTTTATCTAACGCAATAAACTCTGATTCCATCGTGGATCGAGATATACAAGTCTGTTTGGAACTCTTCCAAGATACAAATACGCATGCTAGAGTGAAAACATATCCACTCGTAGACTTAGACTCCTCTGAGTCTGATATCTAGTTTGCGTCAAAAAATCCTTCAAGGACCGCAGGGTATCTCTCATAACTTAAAAAAAGTTCAAAGTGTACTTAAAGTACCTTAACACTCTAATAAGTGCATCCCAATGCTCCTTCCCTGGATTACAGGTATACCTACTTAACCTACTCACAGCATAAGCAATGTCTAGTCTCGTACAATTCATCAAATACATCAGACTTCCTATGATACGTGAATATTCAAGTTGTGAAACTCCATTACCCTTATTCATTTTTAGTCCACAACAAGGATCATAAGGAGTACAAGCAGGTTTACAATTAAACTGGTTATATTTTATAAGTATAGATTCAACATAATGAGATTGACTAAGACTATATCCATTAGAATTTATTCTAATCTTCATCCCTAAGATCACATCAACGAGGCCTAAGTCTTTCATGTCAAAGTTCTCTAAGTTATGAATGACAACAATAGCAATTTACATCCTAATGGAAGTAATTCTCGTAACAGGTGAATAAGTATCAAAGAAATCTACACCTTATATCTGTTTATAGCCTTTAGCTACTAATCTAGCTTTGTATTTTTCCACAGTTCCATCTACCTTACGTTTTCTTTTGAAGATCCATTTACAACCTATGGGTTTACACCCTAGAGGTAAATCTACAATCTCCCAAGTATCATATTGTATAATGGAATCCATTTCACTAATATCAGATTCTTTCCACCATGGAGCTTCAGAAGAAGTTATGGCTTCTCTGTAAGTATGTGGATCAGTCTCAGCTAGGCATGTTATGAAGTCTGGCCCAAAAGATTTTTCAGTTCTAAGCCTTTTACCTCTTCTAGGCAGAATCATCTTCCTATAAAGGTAATATCTGACTAGTGGAAGGAACATCTAGGGGATCAACACATATCATCCGAGATTCAGATTTCAAAGGAAAAACATTTTCAAATAACACAACATCGCTAGATTCCATAATAGTATTCACACCAATTTCAGAAATTTCAGAACTTACAACCATAAATCTATATGCAGTAGTTTGTTCAGGATACCCTATGAAGACACAATCAACAGTTTTGGGTCATATATTGGTTCTCTTAGGTGGAGGAATGGACACCTTAGCCAAACACCCCAACACTTTAAAGTATGCATATGAAGGTTGTCTACATTTTCACAACTCATATGGAGTTTTGTCTGATCCTTTAAAGGGTACTCTGTTCAAGACATAGCAAGCTGAGAGGACGGCCTCCCCCCACAAGTTTGTAGGTATTCCTGAACTAATTAACATGGCATTCATCATCTCCTTAAGGGTTCGATTTTTCCGTTCAGCCACACCATTAGGTTTTGGTGAATAAGGAGGGGTTACTTCATGTATAATGCATGTTCTATAAAAAAATATCTTATAAGAATTACATACTCACCACCACGGTCAGACCTAACAGTTTTAATGGTAGCACTCATTTGGTTTTCAACTTCTAGTTTATATATTTTAAAGGCTTCTAAGGAATCATCATTATCTTTAAGTAAATAAATATGACACTACCTCGTACAATCATTTATAAAAGTGACAAACCATTTCTTACCACCTCTAGTTTGAACTGATTTCATGTCAACTAGGTTTGAATGAATTAATTCTAAGGGTTTAGAATTTCTCTGAATATTTTTCATGTAAGATTTTTTAGCATATTTTGATTCTACGCATATTTCACATTTTTGTTCATTTTCCAAACTAAATTTGGGTATGCAGCCTATGCTAGCCAGTTTATTCGTTGAATTATAGTTTACATGTCCAAGTCTACCATGCCAAATATTCAATGACACACAAACATAAGAAGAATCAATTTTATTCATTTCAACAGAGGTTAAATTCAGTTTGTAAAGACCCTCAGTCTTATAACCCTTTCCTACATAGTCCTTACCCTTAGTGACAGTAACTTTCCCAGATTCAAAAACAAGTTTAAAACCCTTATCATCTAAAACACCAAAAGATACAAGATTTTTCCAGATGTCCGGAACATGAAGAACTTCATTCAATGTGAGAGTTTTGCAGGAAGTGAGCTTCAGCCCAACTTTGCCTTTTCCCGCAACCTGTGCTGCGGACGAGTTACCCATGTAGAGTTTCTCCCCTTCCCCTACCTTTTGATATGAGGTGAACATGTCTCTGTTTCCACAGACATGTTTGGTAGCACCAGAGTCTACCCACCAGTCTCTCACATTGGTTACCAAATTGACTTCAGACACCGTGCCAGAAAACTCGTTCTTGTTGCTTTCAACCAAATTAGCATTGTTTTTCTTGTTATTAAAGTCCTTACGTTTTCTACAATGCATTTCCATGTGGACAGGAATTTCTCAAACATAACACGCTCCTTTAATTTTACCAATGCCAGATTTGGGTTTCGGAAAAGTACCTTTCTTATGCGGACCAGGCTTGTGGTTGCTGCGGTCGCTCTTTTCAGTATTGGAAGACTTATGTTCAAGTACATGGGCTCTGTTGGATATGTCCCTTGCGGAAGATACGTTCTTGTCTTTGGAGCACATCAATTCTTCCACTTGAATCTTCTTACCCAATTCAACCATACTGACTTCACCAGTTTCATGTCTCAATCTTCGTTTGTATTCAGACCATGAAGACAGTAATTTCTCAATCACAGCAGACACTTGAAACGTTTCATCTATCACCATACCTTCAGCAATAATTTCATTGATAATACGCGGAAGTTCAAGGAATTGGTCAACTACAGATTTGTCATTTGTCATTTTGTATTCTAGGAACCTGGCTACCAAAAACTTCTTACTACCAGTAGTTTCCGCTTCATATTTTGCTTCTAAGGAAGCCCATAAGTCAAACTCAGAAAAGTTTTCTTTTACGTTATAGAAATCATAAAGTGAATCTTCTAAACAGTTCAGAATATGGTTTTTGGCCATATAGTTCTGTCTATTCCAACTTTCTAACTCTCTTTCATTTCCCGCATCATTTAAACTCTCATCAATGGATTTCAGAAATAATTCATCCAGCATGTGAAAACTCAGAAAGAACAACATCTTGGATTACCGTCTTTTGAAATCTTTGCCATTGAATTTTTTTGGTCTGTCTATATCACTTTTATCCATTCAAACAGAAGAAACGACTATTGTGTTAAGATTGTTGGTTCTGCAACAATGAAAAGCACTAAATAGAAGAAATCGTTAAGGTTAAGAAATCTCTGAATGATATCACACAATGGACAGAGCCACCTGCTCAGCAAATTGTCCTTAACACAATAGTCCACGGGTACTCCTCAATAATGAGAGATATTATACCCCAACAGTGGAGATATGTCCAGGATAGAACTGCCCGTTATGATTTGTATAAGCACAATACAAATCACCCTCAAACGAACTCAACAGCAAGATAGTGGAAGGGAAATAAACAAGCAATGTGCGCAAAACAAAGCAAGAAGAGGGGAAAAGAGCTAGGGATAGTAGCCTTCCTTTGAAATGAAGAATTATCTTTTCTTTTATAGGAAAAGATGGAGTGAAATCAGTGAAGTAATAAATGAAAATAAATTTTATATTTTATAAAAAATTTATGTGCGAAATTTAATTTTGAAACGGTAATAAAACGGTCAAAATTTATTTTTCATTATGACAAGATTTATACTCGCTAGGGATGCACAGGAACCGACCGGAACCGACAAAACCGTACCCCAAAAAAACCGAACCGAGGGTACAGGGTACAGGGTACAGGTACAAAAAATGGAAACCGGGTACAAGCGGGTACAAGGTACAGGTACAGCCTCAGAACCGACCTGTACCAGACCAAAGAACCGATGTATAGTAGTCGTTGATCTTTGGTGATTGTTTTAATATCAGTCGTTAGTGTATTAAGTTAGGTTAGATGATTTCAGGTTACTTCAATTTCATTTCGTCCGTAAAAGAGGTGATTTTGTCTAGTGTCTGGACTCTGGTCTGGTGATTTCGTCTGGTGATTTCGTCTGGATTGAAATTGATTCTTCGTCTTCCAAATCCATCTACTTTGAACACTTTCATGATCCGGAGGTTTTTATGTGCTACTGTTTCTTCTGTTGTATCAATTTTTCTTTCTGCATTTCTTCTCATCCGTGTAAGTAATAAAAACCCTAAATTTCTAAGTGTTATTGGTTCTTAAGAATTTGATATTTTTTTGAAGGTTTGATTGTTTATTAGATATGGGTTTCTAAGAATTGCTATTAAAGTTTAATTTTTTGGGTAATTTAGTAAACTGTAGAAATGGCATTTACACAATTTCATTAACTCAGTATTAGCACTGAAGCTTGAAGTCTTGAATTTTCATTATTGTCCTCATTTCTTGATGATATCTCATATCTGCATACCATGTTTTTCGATTAAGGAGTAATGTTAGAAAGACTGGATTTGCAGGAAGCGAGGAATTTTAAGAGTTCAAAGCATCCAAGTGGTCGACAGTGATAAGGATAGGAAATGGTATGTCAGTTTGAAATGAAAGCAAAAATTATGTCAGTTTGGGTATGATACCTGATGTTACTATTGTAGGCTTGTAGCAAGTATTGTGTTGTTGTCTCTATCGCACTACATATATGTTAATATGATCACCAAAGTTAATGCTAGCTCCGAATATGAGATTTTGAAATCGCTCTTGCACTTTTGATTGCTCGAAACACTATGATGGTATGAGGTGAAAAGCTTATTGTAAACTGTATGGATAGTGCAATCTAGATTGGTAGGAGTTAAGACGACGAATTATGTAGACTTCTGTGTTCACCCTTCTCCAGATGCACACTCCCACCGTCCTACGGGTCCTGCAGTTAATTTTTTCCATGACACAGAGGCATGTGAGCGCACTTCTGGACCAAAGCTAGATTTTTATCTTTTTATTCTTTATTCTGGATTGTTTTACTTCCCAGACATTTTCTCCACTATCAGTGTAGAAATTGTAATCATCTGGTTTCTGATGAGCATGTATAATACGTGTTTGTTTTCTTAGAAAGAAGTAAAAGAAGGAAAAATCTTTGGTTTGTTTAATGAGTTTAGCTAGTCTTCATAACATCTGTAGCTACACATTTATGACTGATTTTTGTTGGTCTGGTTTGTGTTTATGTTTATTTGATGAAAGTTAATACTATGGCCCGGTAAACATCTTTTCCTTTCATTGATGGATTTGTACATTGTTACTGCACCATTAGTTTTATGGAAACTTGACCTACTCTGCGCAGTTCTATGGAGATGTTTGTAGATGCAACATTTCACCACATGCATATAGATAAGTGACCAGGTGGTCCAGATTAGAGTATGTCTGTATGTGTTGCAGATTCTTAAAATGTACACATTTTACTTATTTACACCTTTACATGTGACCAGGTGGTCCAAGTCTATAAGTGTTGATCTTCTGCAGACACCCTTCCCAAAAGAAGAAACTAACTTGGAGACGAACATTTCTAACAGAGTGTAATAGTTCATTACCAAATTTTTGTTCAAGGATACAGGAAACTTGTAATAGTTCAGTCAGCATCATGTAACAAAAAAAAAAAAACAGGGTACAGGGTACGTACCCGGAACCGGACCCAATGTACAGGGTACAAAACCGGAACCGGAACCAGGGTACAGGGTACATGGTACAGGTACAAAATTTGAGAACCGACCATGGGGAGGTACAGTACAGGGTTCCACCAAAAACCGAGCCGAACCGACCTTTGTGCAGCCCTAATACTCGCCGGGTCAGATGTCCCCACATTTAAAATATAATTTAATGAAATATATTTTGTTCAAAAAAGATAAGTCTTGGTTGGCCCACAGCCTCAGCTATGCCCGCACCCCCAAGCATACTCATTCCCGCAGCAGTAGCCACAGTCACACCCGCACCCGCAAGCATGCAAGTCCGCAAGCCGCAACCACAACCACAAAAGATGTTTGCTCTAACTAGCCCATTGCCTTAGTCCTCCCCCAACCACAAAAGATTCAAAACCCTAAGGGCCCTCCCTTAGATGCAATTTTTGTGGTAATAAAGAGAGGATTCATCTTTAGTCTCTCCAGTGTGGGACTAAAGGTTCATTCACAAAAGTGAAAATGAGCTAGTGTTCCTTAATGACCTATTAGTCCTAAGATCCATTCCTACCAAGACCAATAAATCATTTTAAGTTCATTTTCTTCAACAATTTTCAAATGAATCACACCGGATTGTAGTCGACAAACACCGAGTATATGAACACATCTAATATCATCAGATGATGAAAATCTGAAACAATAGAATCCTTTACCCAAAGAGACCATATTCCAATGAACATCAGCAGACAAGAGATTCTTTAACTTCATGTGTAAATTTTCCATCTTTAATGGAGCAGAACCCTTAAAAAGAACATAAAACACTCATTACAACTTAATCTAATTACTGACTCTAATCTATCTATAATCTCACTAAACTAATCTAACTACTAACATTTAATTAACTCAACTAAATTAAACTAGCTATTTCATGAGCACATAAATAAACAAGGACACTTAAATTATTATTGAAAAATATTTGGATAAAAAGATTTTGGTTTTACTTCTAATAATCCTATTTCCTCTTATCCTACTGCTCCACTAAAATTTTCCTGCAGTTCAAAAGATAGTCTTCTAATGGCAGGATCTTAAATGCCAATGCAATGACCTGGGACTCTTTTTCACAACCGCATATCGTCGTGTATGAATTTTATTGGCATGGACAAGCTGACAATGATGAGTTAGCAAGCATATTACCCCACCAGTTTACTGGACCCGAGCACAAGATAGGGTAGCAGGCTTATAAGCTTAGCGAATTTTCGGTTGGAACTCTAAGGTAAAGAATAATTTACGTGATAACTGGATATAGGGACCAGGCACTAAGTCAAAAGAATCAAACACCCCATTTGAGAAACTAATAGCCATTGCCATATTTGTTTCTGGCATCTTCTGATTACGTTTCCGGAATATCTCGCAACTTGTGATGATCTTTGTTATCGATCAGACAATCACTCCTATATGGTTTCCTCCAGATAGTTTATTTTTTGCAGACAGGACATAGCTAGTGTACTATCCCTCAACGGCTTAACCCATCTTTTTTATTATACCTTTTAAAATCATAAGTTTCCATTGTACGTAAGTACCTCTATGGTCTAGCTTATTGTTGTTATCTTGTGTTCTTGTAGCCCTTTCCTTTTCTACACTGAGTTCCATGGATATGATTGTGAAGTCCATTAGTCTGGTATCCGTCAGTTTAATTAGTCTAATTATTCTTAACTAAAAATTCTTTCCACATAATTGGCCATAATTGGTCTAACTCTTCTCCCAGTGGGAGCTTTCCATATCACGAAATTCCTTCTTCGAGCATTCATTATCGTGATTATTTCTTCTTTGATTTCTCCAAATCTATCTTGGGTGGTTTACTGATATTGATTGCCTATTCAGTTGAGAGAAAAGATAACTCAATAAGTATGAAACTTGTTAAATGAGGGAAGTTGTGGCCCTTGTGGATCCAAGTGCAAGAGGTGTTTGGAATTGAATATCTACTCGAGAGAGATGTAACATTCGATTATAGACAACGCAATTGATTACTAAATTTGTATTAAGTGGATCCCACGGCATCATTATTCCATATTTTGCTCTGAGCCAATGCTTTAAGGTAGTGGTTACCGGTTAAGGAAGTGACTTTGTGCACCCTCTCCACTTACCCGAAACGGGGTAGGCATCTCCACCGATAGTTTTTTTTTTTTTTTTTTATATATCAGCAAATGTCTATTATTTTGATTAGAAGCCTGATATAGGGGTTCCAACATCAATAGAGGGGCTCCAATAATAAGACGAAATAGGGACACTATGAAGTAAAACTCAAAAACCCCTTATCCATAATCTTATCAAATACCCAAACTATCCTTGATTATTAATCTTACTTACATTAATTAGTTAAGATTAGATTAAGCTAATCATGATTAATTAAACATAATATATTTCTTAATCAAATTTTTTGGATCAATTTTTTTTTTTGAATTTGTGTTTGGTGGGAAGAAAAACTTGATGAAATTTAAGAAAATTTTATGGTTTTTTTTTTTAAACCCTAGATTTTGATTCAATAAACCATAGTAGCATTTAGATACCTCTAGATTAAACTCTTGATCTTTTTATGGCACAAATTAGATGAAATCACGATTTGAAAGTTTAATTTTTTGTGATTCAGAGAAAGTTACGGTTAGGTTTCATGTCGGACCCAACCGTAACACCAAAAACACCGAAGAACACCATATTTTCCCAAAATTACGGTTGGGTTTTCAACAAAACCCAACCGTAACTCAAAGAACAATGATGAACACCATCTTTTTCCCAAGTTACGGTTGGGTTTTAAACCAGACCCAACCGTAAGTAGAAGAAAAATAATGAACCCAATTTTTCCCCTAGTTACGGTTGGGTTTTCAACCAGACCTACCCGTAAGTTGAAGAAAATGATGAACAACATTTTTCCCATAGTTACGGTGGGGTTTTAAAGGAAAAATCAACCGTAACTTATCCTTAGGAGAATTGATTTTTTTGGTTAATTTTGAGTTTTAAAAATCAAAATTTTGAAATAATTCAATCATTTTTTCTAGATTGAAGGTAAATTGGGTGTTTGAAACAAAGAAAAAACAAAAAAAACACAAATTAGATAATCTAAATTTGTGTTATCCAGTAGAATTTACGGTTGGGTTTTGGCTTATAACCCAACCGTAACATAATCTGATAATTTTTGTTCTAATTTCAACACAGAGTTACGGTTGGGTTTTGCCTTAAAACCCAACCGTAGCTAGTAGAATTTACGGTTGGGTTTTGGCTTATAACCCAACCGTAACAATTCTGATAATTTATGTTCCAATTTCAACACATAATTACGGTTGGGTTTTGCCTTAAAACCCTACCGTATCCAGTACAATTTACGGTTGGGTTGGGCTTATAACCCAACCGTAACAGATTCTGTAAATTTTTGTTTGAATTTCAAAACATAGTTACGGTTGGGTTTTGCCTTAAAACCTTACCGTAGACAATTTGTGGTGTTTGTACAAAATGTATTACGGTTGGGTTTAGTAATAGGACCCAACCGTAAATGGTCCTGTTAACTGTTTTTTGATTTTCAATATACTCCAATTTGGGTTTAAAACCCAACTTTGTAACTTATTCCTTCTATTGTAATAGATTTAAAGTAATACATTAAAGGAAATAAACGATTGGAAACGAAATACAATAGAACACTGGATGATTACACTTAAGCACTTAAAGATAATGGCGAAAATCAAACACCCGACTTGTTTCCATAATACGATAGCAATCTGTATGCTTGAACTCCTCCCCATATTTGATTTTATATTGCTCCATAGCCAACACATGCTGAAAAAAAACAAATCAATTATAAGTTTGAATTTTAGAAATCTCTTTTTAATTAACGATTTATTAATCGACAAACTTACTCTTTCCACACCGTTCTCGTAGGGATTTGCTTCGAATCTAGCTTGCATTTCCAGTTTTAAGTTGTTCATGCATCGATACAACGTCTCAAAACGTCTCTTGATGGCTCTCCACGTAACCCAAGGGTTTACATTCCCATGTAATGCCGCAAACATTCGAAATACACGATTCCACCATTCATCGGTATCTTGACCCTCATGCCAATCTTCTTGTGAAACAACGTTGTTATTGTTGTTATAGAAGGCTCTATCATAAGCATGCTCTACCATCGTATGCCATGCTCGAACAATTGCAACATCTTCATCATTCGTGTATGTATTTACCATTTTTAGTGGTTGAAAGGGTATGGTGAGAATAATGAGAAAGTGTAGAATTATAATTAGAATGAAAGGGATAGAGAATAATGAGAAAGTGACAAGTAAAGGTTTCCTTTTATAGGGAAAAAGTCACCAACGGGTAGATTTTTGAAAAAAAAAAACCGTTGGAATTGTCTTTTTTGAGAGGACGTAAATTCAGACATTTTGAGATTCCCGTAGAATTTACGGTTGGGTTTTGAGGTGAAACCCAACCGTAATTTAGTTGTGGTGTTTCTACAATTTATTTATGGTTGGGTTTAGTAATCGAACCCAACCGTAAAATGATATTTTGAGTGAAATGTAGTTACGCTTTGGTTGAGTAACCGAATCCAACCGTAACTTCTAGTGTTAGTTTTAGTGTATATTTTACGATATTGTTACGGTTAGCTTTTTCCTTGAGACCCAACCGTAAGAAAGTTTGGTGTTTGTTCAATTTTTGTTACGGTTGGGTTTAGTAATCGAACCCAACCGTAAATATGAATTTTTTTAGTATGGATTTTAGTTACGGTTGGGTTGAGTCATGGAAGCCAACCGTAAGAGAAGTTTTTAAGACAAAATTAGTTATGCTTGGGTTTAGTTCATTTTCTTATCAAATACCATAGTTGTTAAAAAACTTATTTTTAACATTAAAGGAAGAACTAAAGGAAACGAAATACAGTAGATCATTAGATGATTAAACTTAAACACTTAAACACTTAATCATAACGGCGAAACTCAAGATATAAACTTTGTTCCAAGATACGATAGCAATCTGTATGCTTGAACTCCTTCCCATATTTGATTTTATACTGCGCCCTAGCCATGACATGCTGAAAAAAATAAACAAATTATAAGTTTCATTATTTAAAAAAAAAAAATGGGAAGAAAGAACGATTTATTAATTGACACACTTACTCTTTCCACATTGGTTTCGTGGGGAAATGCTTCAACTCTCATTTTCATTTCCAGTTTTAGGTTTTCAATTTCTTCATACAACGCCTCAAAGCGTCCCTTGATGTTACTGATCGTCCTCCGATATCTATTCCCGTGTAATGCCACAAACATTTCAAACACACCCTCCCACCAAGAATCGTCCTCCTGACAGTCCATCCAATTTTCATCTATATCAACGTTTCTATTGTTGTTATAGAAGGCTCTCTCGTAAGCGTGGTCTATCATCGTAACCCACCCTCGAACAATTGCAACATCTTCATCATTCGTGTATCGAACCATTTTAAATGGTTGAAAGGGTATGGCGAGAATGAGTTGGAAAGTCTAGAATTATAATGAGAATGAAAGGGATAGAGAATAATGAGAATTATAAAAGGAAATGTTTCCTTTTATAGGGAAAAAATTCCCAACGGCTAGATTTTGAAAAAAAATAACCGTTGGAATTGTAATTTTTTTATAACTATTGAGTGATAATTTACGGTTGGGTTTTGCATTAAAACCCAACCGTAATATCCTAGTGATTTTTGTGCAAATTATATTACGGTTGGGTTTTGGCTTAGAACCCAACCGTAATTTTTAGTGTTAGTTTAAGTGCGATGATCATTTACGGTTGGGTATTGTAATATAACCTAACCGTAACAAATATGTTATTTTATTGCAAATTATATTACGGTTGGGTTTAATTATCTTACCCAACCGTAAACATAAGTTTTTAATTGGTAATTTATTTACGGTTGGGTTGTTTCTTGAAACCCAACCGTAAATGATCATCTTCGTTTCATATATTCTTCATTTTTTATGGTTAAATCAATCTTGTATTTGTTTTGTGTTGGTGGGAAAAGTGGAAGAGAGATAAGAGAGTTTTAACCCAAAATTTTGAAAACACCAAAATGAGTGATTCTAGTGGCAAATTTGTGGAGGGTGAATCCTTGTATGATTGCCAAACTAAATTCTACATACCCATTGAGGGAGACCCAACTATGTATGATTATTTGGATGGTAGAGAGGTTTTAAGTGTAAGTTGTGATGGTGAAACTAAAGCAAATGGAGATATTAGTCGTCAAAGTGAAGATACAACTGCTGAGAATAGTCAGGTATGATTCTAACTTAAACTCTTTTTCATTTTTTGCAGATATTTAAGGAACTGAAGTGCATAAATTTTTTTTTTTTTGTTACAACAGTATAGTTACGGTTGGTTTTTATCAAGAAACCCAACCGTAAGTATCCATTTGTGTTTCTGAAAAGTACAGTTTTAGAGTTTTTCGGTTGGGTGTTTACCACAAACCCAACCGTAACTTATTACGTGCATGGGTATTTACTGCACTTGTTACGGTTGGGTTTTGGCTGCAAACCCAACAGTAACATTGGGTTGACTATTTTTCCCTGTATTACGGTTGGGTATGACGATATTACGGTTGGGTATGACGATATTACGGTTGGGTATGACGCTATTACGGTTGGGTCCGATGCTTCTAACCCAACCGTAAACTTATTGGTTTTAGTGTTTTTTCTGACGCTTGGCCTTGATCTTTTTTGTTCAGGTCTCGGTTGTACCTCAACCAATGTATGATCAGCCTCCTCCAAATGATATTGAAACTATAGATACTACGGATCACTATTTGAACGACCTGGTAGGTTATAGATAAGTTGTTAATCCCTATCGACAATTGTCATAATGCCATTTTTTTCACCTAACTTTATGTTTTTGGACCATGTAGACATGGGATAAAAAAGAAGATGCAAAGAAGTGGGCTACAGAACATGGGAAACTCATCATGTGTGTGATTGTTTGTAACAACCAACAAAAACACAACCGCTTTCAAATGGTTTGTGAGTGTAGTGGACAATACACAAGACATGCAAAGAAGGGTACTGAGTATGTACCAAAGACGAAGATCAAACGAAAAACTTACACTAAGAAGACGGGATGTCCTTTCAAACTTCAATTTCATAAGAACAACGAGAATAAGTGGTTCTTGTCTACAGTTGTATGCGGTCGTCACAACCACCTACCACCAGAGACTTTGTTAACGCATCCTTCTATGGCCCGGCTTACCAAGGAAGAAAAGCTCATCGTAAACGATATGACGGATAAGCGTTTGAAACCCAGTGATATACTCGGGCACTTGAAGAAAATAAACTCAAATAATGTGTCTACGTTGGAGACAATCTACAACGCCAAAGCCAAGTTGAAGTGTGAGAAATGGGAAGAAAGGGACCCGATCCAACAACTTTTGTACTTGGGGGAGACAAAAAACTACACCATGTTTCACGAAGAAGATGAAAATAAAGCAATTAAGCATATTATATTGGCTCATCCCGAGTTTATAAAGTTAGCACGGTGCTCCCATCAAGTGCTTATGATGGATTGCACGTACAAAACTAACAAGTATGAGCTCCCGGTATTGAATGTTGTAGGGCAAACTTCTACCAAGTCCCCGTTTAGTGTTGCCTTTTGCTTCTTGAGAAACGAGCTCCAAGATAGCTATGTGTGGGCATTGGAACAAATTAAATTATTCTACGTTGAAGGTTATACCCCTAAGGTAATTATCACCGACAAAGAACAAGGCTTGATGAATGCCATTGCAAGGGTATTCCCAGATGCTCATCATCTTCTTTGCACGTTCCACTTGTGGAACAATATTCAAACCAAGTGCAAAACGATTATTCGGCCAACAAAGAGAAGCGAGATGGAGAGAATTAATAAATTGCCGGTATCAGAACAAGAAGCGGCCAAAGAAAAATTCAAGGAGGATGACAAGTTGGCGGAACTAAAATGGGCTAGTTTCCAAACTGAATGGGATGCTTTGACATGGTCTATCACCAAGGAAGACTATGAAGAAAATGTTCGTATGTTATGCTTGCATTGGAGTAATTATCCAAAAGTTGTGAACTATTTGATGGACAATAGGTTGAATCCCCACAAAGAGAAGTTTGTAGCGGCGTTCACAAACCAATATAGGCACTTTGACAACCAAGCTACAAGTACCGTGGAGTCATCTCACAACAGAATGAAGAAGAAGCTTCATAATTGTGATGGTGGGTTTGTTACGGTCTTCGAAGCGATGCACGATTATTTTGTCCTTGACCTTGACAGAGTTAAGGAATCTTTTGAAAAAAGCCTTTCTAGAAAACACGTCAGCTATAAAGACGAACCATTGCTCCAAAGTATTTTTTATAAGGTGTCGCATTGTGCTATTGAGAAGATAATGTACGAAATAAAGCACTATAGATTGGGCAACTTACACGGAGAAGAAGAGTGTGTTTGTCCTAACATGTCAAGTTTGGGACTTCCCTGCCGGCATATGATGCCCAAGTACGAAGAAGACGGTGTGATCCCAATTCAAGATATTGATCCGTTTTGGCAACAATTGTTTTTCGATGAACCCATCGTCGAGCAAGATTTTGGTGCATCGTTTGCCGACACCCACGTTGGAAAGGCTATAGCCAAGAAATACGATACATTAAATAAGGCGCAAAGGCAAATTTGGTTGACAAACTTGAGTTACTTCGTGTTTCCGCACACAAGGTACTCTGTCAAGGAACCAATTAGAGGGAAGAGAAAAGGTAGGCCTTCTACCAAAGAATCGAGGGTCGTGGGACGGAAAAAAGCTAGGGAATTGCATGAAGAATCAAAGAAAAGAAACCCTTGTGCATTTGAGCATTTGCAAAATGAATATGAAGCAGAGGATGTGAAGGAGGACGATGCTCAACGAAATATAAGTCGAAAGGAACAAGGGGGACCAAGTGTAGTAGATATTAAAGGAAAAGGTCCCGCGGTTCCCACTCAAGATAGTTCAACAATTGAACTTGGTGCCAAGGGAAAAGTTCCTCCACACCCAAACTCAATAAGAGTAAGTATGAAGGAATTAGCAAGAAGAAAAAAAGAGTTAGTATGAAAGAATTAGCAAGAAGAAAAGAAAAACTTAAAAGCAATACATTAGTGGTTGAAGAGCCATATACGATCCGGATTGCAAGAGGATTGATGCAATTTCCATCTAACTATTCAAGAAATGAGAATGGCAAAATCGTCCGAACCGAGCAAATTATTTATGAAAATTATATGTCATCGTTCCCAGCTTTTTTTCGTCCATACATAAAGGCCACCGACGATGTTGCCGGTGATGGTAATTGTGGATACCATGTATTCATCGAACAAGTTGGACCATTTAGCGGAGCAGCAGGGTTGGGTATGGACGAAGTAACTTTTGTAAGGCATAAGTCAGCGGTTGAACTACGCTCTTACCCGGATATATACAAGCCAATGATGTGTGCATATAGAGATGAAGAGTCGTTGTTAAACGAGGAGTTCATTGCTCTCCAAAGGCGGTTAATAGGCAATAAGAATTGCACTAGTGAGTATTGGATGAGCATGCCAATATGTGGCCAAATCCTTGCGAACGCTTTTAATTGCGTCATCCATTATATCTCAAATGGATATTGTTTAACATTTGCACCAACAAGATCAACATTTGTCGAACAATTGGCAAATAGAAGATGTGTGATTGGGCTGGTGCAGAACTGCCATTTTGTTGGTCTAAAGTTGAAAGAAGGAAGTCCATTGCCCCTTTTACAGGATGGGTACGACGGTGATATCGCCAAGTCTTGGTGTCACAGATTCAAGCACAATTTCGAACTCTGGAAGGCATTAAAACCCTCACCGACATTTCAATTCATATCATTTGTTTCTGAGTCGAAGTCAGAATGTTAATATGTATGTTGGAGGAATCATAATATGAATATAGTTTTTTGGAATATAAAAATTTGTACTATCATATGTGTTACTACAAAATGTTTCCAGGTTTACGGTTGGGTTTTTAGTAAAAACCCAACCGTAAACTAGTCACTGAACAATTATAATAATATTACGGTTGGGTTTTGAGTGAAAACCCAACCGTAAACCCTCCAGTTTAAATTCACTCAGGTTTACGGTTGGGTTTGTACTCAAAACCCAACCGTAAACCTGTCACTTTTACGGTTGGTTTGTGAGTACAAACCCAACCGTAAACCTGGATGAATTTAAACTGGAAGGTTTACGGTTGGGTTTGCACTCAAAACCCAACCGTAATATTATTATAATTAACCTTTTTTTGGAATTTCAATTCACTCAAAACTGGGTTCAAAACACAAAATTTATGTAAACATCAAATTTTTGACCACATTACAACCCATGAAATCATTAAAGTAACCTGGGATACAATTGAAATTAACACTAAAAAACCCAAATGGCATTACAAAAGAACTAATAAATAGGTTTGCGAGTGAGCAAAAAGTCTTTTAGGATGTGATAATGAGGTAGGTATAAAAATGGCCATATTTTCCATCTCCTCCATTCCTCAAGAGATCTCTGTAACACCTCATCATCGGTTTCACCCCTAAGTCGTAGTTGACCAATAATACGAACTAATGCCATAAATTCTTCTACGTATCGGTGTATAGTGTTATATCGACAAATCAACTTGACGTGATCACGGTTATAAGGGTTGCCGGTTTCAGAACAAAAGTTTTCATGGATTGTTTGCCAATAACTCGGACTCGTTATACCACTTTGCCTTCTTTCTTCTCCTCTTTTTGGAAAACATAATACATAGTTGCGGCAAATACATAAATCTTCTTCCAAAGAAAAATATGGATTTTTAATGCCAGGTTGACCCATGTTCCACTATGTTGGAGATGATTGTTGTAACATAAAGGTTTATTTTTTGAAAAAAATGGATGGAAATGATATGTACTCAACTATTCCACTAATAAACCAGAAGTATAACGGTTATATTTTGAAAAATGGGTCGTACAAGGTTTGAACGGCTCTATTTGAAAACCCAAAAAAATAATAATTCAAAAACGACCCAAAACTTTCCACAAATAGAATTTACGGTTGGGTTTTGAAAATAACCCAACCGTAATATCATAGGGGAATTGGTCGTGTCGTAATCAACCAAAATAATCGAGTTCTTATTCTCTAAAAATATAATGAAGTATAGGAGTAAGAACAAGTTCGTTCCCACAAGGAGGCAGCAATATATGTGTATTTTCAGTCACGTAAGTAAGTAGCAAAGGGGGTTTTAATCGTGTTCTAAACTAAATTAACTAAAGCAAATAAGTAAAAACGCAAGCGATTAAGGTTGTGAAATAAGAGAGAAATCATTGGTTAGAGGTTTCATCTTCAGTCATCCAACATGTTATCAATCAAAGCATACTCAACATTCATGCATTAGTAATACCAAAAACCCTAAAGTAGCCAGTTATCTCGTCTACTTCGGCAAAACTCCTAATATCATCACAGAATGAGTACCTCCACCCTATGAATTCTTATGCACCGAATAACCTGAGTGAGTACCTCCACTCAAGTTCAACCCAATGATAGCTATGGTCTTTGTGAGTTGAGGTTAATCTAAACAACCCAAGTGAGTACCTCCACAGGATTTAGCCTAGGTCAAGCTTCTACACATATTCGTATGGCAACATCCCGTCGTTAACAAATATGTTATACTACTTGTAACCGGAGTACCTCGACAGAATCGACTCTCAGAACTCCAGTCTAGCAATAGATATCAATGCTTATTTATCTAATTCCGGACTCAAACAAATCAGCAATCAATCATATATCATTATACTTAGTAGAACATGAACGATATTAAAAACAACATGAAATCATGAGATATGCGCCATTCAATTAATAAACATGTCTTTAAACATCAGATTACATCCCTAACCAATATAAAAGGGTTTAGCTCATCATGGGTTTCTTAAAACCCATGGAAAATAATTAAAAGATAAATTACTCAAACCCGGAAAGATTGCGATGAACAATTGTGGCTTCGAAGCGCAGCTGCAAAGATAGCCAGCAGCCTCCAAAACGCCTTCAGCCTTTTTCCTTTGCTGTCTTCTTCTTTCCCTCCTGTATTGTATTTGTTTCACCGTGATATCCTCTAAAACTCCTGGATACTTTGGTATTTATATGTCCTTTAATCCCTAAAATCCTTGCATGTAGTCTTTGGAATCCTAGTTTGTCTCAAACTCTCCTTGCGTAGCCAACTTGTGGCTAACTTGGTTGCTAGAGCCTTTGATGATGAACCTGACCTCCAATAAACCATTGGGACTTCAATATATGTTATATATACCCCTACAATAGGCTTCCCACGAGAAAGGCCTAATTTTCTTCATGTGGAATTCGAGTTAGCCACTTAGCCAATCCTAGTAGAACTAGGAAATGTGCTAAGTATCCATATTTCACTCCAACAAGGTATATCAGCTCCAAATCCTTTCCTAAACCCATATGATGTCCAAAACATAGCTAATAACCCATCAAGGCTATCCACTAGCCCATCAAACCATTCTAGCCCTTCAAATCATGACTTAGCACATTACCGCAACATGCTTCAGCCGCACTTGCGCCTGGCCGCTGGCAGCGTAGGCCAAATAAGCCACTTCAGGGCTTTGCCCATATCTTCCTCAATTTTGATCAGAATGACTTCATTTTTCACCATTGGCTTTATAATTCAATTCCCTACACTGTGGTATGTGAAAGGCCTATTTTAAGCAGAGTTTCACTGGCTCCTCGGTGATTCTAGCTCTTAAGCTCCATTCTGCGGGTTTCAGAACTGTAACCTGAAAAGGCGACTAAACTTCGAAAGTAATCAAAATACCTAATAATTCACTCAAATATAGCACATAAGGGTCAGGAAAAACTACTTTAAATGTATGATTTATGCACCTATCAAATTCCCCCACACTTGCCTTTTGCTAGTCCTCGAGCAAACTATCAATCTAACTAAACTAAAAAGAATAAAAATACAACTCCGTTTCGTCGAGTAAACGGCTGCACTTAGCATGTGCAACAAGCCTTTAAACCCCTAGGTGTCCCTAGTGGACGAGTTATAGTCTCGTGAGGGTTTACAAGAGATATACCCACAAAACCTACTTCAACTTCCAAAAATTCCAAAGCACCTGCATACGATAAGCTACGAAGACATAAAGTTTCTACATACCAACAATAAGAAGTCAGAAATACCAAAGAACATTATTCTCATGCTTAATCCTTGAGTTTGGAGAAAACCACCAAATAAAAGAGTCCCGGTTCGAGAGTGACCGAATAATTCTGCCTCACCAATAGGGTTTTATGAAATTGACACTCAAAAGGCGCACTTTATGGTTCTCACATATGTGTAGGCAAGAATAAAGATAGAAGACCTACACATGTTGACAGGTAGGAAGGAAGGTAACCTTCCGAGTCATATTAAGATGTTATCCCATAGAAGGTGGGATAAGAAAGAACCCTTTTTTATTTTTCTAGTGATCTCTAAGAAAGGAAATCAACCATTATGCGAAGATGGGAATTGTTACTTACCTTCTCATCCGGTCGGCAATCAGCACCACTCTCCCAACATTCCATAGAAACGTCTTTGGCCTCAACTGTAGGTAATGAACTCTTGCACTTCATAGAACTTGACACTTT
>JAJJMC010020037.1:182563-198694 GCA_023531435.1 Papaver californicum
TGAAAATGTGATATTTGCGCTAACGTTAACATTTGCGAAGCTTCTGGATGTGGATACAAAAGCCTCACTAGCATCTTGGATCAATTACATAGAAACCCGCCACCAATAACCAATTTCTTATGGGTACAGTCGTGTCCATCAAAAGTACAACTTTTCTTGTGGAAAGTACTCGTCGAAAGGCCTATGGACCCTCGATAACCTCATCCAGATCCACCTCACCATTTACAACATCTATCCCCATCGCAATTCGAATCCGGAGACTGCCACTTACATTCTGCTTCATTGTCATGTTAATTTAGATTTCTGGTTTATCGATCCAATTATAATCGATGAATCGTTGAATATCACATACGCTCTTGTAATAGCCCTTTAATAGTTTCAATAAATTACATACTTCAAAAAAAAATAATATATATATACACATAGTATTTAGTTTTAATACAATCATTAGTTAAGATTGAAGATTATTCTTCGGTGATAATTGGAAAACCTATTGTTCACAATCATCTTCTAACTCCTTAAATCAACTAACCGATGGCAGAACTTAAGTAGTCGACTGGTATATGAGTCTAACTAAAATGATTCACATAAATCTATTTAACCCTACCTAGCTCTAATATATCCAATTCAATTAAGATATTGAAAATTTGAAAAAAGGATTATAATAAACAAACAGATTTGCGATCATGACCATGCTTCAATTTAAAAGGGGAAAATGCTATAACCCACCATTGTTCCAAACTTTTCTAGATTGATGTTTCCGTGAACGTGCCATACAGAGTTGATTTTGTTGGTTTAGTTGAACTGCAACCTTGTAACCAGGGATGAATAGCAAAGAGGAATCGAAAGAGAAATGATAGAGATTAAATTTGACAACGTGGATGACAAATAATTTTTCATGCCATTTGGTGCCACATCAGGTATGTGGTAATTCAGCTGTTAGAATAAGCTGTCAATATAGCGTTTTCGTTTTCAAAAATTGATGTAACATAATTTTCGGGTTTTTAGGCTTATAGACGATGATTTTCTGACCAAAGGCAAAATGGTCAATTTGCAACCTGTTGGCCCTGTCGAAGCTTAATTTTTACCCATTCAAAGTAAGTTTAAGCCTTGCAAGTATGGTTCAACTTCCAAGTTCCGTCAAAAAAGTTCAACCCTAAACACTAGACAGAGCTCCGGTCAACATGAAGCTCGAGATCCGGCCAAGGCAAAGATGAATCTTAAGTCTAGGTCCAAGACGACGCTCAGGCTTCCATCAAGAAGGAGCTCAAGCTTCGAGGAAGACAAAATTCACTCCTTGACCTAGATAAAGTTCAGGCTTCGACCAAGACGAAGGCGATGCATCGGCCAAGACGAAGATGAAGCTCAGGATTATCTTAAGCCAAGGCTCAGGCCTAAACTCAAGACGAGTCTCGATCCTCACTTAGGGAGAAGCTCAATATTATACTTAAGGAGAGACTCAAACCTAAGCCTAAGACAAGACTCAAAGTTAAGCTCATGCCAAGACTCAAGCTAGCTCCAGAAACAACCCAAGCCTTAGCCTCAAAAAAAGCACTACCTAACCTCAATCTAACAACTATATATCAATGTATGGAACTCTATCATAGAAGGTTCTGCAATACCATGCCTCACAAGCAAGCTCAAGACTTTACAATCTTGAGCACATGTAGCACCCGCAATTTTTGCATGAAGCTTACTCAAGGATGCGTCATGGCCTGGGTTGAAGCTTTATCCTAAGCTTATAAAGCTTACCCAGATATGCATTTGGGGTGTGGATGCCTTGACCTTGAATTATAGTGTTAAGGCCCTATTACGCGTGATGCGTATTCGAAGAGGCATGCTAGTGCAAAGAGACTATCACACCGAGCCGAAGTTGGGAAAGTTGGAGCATCATAGTGCTAAGGCACTATTATGCCGTGATGCATGATCCAATGCATGACCGAGCCAAAGTTGCCAAAGTTGGAGCATCATAGTGCGAAGGCACTATTATGCCGTGATGCATAATGCAATGCATCACCGAGCCAATGTCGTTATTCGATGAACCCATCATAGTGCTAAGGCACTATTATGCCGTGATGCATAATGCAATGCATCACCGAGCCAAGAATGCATCACCGTGATGCATCAGCGTGTTTATTCGCAACGGCTTTGGCAAGAAATCTTCATTTCGGCCTTGTAGTCACTGGATGTCCTCTACCTTTCTAATATTTATTTGTAGAAATGCGAATATAACATATATATGGATGGAATGTTGGATGAATGTGCTTGAGCGGTAATGCACATTTAAATGCGATGTAGCCTAAACGTTGGAGCATTCTTGATGCATAAGCATCAATTGCTTATAACTTTACCGATGAAGCTTAAATGTGCATGAGGGGTAATGCACATGTAGTTATGCGAAGTAGCCACTACGTTGGGGCATACTTGATGCATAAGCATCAATATGCTTGTAGCTTTACCAATGAAGCTTAAGTGTGCATGAGGGATAATGCACATGTAGATATACGATGTAGTTGGAGCATACTTGATGCGTGAGGATTAATATGTTGTAGCTTAACCGAGAATGTTTCGATTTGGCTTTGGCATGAAATCCTCATTTCGGCCTTGCAGTCGATGAATGACCCTTACCTTTCTAAAATTTATTTGTGGAAATGCGAATAGAACATATATAGGGAGGGAGCTTTGCTTGAATGTGCATGAGCGGTAATGCACATGTAAACACGATGTGGCCTATACGGATTATGCTTGGCCTTTGGCCTTGCAACGAAGTGGGAATCGATGTTTACTTTGGGATAGTTATGCACAAGCTAGTGCATACCTTGCGAAAGTCCTTCAGCCTATGCGGACTAGGCTTTGTTTGGCCTTTGGCCTTGCAACGAAGTTGGAATCGGTGTTGGCTTTGCCTTAATAGGTTTAAGTTGCTTTTCCCTTTCGAATTGACCCTTTGATGAACTACGGTCATGCTTGATCCCATCAAGGTACGGGTTGGGTACGTAGGCAGCCATAATGCAATGCATTGAGGTGCAGCACCTTGTTGCTCATATTATCTAATTTGGGAGATGATTGCGATATTATGGTAACTCATATCATCTGGCTCGGCAATGCTAAGCAAGAGATGATTGTTGTCACACTTGATGAGGTAGTTGCAATTCCATTAGATGGATTGTTCATACTTCCTTGGAACCGTCGCGGCATGGAATGGCATGTGCCTGGATGTTGCATTCTTGGCAAGAACAAGATAAGTGCAGGCTCCAGCGCATGGTCGAAGAAAAATTGATGAAGCGAAAGCTTAGGCTTGAAATAGCGTAGGTGTTGGTCCAAGGCATGAGTTAGGCCTGGACAGTAAAGTGAAATTATGTGATGCTTGTCAAAGGCATCCCCATTAGCTTGTATAGCCTTCGACCCTTGGTATAATGAGGGTAAGTTGGAATGGTATGCTAGTCAAAGGAATTCACCATGGGCAATAATGGCCTTGCACCCTTTGTAGGTCAAGGGTGTGTTGGAACGATATGGAGACTATGGTTTGAGTACCATGCTTGCAAAGCATGTTTGGAAAGGCAAATAATGCTTGTAACGGTATAAACGTAGCTTGAATAATGTGGGAACTACGTTTCGAGTATAATGCTTACAAGGTAAGCTTGGAAAGCAAAAAATTACCTGCACTTTTCAGTGAGAAGTTAGGCTTTAAGGTCGGGTTACACTCTTTTAAATCACGCATCGGGGAGTTCTGGCCTGCCCAGCGCAACGCGCCGGAGGCGGAATTTTCCGGTCCGTGACAGCACATCCACAACAAGAATGTTAAGTTCATAACACCTGAGATTCATTCGAACTTTACAAGCGTGTTCCTGGATATTTCATCCCTTAGAGCTCACACACTCAACTATAGAAACCTCACACTGTAATTAAGTTTTTTACTCTTATCAAAGACAGATACTACGTATCTGTTCTCTTTAAATACAAAATTCAGGTCTAAGATCTCTTCAAAGTCATTTATTCCTCTGTTGTTTACTCGACGAATGGCTACGCTAAGTTGACGCTCAACCTCAGCCTTGCTCCTATGATTTGACAACGAATCGCCTTGATCATATGATTGGATAACAACTCGTCTTGTTCCTCTGACTGGATAAACGACATTAGGCCTCAACCTCTTCCCAGAGCCGGCCATATACTATTTATCCCATACAAGAACGTCTTCAACTAGGTAATACTAGACCTCGGATAAGATTGTGCTCTCCTCATAACAAACACGGCTATAAAAAGCCTCCTTGAGCTCTCTACACGACTCAGGCTTTCCTTCATATGAAAACGTGAGTATCCCTCCATCAAGGTTACGATAACTCTGAATAATACTACCATGTCATATGAAAGATCACACATAAAGGTTGATTACGTCACAAATTTAGGATATTTTTAGTGTTTTGGTCTGGTAATCTACGACATATATGACTATCATCCTACTCATATAAGGAAGACAATAGTCGGTCATAAGGAATCAGCTGCGGAGGATATACTCAAAGTCTGATGTATCCTTAGTTATTCCTGGGACAAAGAAGGTGATGTGTATCTTACTCATCATTCTTATCTTACCTACTCGAGATTAGGGTTTTGTAAAGCTATAAATAGACCCAGTCTTGTTCATTCTAAACAACAAAAAATTCACAACTACGAACAATATAATTTCTACAAAACTTTCTCTTGAAGCTTTTTCGTCTGCAACCCTCTACAACTTAAACTCTTCTCATCTCTTTCAGCTTTTCTCCCTGACACCGGCCCTATCTCTCTCATGTGATTGAAGCATTCCTTGAACGACCATTTTCTTGGTTTAGGCAAGGACTTTTCATCACTCATACAAACCCCAATCACTTTTACTGCTCCCACCCTTTTACAATTTTTATCATCTACATTTGGCGACAACAATGGGAGGTTGGTCACTCAGTCACAGTCCCAACCGTAATCATGGTTATCATCAGGGAGAAAACTGATTTTTCAACCACCAGTCATAACAAAAACGTCTCACAGAAACCATATTTGAATATGACGACAAACGAAGGATTTTATCGTTAGCTTTAGTGAATTGTGATGTCCAAGCTAACTTTAATATCGGCCCCCTATAGAAAAACCTCCCAGCGGCCTCTATCCTTTTAAATCCACTATTAAATCTCTAAAACGTTGATACTAAGAAGTAACAACCAGACGAGCTTTAAGGGACTCAACAGAAGCTTACAAGATCTCAGATCGACATATTGACTCATCTGAAGACGCTTGCAGAACGGTCAGTGGGGTTAGATCCAACAAAATTGGATCAAGTACACGTTACCAAAGAAGGGGTATTGAAAATCCTGAGAATAACACGGATGGAAACCACGCTACAATCATCCTTACTAACGAAGACAATGCCCATGACAAACGTGCAAAGCGAAAGAGTAACCATCCGACCAATCTCATCACTCTCAGCGACTAGATGATAGTGAAAACTCAAAAAAATTGACAAAAAATTGCTCTGAAATCCGTCTAGGGTGAGCGCCCCTTGACCTGATCATAGGGGACCTGGGAAGTTTACTGCACGTTACTATTTCGCTCATAACTCCTTCATTCCTTATCTGATTGAGCTCGTTCTTTTTCTATTGGATTCACCTTTTCATCGTCTTCATGATAAAGGTAGAAAATTCTTGGAAAGATTCCTACAAAGTCGTAACCCAAGAAAAATATTACAGATCTGCCCTGCCATAGCAGATCATTTTATGCAATCGATATAGTTGCTTGTAACTCTTCCTAGAAGAACTAAATTTATAGATGGTGACGAACATAACGCGATAGAGTCACACCTAGTGGATAGTTTTATCATCCACGATCCCTATCTTATAGCCTTGTTTGAGAATCTCGGTCTTGGAACTGCATGAGGCTACGAAGCAATCTGCCACCTCAGCACCTCCTCCACTCGTAAATTCAAAATAGGTCAAGACTGAGACAATCATCTACGGAAATAATTGTGTCTTTGAAAAGCATTTCACTTCTTAACATACAACTAATCGTCTGCAGTCGCTGAAGTAAGCAGGATAAAATTCAAGACTGTAGCTCTCAACCACTCAAGTCATACGCTACTCCTCTACGCGGATCTCTTCGACTCCCTCCTGTCAAAGCCTCTCCATTCAAGATAACCACCTTATTAATTGAGATACTTCAAATGTCATAAGAGCAGGTTGTCATATAATTGCTCGTATCTTCCCATGTCAAGACACTACTTCCCTACACGAAGACCTACTTAGCGTATTTCTGGGGAATTCTCTCATCATAAGGGTTAACACAAACTGCAACTCGTTTATCCCGGAAGCACATCCATCGCCCTGCTAGCGTTCAAGCGTGTTTAATATCATCGAGATCGTCACTTCCTGAAAGAAAGATCGACCTCGAGAAATACTTTATTTACTATAAAAATCCATATGAAACCTCCTTAAAATATCTAGCAGAAAAATAAGCAAAACTTCATCTTGTCAAGATAGTTTACTTAGTTAAAGCTCACTTAAGTCTTGTAAATACGGGTTAACCTTCAAGTTTTAACAAGGCTACAGCTCAGCCACGCTGGAGACAAAGCTTCGGATAAGCTTGACCAAGACGAAGCTTCAACCAAGATGGAGACGAAGCTTAAGTTAATCTTGAATTAGATGAAGCTTCTACCAAGAAGAAGTTGAGCCTTGCCGTCAAAGCGAGACTCAGTATTAAGCTCAAGCCTGACGTTTATATCTATATCTATGTCTTATACCCACGTACCTAAGATATATGCAGCCAGGCACATGACGTGAATCCCTAGTCATGCTAAGGACTGCAAACAACTGTACATCCATCATTAGCATGAGTCGCTATATGAGACGTGAGCAAAGCATCAAACTCTCGGATAGAAGCCAAAACATGACTTGCAAGTTATTACCACTCGGGGACTGAGACTCATCCTCCACAAGGATGAAGATCTGAAATACTTCTACAAAGTAGAGACGTGAAAATTCAAAATTAGATTCGATTTCGTCGCAATAAGGGAAGAACTCACCTACCACGCGCCCATTCTAGCGATAACGATTAAAGAACCATGTACCAAGACTCATATCAAGTGGAAGAAAAATTCAAGGCCTCCAGATGTACGCGAGAGACACATTAAACGAGTTTGTAGCTTCTCCTTTACTCAGACATGCCTCACACTTTAGCCTACTAACTTGATGAACTAGGAACAATGGGTAGAGAATTTTACGATGCACCACTGACAAAAAATATTCGTCTATGTCCCTGCTACAAAATGTTAACGAGCTGGGTGTTCCAAGACACGGTTCAAGAGATATGGTCGACGCACTGAAATGTATTGTTGCTGAAAAATATCTGGATTTATTCTGAGTTTAAATTCACGCGTACTTCTCACCGACCAAACAAGCCCCAAATCCTGATTTCTTTTTGTATGTGAAAGATGTATCTCCTTTTCTTCGGGAACTGGGATCTGGCGCTGAAATCGGACGTTGGATGAAGTTTTTACATCCTTCGGAGTGAAGGTCGTGCAAAACAAGATTGTCTGATACGAATCCAACTAAGGTTTTTCATCTATTTACGTGTGTAATAAAAAGCGAGCTAGGGTTTGCGTCAACTACAAACCCAATCCGAAGTCCTTCCTCTGCCAGAAGCGTACAAGCAAGGTCATATTCCCTATCTCATTCAGAATCACCAACAATACCAAGATAAGCAACATAAGCCATACTTCCATGGCGATGACATGTTTGTGCTTCTACCATATCCTAGTGTACAGGGGAACTAACTCAGCTGGGACGGTAAAGTTCTTTAAAAAAAAAGGTTTCCCGGGATTGAATCCGGTAAATATGAAACCAATAAAATCGGTTCATTGAGTAGTGTACTCGAATGATGCATCAGTCTCGGATCCTCAGTTGGATAACATCTCAGCATGCAATCCATATTCACCTGGGGATTGCTCAGTGTTCAAGAGACGATCAAAATCTAAATCAACGTCAATTCTATTGAGTTAAAGATGCTCACGATCTGAATCTAGAAAATAAAATGTATGTTAGAAAAGCTAAGGAGCTAAAACACGAAAAGTTCGAATTATAAAAGGAGATTGATGAAAGGGGAAAATAGTCTTTCCTAAAAGCGATCGGCTTTGCCAGGCCTGGTCTATCTTGTTGGAGCATGGTTGAACGTTTTTACGAGCCAAAGAAACAAGTTTGAAATTAGGCCAAGGCGTGGGATGAAGCCAAAGTCGAGCAGAGGCCTATGCTAAAACGAGATGGAAATTTAGGCTTAAGGCGAGCTTCAAGCTTAAGCCAAAGTTGAAGCTTAATCTTAGACCTCAACAGGGATCAAGACTTACTATATTGTACACACGGCCACTAAAGGTTACTCTAACGAAATTCACAAGTCCTACGACGAGCTCAATCCCTGGCTAGGGTTTGTTTTCCAAAAGTGCATCGAAGTGTGAAATTAGGGTTTTGGACTTGCACAAAGGAATCATCACTGACTACAAGCAAGAACACGTATGTTCTTAAGGAAAGATATGCTAATAGGCCCCTACTTAATTCCCATGCGTTTTGGAAAGCTAAAATTTAGCCGACGTCCAAGTAGGATTGGGATATCGCCTTCCTATAGACAAGTTGTGCACTGCAGTCCGAAAATGTCCAAGCCGGCAGCAATGGGTGAAAAATTGGGTCATACAATCTATATGAAGTTGTTCATCTAGGCCTTATATACAACATACTAAAAGAACATACTAAAAGGGCATATCAATTGGGTAAACGAGTTAAGAGATATGACCCTCGCATTGAAGACTACAAAGTTTGAAAAACTTATGAAAATTTGCATGAGATTCATGATAACAAATGTGCACACATGTCTGGATGACCTAATAAACTCCAAATCGAATGATTCTTTTCGCATATGATCTCTAGGCCTCTTTGCAACAAAATTTGGGTTGGAACACTCAAATCGGAGTTAGTATAAAGATTTTACAGTGATTCTCATACGATAACATGTAGTTGGACTTTTCTGACGTGAATTTTGACTAATCATTTTCATTCATTCGGTTATACTTGTAACTACCTTACCATCCAAGGGTCATACAAGCACAAGGATAAAAGAAACATAAGAAGTAAGACTTGCCAGTGGGTTTTCAACAATCAACGGATGAGTAGCTATCAAGACAACAAGATGAAGATCTTCATTAGATCCGAAAACCGCTCACTTTAGCATGATTGAGGATTATTATCATTTCGAAGAGGACACGTATGATTTACCTAAGGAGAATAAAAGAGTCACTACTCTATGACAACTAACGTATGTACATCAATCAAAAATTGTTCTCAAGTGCTCAAAGCATTAAGGGTGTTACCCACTGTTTTTAGGGAGAAAACAAATCTACTGCAAAAGAGTACTTTCAAGTAGGATCGAGAGATCAAGCTCGAACATGACGAGCCTGGACCAATAAATGATCGTTCACGTTCTGCTTTGATCACAAAGGTGGAGAAGATTGGGTAGGTCTTAGGGAGGGAAACAAAGAAGGTTGGCAAATATCAGTGTAATGAGTAATTGTAGTGTGTAGAGAAGAATGGATTATCTCTAGGATGAATCGCTAATTATGTATATCTTAATTTCTTAGTTTTTTCTTTCTTTTTATAGTTCTTAGAAGATACACAGATTTCTTGTAAATGGTGGAAGTTACAGAAGAAGTAGAGAAGTAACGATTGTGGAGGTTGTAGTGGAGTCATGTCTGAAAAGTAAGGAAGACTTGTATGAGCACTACTCCTCATGCTCTCAACTGTCTTGTAACTGTCTCACTACTTGTTACCTTCTTGTTCGTGGATGTGTTGCGACAACGCACGATTCCCGTAAACCGCCAAACCAATACCCAATGAGAATTCCCCCATGTGTTGTATTTGATATCTCGTAGAATGAAAGTGGAATCGTGAACCATTACTGATTTGATTAGGTCAAGTCAAATCAAATGACTTGCTAAGTAAGTGAGGCATGTTGCGCAACTCACTGAATTGATAATCAGACTGATTAATGTCAAGTCTGGTAAGTTTATTGGTCATATACTAACTTTGAAATAGCATAGCATAATTTTAATGGCTAAATACTAGCTTAGAAGTAACTTGGCATAAATCTGGAAGATGTTCGAGGTGTAAAGATATTCTTAAACAAGAAGGATTATTAAATAACCATATAAGATTAGTGTTGGCATTAGGCTAATATTGAAAAGAATGACACATTTCTAAGGGAAGCAGCTACAAAGGCTAGCACTAGCTTCTTGGCGCAAATGGTAATGTGGCAGCTCTTTAGGCGCAAAAGCTAATGTGCTAGTGTCTTGAGAGCAAGGTTAATGTGCTAGCTTCTAGCAAGGAAACTACCTTTTTATTCGCAAATGCTAAGACGCTACTAAGAAGGCTAGCACTTTTAGCGCAAAGTCTAGGACGCTGCTAAGCCTAAGACGTTGCTAAGTTAAGGAAGCTAGCGCCAATGTGCTAGGGCCAGGACATTGCTAATCCTAAGAGGCTAGCGTTAATGCGCTAGGGGTCAAGGAGGTTAGCACCAGTCACGGAAGCTAGCGCATTTGGTCAATGAAGCTAGCATAGATAAGAAGCTAGGAAGCTAGTGCTTTTGGCGTACTTGGCTAAGGAAGCTAGCGCTTCTTGCGCTAAGGCTAGGACGCTTGCTAGCCAAGGAGGCTAGCGTCCATGCACTAAGGCTGGTATGCTTCTTGGCCGAGGGAGCTAGCATCTTTAGCGCTAAGGATATGATGCTACCAACCAAGGATATTAGCGCCAATGCGCTAAGCCTGGGACGCTTCTTGGTCGAAGAAGCTAGCATCTTTAGCGTTAAGGCTGGGACGCTTGCTATCCAAGGAAGCTAGCGTCCAATACGTTAACGTTAGGACGTTAGCACCAATGCGCTAGGGTTAGAACACTGGCTAGCCAAGGGAGCTAGTGCCAATGCGCTGCTAAGCCAGGAGGCTAAGTGTTATCCTGGCGTTAATGGTAGGAAAGGCTAGGGTTATCCTAGCTAGCTCAGAGACACATTGTGTCTTCGAAGGCATTGCTCCTTGTTGGTGACGCGTCCAAGAGGAATGGCGCATAATTCGTGGCGCGTCCAAGAGCAAAGGGCCAAAGTACTTTAAGCTCAGGACAGCACTTTGTGATGTGTTCTTTGTGAACATGTATTTTGAGGATTAAGCATTAGCTACTCCCAGATTTGGTAGATGTTATTGGAACATCGATAAGCATTCAAGGAAAGTTCAAGGAATCTGGCTGTGGAATTTATGCGATTTGAGACTAGTTCGATATGGCATAAATATTGTGAATATTGAGGAGGATACAAGGCCATTTTAGAATGCTTATAGTTGTTCGTAGATACTGTATTCCTATTCTGATGTGAGGTCAGAAATATGCGTGCAAATATACGCGGATACTTCTATGTTCCTGGAACTAGGCAGAAGGACGATTTTATAATTCTGACCCTTGTCAAAAATCCACCATCTAGACACATGATTTATACATTTTCAATAAACGAAAGTATCAACCCATATATAGTTCTTCTACAACCAAGGGAGTTCATGCAGTTGTGATGTAAATCCATATTCATATGAGACCGGATCCAACAAGGGTAGCACATGGTTTCTACTTTTATAAAAGTTATATCAACAATCCTACTACAAACAATAAAGCTTTACAAGGGAGTATGATGAAATAAGGGAATAAAGGAAGGGAATTTGACTCAGACAAGGAATTTAGTCAATATTCCCGCAAATTCTAATTAGAGATACGGCCACCTAACCTTGGATTACTACAAACGTCGCTTGCCTCATACTTCTCTACTTTCTATGCCTATGCATGCCCTGCCAAGACTTTGGTACATGTACTGCCTAAATTAGGGTTTAAGAATAATAAACTCTATATTAGGGTTTTCAATGCATTCAAGACAGAACCTCTACCATTGCTAGCTCGTGATGAAGTATCAAGTATACAAGTTCCACCTAGTAAAATGCTACTTATACCAATACATCACGACGCATACAAGGCTAATCCCAATTCAATCTCAAGTTAACAAAATCTTGCGAGTTCTGACACTTCCGTGCTAGGGAATGAACGTCCAAGGTGCAAGCACGCCTCCCGCTCACATTCACAATATCAAAAATGCCACAATGCTTAGTAGGTTCCTGAAACTCGGATTCAAAGGAAACCACGAACCATAGCTCATGCTTACGCTGGGGTTATCCAACGCAAGGATGTCACATGCAAACACGGTCTCAATATTATGCACATGATTCACGTCAAGTAAGATCTGGGTCTCAGTATATATGCGTAAGGTGAAACATTTAACTAGGCTATGAGACACGCGTAGGGTTTCGATCTTCATCAGCTCAAGACAGAGTTTCATCTCTAGATGCTCCACCTAAGGTTTCGTCATGCTCAATCTAAAGTTTCTCTCAAAAATTAATAAGGGTCATGATCGAACCCTGATTTTCATATGTTATTAGCACAAAGCATGCCTTAGACGTCGTCCACACCTACCTCTTCAAGTTGCGCGCCCATGCATGGCCAGCTACTATTTTGATACAAGTAATACTTGAACTATGGTTTTGGCGTAGCAAACCCTCAAATTGGGGTTTCAACATATTTCAAGCAGAACTTCGACCATCACCAGCTCATGATAAAACCTCAATTGTGTAAACTCAGTCAACTGGATACCACTTGTACCAACACACTCACTGCACATGTCAAACTATTGAAATATAAGATCAAATCAAGAAAAGCTTGCAGATTCTGAAGCACCAATGCAAGGGATTTACGAATGGCCATGCATAGCAACTCCTATCTCACGACCAACCAACCACAGTTCAAGCACTTCCATGAAATGCAAACTTCGTTTGAGTCATGCTTTATCGGGCGCAACCAGTAAGGTCAACAAGATATGATTCAGGGAAATTCTATTTTAGACAACTACATCAAGGATCTGTCAACAAGGAAAAATCAAGAATTTTGGGTGCACCATCTATATACTCAGCACGCAACACTTATGATTCCATGCTAAGTATGGACTTAATGTAGATGTTGATTTTCTGACAAAGGGAAAATTGATCATTTTACAAATGGTCGACCCGTCCAAGATCGTTTACCCAGTCAAAGTACGTTAATTTAAGTCTTGCAAGTATTGTTCAACTTCCAATCTATGAAAAAAGTTTAATCAGTTAAAGTCTACGGGCGGGCATCCAATTCAAAACCAATTGGCAATGGGTGGAGTGGTCCTTCCATATTATATTTTAAGTTCATTATAGGGATATTTGCAATGTGAGACTATTATCCTTCACACGTCCCCTCATGTATAGGGCACTCTTTGTAGGCCTCTAACACGTGACCATTATATGTACGGGTAGTCGTTGGGCTTACTCTCGTACGGGTCTGGCTCTGATACCAAGTTAAAGTCTGCGGGCATCCAACTCAAAACCAATTAGCAATGAGTGAAGTGGCCCTTCCATATTATATTTTAAGTTCATTATAGGGATATTAGCAATATGGGAGTATTATCCTTCACATGACCTTAAACACAAGACATATCTTAATTTGGTCAAGATGAAGCTCGAGCTCCGGCCAAGGCAAAGATAAAGCTTAAGCCTAGGTCAAAGACAACTTTCAGGCTTCAAGCAAAAAGCGGCTCAGGCTTCAAGCAAAAAGGAGATCAGGATTCTACGAAGACGAATTTCACTTCTCAACCAAGATAAAACTCAGTTTTTGGCCAAGACGATGGCGAATCCTCGGCCAAGACAAATATGAAGCTCATGCTTAGCTTAAACCAAGGCTCATGCCTAATTAAACTCAAGACGAGTCTCGATTCACACTCAGGGAGAGACTCAATCTTATACTTAAGGTGAGACTCAACCTAAGCCTAAGACGAGACTCGAAGTTAAGCTCAACCCGTAATTCAAGCTAGCTCCCAGACACAACCCGATCCTTCGCCTCAACAAAGGCGCTACTTAACCTTAATGACGGTTGAGAAACTTAACGATAAACATCACCGGGGTTCTGAACTTAAGGTTTTTGGTGGATGCTTGTGTATTATCAATCGTACCAGTAAAACTATTTATGGTTTCAAGAAGATGGACACAAGAAAATTTTCAAAAAGAATATAACAACGAAATCAATTGTAAACATGATACCAAGGAGGAACATTACATTCTCATTTTAAAGGAAGTAACAAACCCGTACCCATTTGCCATTTTAAAGGACGGCACCAAAAGTTTATATCATGCTAGTCACAATTACTTCAGTCACATCCTTGGGAGTTATTGGAACTACGGGCATATTACTACTTATGATCCTATTCTTCATGAACTGATCCCGTATGTGAAAAGTTTTGTTTCGTTGAAAGCTATTGGAGAAAAAGAAGCAAAGATACTAGAACCAAGCGAGGGAGCACAAAATCTACTTGGGCCTAAGTCAAATACAAATGACGGGTTTGTTTGCTAAGTCAAATACAAATGACGGGCACGGACCTTGCTGTCAATTTTCAGCTTCTCTTCTTTGGTGATATGGCCCGTGATTTGAAGTTTTAGTTAACTATATTTTTTGGATTTTGAAATATTATTATTTTATTGGCTTAAAACCTGAGAAGTTTTTATTTTTATTTATTTTTAATTTTTGTTTATTTGTATATATATATATATATAATAAATTATATTAATATAATAAATTATATTAATACATCGGAAAATGATTTCTTTTATTTTATTGTATTGCAAACTGGATATCATTTTGACCTACCTCCAGTGTTGATAAAGTTATTCGGGAACCCTTAATTTTATCTGGAAGAAAGCATGACCAGACTCACATCCTCTACTCAAGTGAATGTTGCTCTTACTGAATCTAAAAGTAATGATAACACATTTCAACGTCTTTCTTATACAAGAGAAAGATCACAAAATGAAATTTAGCCTTTCTTGTCAGAGTTCCGATTCTAAGTCTCATTCAATTATATGGTTGTGCAGTAAGCCACCGTACAAAAGAAAATTAGCTGGTAATTTGAATCAGGTGTACATCATGTTTTCAAGCCATTAGACTAGTGTATGCTTGCATCTAGTGCCTTGATCATTCCACGACGCCACATTGCTGTCTCCATGTCGAATTTCAGTTCCCATGTAGGCCAGTAATGAAGATCCTGCTTAAGGCTGCGTACTTCAGGAATCCCATTTAAGGTCACTGTTTTGATACGAACAAACACCCCGTGCTCCAATCCCTGTATGTTAGTATTAAAGTTATACAACTAAACATCCCATGTACACGTGAAAATAAAAATGATAATAACTATCATTACAGGATCCATTACCAAGACAAATAAACACCAATTGAGGTTCGTACTCGATAAACAGAATTCTAGGTACTATGTAATGGCTCATACTTTTCTTAGTCGTTTTCTTGAACTGTTTTATAAAGGGAGCAGATATAGGGACCAGGAGAAGAATTTGGATACGCATAAATTAGTTCTATATGATTGCATACTTCGGTAAAGTTGGTATGCATTTTTAGATATCTTATGCAGGATGGCAAACTGAAACACACCTTTATCACTTCGACTAAAGAATCCAGATCAGGAGTGAGTTTCTCGTTGACTTCGACTATCCAACAGGTGGCCTGGAGACCATATCTACGTGCTGGACTTCCATGAAAACGTCTGCAAAAAGCGGTGACAGTTTATTAGAAAAAGTAAAAAGACCTTACCCTTATACTTAAGCTTTTCGGGCAAACAGTTGGCTAATAAAACCAACAAAATTAAGACAGGATAACTCATTAACTCTTACCCAGACACATACACACACTGCCCTTCTTCGGGAAGAAATCCAAGTGCACGAACTGCTGGGTGAGGTTCTTGAACAATACATCCACACCAGTTCACCATTCGCAGAGTGCCTTTGCCATCTCTTACATCAGTCCCCACAATAACCTCAATTTCTTGTCCCTGCCAAGAAGTAGAAGCAAACTTATAAATTAACTCCTTTAACTATTCTTGCTTTGAACTTCCTGGGGAAAAGCGTACAATCAGAAGATGGGAGCATGACCAGGTTAGCGGTTTTACTCTTCTTCTTTTGTTGAGGTACAA
>JAJJMC010020037.1:214014-227472 GCA_023531435.1 Papaver californicum
ATGTGGACTCTCCTACATCCCAAGATCTAGTTGTTGGCAAAAATATGGACAACTTAAGCTTGCCCACCTCTGAGGTAATATCCCTAACCTAGTCTTGTCTGTCTTTTAACCACAGTTTCATCATGTTACATGTTCTTATCATAGTTTCTTTAATTTATATGTATGATTTTCTGCTTATCCATAACTCTGTTTATTTCCTTGGATATAGCATACCATTTTCATTTATCCAATTGTTTTCTATTTCTGGTAATTATTTACCTCCTTAGCTTGGAATTGTCAGGGGTTAGGTAGGAAAATTACCAGCAATTACCTAAATGATATCTTGAATAAGCATAACCCTGATCTCTTCTTCCTCGCTGAAACTAAGAAAAAATTCCTCAATCTTTGCACTATCTTGGAAAATATAAGGGTTACAAATTTCTGGTCTGTAGACCCTAAGGAAAATATTGGCACAGCTGGTGGCATTAGTCTAGCTTGGAAATCCTCTACCAAGTATCCATTTTGGATTATTCTCCACATCATATTAATGTCATTATCTCCTCTTCCAATACCCCTCCTTGCCTCTTACTGGCTATTTGGTAGTCCTTATACTACTAAAGATAAATTAAAAACCTGGCAAAGATTAAAGGCAACTGCCACTAATATCTTCTACTCTTGGTTGATCATATGAGATTTTAATTTTATCCTGCATGAGCATGAAAAATTTAGTAGCCACCCAATTGACCTAGATGAAGCTAGTTTGTTTAGTAACAAAATTGAGTAGCTTGATCTCATGGATTTGGGGTATACTGCTTGCCCTTTCACCTGGTCAAATAGAAGAGAATGAAATAATCTAACTGAACAAAGGCTTGACGAAGTCTTGGCTTCTGAAAATTGGTTAGACTTATTTTCTAACTCTACTATGTCTAAACTCCCTGCCATTGGCTCTGACCATAACCATATCCTTCTGAATTCTAATCCTAACTGGAACCCTGGAAAAATCCCTTTTAAATTCTTTGGTCCTTGGCTTGATCTCCAGGGCTGCAAAGATATTATAGCTCAATGTTGTTCTATGGATCTTACTGATTCTTTTGCTTTTATCCTTGCTAGAAAACTTAAGGAGGTTAAGGTCAAGGTCAGTGTATGGAATAAAGTGATTTATAGTAACATCAAAACCAACCTGGAGGAAAGCATTAAACACTTGGATTGGATTACCAAAAACAAATTTGATTCTCATAGGATCTATGCTCTGAGAGAAGCAAATATCTATGTTAAGCATTGGTACAATATTCAAGAGAAATTCTGGAAAACTAAAAGCAGGGATCAAACCATAAAGCTTGGGGACAGGAATACTCATTTTTTCCACACTTCTTCCAAAAAAAATTAAGGAGAAACAAAATTGAAGCTGCTCAAGGTGGAAATGGTAATTGGATAATTGATGGGAATTCGGTCTCTGCTTGTTTCACCAATCATTTTGAGGTAATGGCTACAGCTGAGCCTGTCATTCTTGATAATACCATCCTTGATCTTATTCCTGGCTCCATATCTACTTCTGAGAATGATCATCTTCTAGTTATCCCTTATGTTGCTGAAATTAAGAATATCCTTTTTCGTGTGGAAGGAAATAAAGCTCCTGGTCCAAATGGTTTCCCACCTAACTTCTTCCAAGTTACTTGGGATATTGTGGGAAAAGATACTGTCAACATGGTCCAATTTTTTTCACATTTGGTTTATGCTCAAAGAAATGAACTCCACATTCATATCCCTTATACCCAAAATTGATCCCCCCTTCTTCTCCCTCTTATTTCAGGCATATATCCCTTTGCAACACCACCTATAAAATCATATCTAAGATCCTTGCTCAGAGATTAAAACCTCTTCTTCCTAGCTTATTTCCTCTTTTCAATCTTCTTTTGTGCATGGAAGGCAATTTATGATAATATAACCATTGCTCATGAGCTGATTCACAATATGAACACCAAAGGAGGTAAAAAAAGGTGGTAGTGGTACTATAGGGATTAAGATTGACATGAATAAAGATTTTTTTAGAGTGGATTGGAGCTTTCTTCTTGTCATTATGGAAAGGATGGGTTTCAGTGAGAGATGGTGTAACCTTATCAACCAATGCATCTCAACCACAAATCTCGTTGTCTTAGTCAATGGTGTTCTTGGTAAGTTCTTCAAACCTTCTAGAGGGCTGGGACAAGGAGACCCTCTCTCCCCATATCTTTTCCTCCTTTGCATGGAAGCCCTGTATAGAAAACTCCTTCATGCTGAAAGTCTTAGTCTGATAAATGTGTTAAAGATATGCCTGCTGCCTCCTCTATTTGCCACCTTCTATTTGTTGATGATTGCATAGTTTTTTGTAAAGTTAATCTGGTAGAAAGTAGGAATCTGGTGGAAATCTTAAGACAATTCAGTGCTTATTCTGGTCAAATGATTAATTTTTCAAAGTCTGGTATCTTCTTCAGCAAAAATACTTGTCTTTCTTTAGTTGTTAATATAAGTGCTGACATGGGTGTTCAGATGATCAATGCACAAGATAAGAACCTTGGCTCCCCTCTCTTTACTAAGAAAATAAAAATCCAAGCTTTCCAACCATGCATTGACAGTCTTAAGTTCAGGTTAAAAGGTTGGAAAAGCACAACTCTTACTCCTGCTGGAAGAGCCACCATGATAGCCAATGTCACCTCCTCTTCATGTACCTACCAGATGAATTGCTTTAAACTTCCTAAATAAAGCTGTAAGAATTTGAAAAAATAGAGAGATTTTTTCTAGAAAACAAGGATCCTGGAAAACCAAAGGGGTTGTGCATTGATCAAAAATTAGAGATGGTGGGCTACATTGCTTGGGACTCTGTTTGCAAGCCAAAGGAGATGGTGGGCCTGGGGTTCAGGAATCTTGAAATCTTTAATGAAGCTATAATAACAAAAATTGGTTAGAGACTTATACAAGAACTAGACTCTCTTCTATCTTCCATTATGAGGGGAAAATATGTTGGCAACCAGGAAATAACCAGAATGGACACGACTAAAAAAAAACTGATTCTTGGATTTGGAAAGGTATTCTGGAAGGAGTGGAAAATATTCAAAAGCACCATATCTGGAAAGTGAGAAATGGCCAGTCTATCTTAATCTGGACTGATAGGTGGGTCACAGGTAAAGATAACCTTCTGGAGAAACCTCAAAATTTCCCTCTGGACTTAACCCATGTTAAGAAGCTTATAAATTCTCAAGGAAATTGGTACTCCAATATCCTAACCTTATGGTTTTCTTCTGAAGACCAAATAGCTATTCTTGATACTCCTTTATCTGTTTCTGGTGAAGACTGCATTTCTTGGGGTTTAAGTGAAAAAGGTGACTTCACTGTTAAATCCTGTATAATAGGAAAATTAAAAAGAAGTATTAGGATGATAACATCAACTCTGCTTGGAAGGTCATCTGGAACATGGATTCTTCTCCCTCTATTAATTTGTTCATTTGGAAGTGTGCTCAAGGTATCTTGCCTACTAATGTTAGAATTGTTATCATTCTGCACTATATTGATCTTATCTGCAGTAGGTGTCAAAGTGTTGATGAATATATTTCCCACTGTCTGATGTTCTGCCCCTATGTTGCTTCTGTCTGGGTTAAGATGTTTGGGGAAAACCACAAGGTCTTCCAGAATTTCACTAGCTTCCATGAGTATCTCACCTATATTTTTTCTTCTGCTAATTCTTCCTTCCCCTGGATATCAACTTATGCTACTTCATCCTGGTTTATTTGGAAGGATAGATGTGATATGGTCTTCAAAGGAACTTCTCTTTCTGCTGATTCTACTGCTCACAACATCAGACAGCACATTAGTTCTTTCGACAGAGTGATACATAACAAAGATCACATCATCAATAACCTCTACTATAAGACTTCTAATGAGGAAACAAGAAGCAGAATGTTAACTCAACACAGAAAAAAAATTGGGCTAAACATTAGCATATGCAATTTGGGGACTAACAACTCTCCAATAACAAATGCTAATACCACCACTCTTCACTGGACTAATATTGCTCTGTTTGCTATGTCCTTCATAGTAAACTTCATTGGAGCCAGAACCTATGTTATACACAGACAAGACGGAGATAGAGCTGGAAAGGGAGCTGAGCTAGCTGTGCAATGGGCCAAGGAGCTGCAGACAACTAATATAGATTTCTCTTCTAAAGAAACTGCTACTCTGGAGGCCATTCAGAACGTCTATAAAAGGGAAGTTCAGAGAAGATTTAGCTTAAACTATCATCAAATCGTTGGAAGCAATTTTGAGGAAATCTCTTTTGTGCTGGGAACCTAAACAAAATCCAGCGTAGTGAAAACATCCTAGCTTTTAATTTAGTCAGTCTAGTTACTAAGAACAATATCACGGAAAGTATATACTGGGATAACAATATGTTGATTAACTATCTTCAATCTCCTCTTATTAATGTTAATATGGAGATCAATGAGGATTCCAAAGCTTTGCATAAGGCTATTCTAGCCATTGCAAAGAAACTTTCTATAACTCGAGCGTGCTGAGGATGCTCTTTTTCTTATAAAAAAAAAAAGGTTGATATCCTATGTAGCACTATTAGATAAGCAACCAAACCAACACTATGTTTGTTTTTTTGAGTCAGATCTGACTCATCTGGATCTGACTCGTCTGGATCTAACTGAAATCACCTGACTCATCTGGATCTGACTCAATATGTTTGTATTTTGAATCAGATTGACTCATCTGACTCAAATATGTGAGTCAGTGGTTTGGTCCAATGAGTCACGGGTATTTTCATACCTGACGCAAATGGGTCCGAGTCATGGGTTAGGTCTGACTCAGGTCGTGAGTCAGATTTGACTCAAAATAAAAACAAACGGTCTGACATCTAACTCGGGCTGAATCAGGGACCGAATTAGATCCAGATGTCGAGTCAGCAAAAAACAAACATGTTGCAACATCGAGTGGCTGAGAATGTGTTTGGATACCAGAGGCATCAGTAAGAAGCATAAATCAATTCCAGAAATTGAAGCAAAAATAATTTACTTCAGAAACAAAATTAATTTTTTACTTTTAAAAATCTTTAGAATTTATGCTTCCAAATTTAGCTTTTGATTTTTTTTTTGTTCTAAGAATCAAAAGGTAATTTCCTAAATGCTTTCCAAAAAGGCTATAAGTGTGTGATGGGAATCGAGCCCATAAGCCTACGGTTCTCTTTGTTGACATTTTTTCCCTTTTTTGTTATGTTGCGAGCACTTGAACCGGGACCTCACTTAGTCTACTAGTTTGTTGTCTCTGTTGTTGATTGTTGAATGTGACATTGCGTCAGTCAGCTAATGCGGTTCAGTACTTCAAAAAGCTACCAAGGATGCTAAAGTTGGGCCGACATGCAAGACAACTCTGTCTTGTACCTGCAAGTTGTTAACCCTCCTACATGAACGTCATAATCTATTGGTAAAGTTTCCGGAGTACACAAGAAATTCAACGGAGAATAGAGCAAGTCTAAAATGCAGTCCATTCAATATGGTGTAATCTTAAATCTCTCCAAAAATCTGGCATCAAATGCCAACTAGAGCACAAGACTGATGCACAATGGTAAGCAAACAAAAATGCACTCAGCACTGGCTACAAATAGAAACAATTGGTAGCAAAAACAGCTCGAGTTTATGGTAGCCTTGAGGGTAACAGACAAAGCAACAGCAGATCGAGTTTCAACTACAACAGCAAATCTTAGAGCAATGGCTTCAAAATCTAGTAACCTTCATTTAAGGGATCGACCGAGGACATGATTTTAATCTATCTTCGGTCTTAATAAAGTTAGCAGTTAACCCTTAATGTTATCTGGAAGGAAGCGTGACCAGACTCACATTCCTCTACTTAAGTGAATGTTGCTCTTACTGATTTTCAGAAGTAAAGCTAACACATCTCAAAGTCTTTCTTATGCAAGAAAAAAATCACAAAATGAAATTTAGTCTCTCCCGTCAGAATTTTGATTCTAATTGACATTGGATTATATGGTATTGTGCAGTAAGCCACTAAACAAAAGAAAATCAGCTGGTAATTTGATTTCAAATGTACATTTCGAGACATTAGACTAGCAAAATATACACTATTTTGTATCAAACTTCGTCAAAAAGACTAAACTAATGTATGCTTGCATTTAATGCCTTGATCATTTCACGACGCCACGTTGCTGTCTCCATGTCGAATTTCAGTTCCCATGCAGGCCAGTAATAAAGATCTTGCTTAAGAGTGTACACTTTAGGCTTCCCATTTAAGAGTACTGCTTTAACACGAACAAACTCCCCATGTTCCAGTCCCTGTATGTTATGAGTAAAGTAACTAAGAACATTTCATGTAAACATGAAAAAAATAAAAGAATAAATAACTATCATTATACGATCCTTTACCAACACAAATAAACACCAATTGAGATTCGTACTCGATAAACGGAATTCTAGGTACTATGTAATGCTTAATACTTTGTTTAGTCATTTTTTCGAACTGTTCAATAAAGGGAGCAGATATGTGGACAAGAGAAGAGTTTGGATAGAGCATAAATTAGTTCTATATGATTGTATACTTCTGTAAAGCTGGGATATCATATGCAGGATGGTAAACTGAAACACACCTTTATCACTTCGACAAAAGAATCCAGATCAGGAGTGGGTTTCTCGTTGACTTCGACTATCCAACGGGTGGCCTCAAGATCATATCTACTTGCTGGACTTCCATCAAAATTTCTGCAGAAAGTGGTGACAATTTAATAGAAAAACTAACAAGGAATTACCCTTATAACTTGAGCTTTTCGGGCAAACAGTTAGACTAATAATACCAAAGAATTAAGACAGCATAACTCATTAACTCTTACCCAGACACATATACACAATGCCCTTCTTCGGGAAGAAATCCAAGTGCACGAACTGCAGGGTGAGGTTCTTGAACAATACATCCACACCAGTTCACCATTCGTGTAGTGCCGTTGCCATCCCTTACATCAGTCCCCACAACAACCTCATTTACTTGTCCCTGCCAGGAAATAGAAGCAAATTTATAAATTAACTCCTTAAACGATTCTTGCCTTGGACTTCCTCAAATAAGGAAAAGCATACAATCAGAAGACGGGAGCAGGAGCAGGACCAGGTTAAGTGTTTCACTCTTATTTATGTCAAGATACATAGCATAGCAGAAAATCTGCCTGTACTCACCTTTCGGAAAATCGTCATACTAAGTGTGCCGTCGCTCTCTTCAGATACATCCAATCCTTGGCAAGCCTTTTCTATGTCACGGAAACACGTAACAAGCACTTTGTTGATTGCTAGGACCATATCATTAGTTTCTAACTTTTTTGCAGCTTCTGATCCTGCCAAACAACCTTTAACGTGTAAAACTTGACGCCTTATTGGATCTTTATTCACAAGAGCCTGTGAACATAAAGCACAAAACATAATAAAATCATTGATGTGCTGACTTATTCATGTACTTTTCTCAACTCCTAACACTTAGGTAAGAACGAAGACCAAGGAAAAGGATATCAAGAAGAAGATCTTTACTTGGACCCAACTGTCACTCAATCCGAAACTTCTAGCTTCTGAAGGTAAAAGTCCATATAGTTCAGCATCTAAAATTCTAAGAAGAGGCATTGGCCTTGTGATGCCATTGATGAGTCGGAGTTTTCCCCTTTCACCTCGAATTATCTTGTCAAGAACTTCACTGACTGCATAAATTGGAATTCCTCGAACACCAAATTTCATCTGCATTGAAATGCATAAATTACACAGTTGTTGCTAAACAAGAAAGAAGATTATAAGATTAGGTGAAGAAAAAGAAATCAGTTAAACTAACCTGAGAAAATCTTCCCCAAACTGCTTGAACAAATCCACGCTCATCAGAGAGCACACCCGAAAATGAGCTACCGAAATCTAAGCCAAACCAAAATAAGGAGGTAGTCAGTAACAGAAAATGCATGAGATCCATACAATAAGGTAGTCAACAAGATAAAAAGATTGAAAAGTACCAGCATCAAGTTCGATTACTTCCATATTGGTTGCCATGTACGCTGGCCAGTTTTCATACGACTTCGCCTCCAAAGCAGCACAAGGATCAACAACATTTGATTTCCTTGATTTTGCTCGAAGACTTTTGGTCAAACCCACAAGAAACACTGAATCGCCTCGCAAAGCAGGTTCTATCACCGGAATGGAAAAAGAGTACATAGCTGATATGTTAGAAGATAAACATACTTAAGTTTTTACTACACATGTTCATGGGCATGGTCCAGATTTCGGTTGTCTCTAATATTTTTCTATTGCCTGCGACGTATTTCTGCGTCTATTAGCATTTACAAGCAAAGCTCAATTTGGCACCTCTCTCCAAACAATTAGGCAGATAGAAGTTTATTGATGACAAGGGAATGATTACAGAAGCGTTGTGTGTACCACATTTAGCTAACGAAGAGTTTCATGCCTAACATAAATTTAGCATTGAGCAGTTAGAAAATTTATATTTACATCATCCAAATATAGTAGGCAGAGAATCTAAACTACAACCGTCTAGCATTAGTTGCCTTCTACGAATTTTATTCTATACTGAGGAGTATTTTTAACCGACAAGTAGACAGTAAATTGTTGGGCTCTATAGACAAACTCGAGTTACCTGATAAAAGTTTAGCAGCGCGAACAGCTGAGGCACCTGCAACACCTAGAGAAGAAGGATCATATGCCACGAAAGCATAATTGTGAACAGGGTGGAGGAAAACAACCTGTACCAAAAAAGTTGAATCATGACCGTGTCCTTCGCTACCAGATCCAATACCATTATTTTCAGCAATAAATTACCTCGCCGGGAATTTTCATGTGAGACGCAGCAAATGAGAGCATCACATCACAGCAGGATACAACAACTGTCCTTTTGTCAACAACAACCAAACCCAAGCTTTGGGAATGATATACAATAACACCAGTTCCGGAAAAGTCTTGTGAGTACACCCCATCAACCTGACACGATGGTGGAACATGAACCTGCAAGTTCAGTATTCTCCCTGAATCAGTGCATTGCCATGTAATAAGCCCAATTATATATCAGAAGAATATTGGCTAATCACATCCAAAGTTTGTAATTTATACATCATAAGAGATAAAAAAGAAAACAAAACAAAACAAAAAGAACCAAGTCAAGGGACGTGCCACTATGATATAACATCACATAACATGTGATATCCACTAAGGAAGAAAAAATCAAGAACACGGAGACTTATGCAGGGAAAGACTTGTAGGTAATTACAATATGCCAATATCTATCTAAAAATATGTATAAGATGGATACTATTTAGCTTTAGTTGGGTATTCTTCCTTCAGGTTCTTTTCAATTATATATTGACAGTTCTATCAAGAAAAAAGAAAAATAGATATGATAGATACCAGTGAAGATGATACCGGAGATGATAACTATCTACTTTCCAGAATAATGTAAATGTCTTACCTCACACATGACAAGACTCGGCTCTAATACTCGTTCAGCAACTGAAGCGTTAGCAGCTATACCTCCTCCATCACCTAATTTCACAGTATTGTTTAGGTCACTTATGTCCGTCAACCTTTCTTCTGCAGGTTCGTGTATGGTGAGGTCTGGGAACATAATGTCTTTAATAGATGCATCATCCTCCAGATGTTGCTTGTTTTTCCCAACATTGGATTCTCCTAGAGAGTGTATTTCTCCCCTAACATGTTCATCGGCAGCCACACTTTTACCAAAACCATCTGCCCAATCTTCGTTTGCAGCTTCAGCTCCAGGTTCTAACATTCCAACCTCACGTGTAGTCAACAAATTAGTTTCAGATGGTGGGTCATTTCTGTAACGGTGGCTTGAAGATAAAGACATTGACGCATGCGGCAATGCAGGCCTTGAAGTCCATAAGCCAGTACTATCATTGCGAGTATATATCTGAGGAGGGCCATACCATTCATGCCGGTCAACAGTGACTAAGACAGACTGCAAAACCGGGGAAACATAGCTGGAAAAAGTAAGACGTCAACTCACAAGCAATTATAAAAGATAGTCACTTCGTTACCAAATACTATAATATATAAATGGAAAGTACAAACAATCAATAAATGTCTATTTTATGACTTATTTACAGGGACCCGCTCATTAAATGCTTGCACCTGTAGTATCACATTAGGTTGGAGACCAAAACACTTGCTCACACAAGTAAACTCCCAACTGGTTCATAAATATACATCAATGTATTACTACAACATGTACCTTGCTGCGACGACGATCCAAGTGGCTTACATATTCCAAAGGTACTCGAGCACCCCTAGACAGCTCAGATAACACCGCTATTAGGTCATCCAGCTGCAATATCTCTTTTCCAGCAAATTTCTTTATGATAGCATGGCGAGGAACAGACGCTCTAGAAAGTATGTATCTGAAATTTGAAATGCAACAATCAATTGAACAGTTAGAACAAACAAGATACATAAGCCTTACTGCAGTTCGTTGGTAATATACAACATTGATATTATACATAAAATTAGAAGTTCTAGAATGTAGAACACATTTTGTTTCTAGACTTTTCTATGGAAGGTGAAAAATAAACCTACAAAGAGTAATACTGAATTAGTTAGAGAAATTAAAGTAGAGTTAACCAGTACTGCAACAGATCTCATCAACACTATAAACTTTCAAGATAAGGCAGAAGAGACGTAGTTAACTTCAACAAATCAAATTAAAGCAGACTTACCCTGGTTTAGCAACATAGACAACACCACATTTGAAACGGAAATTTCTAGCCTGAATTAAGAACAAGAACAAGAGGAATTAGATAGCTTTTAAAATGACTACATATGAAAAGCGGGCATATTATCACACAACTAAGACATTCATTTTTCTGATGTGGTCCCACAAACATTTGACCCATGATGCAACACTCTTATTAAACTCTGGTATTGAGAGCTACAACTTTTTTAGCTACGAAAGAAGTGGACATTGAAATTTCCTAATATGTGCAGTTTAATATGATCCCAGTAGAACAATACCACATAAAAGAAAATTATGACAAATAGAATCTCACCTGTTGGTAGGAAAGAGTGTGGATTACTGCATCACTTATTTCCAAGAAGGAATTCGGGGTTATGGAATGCAAATCTTGAACCTAGACAGCCAGCACAAAACACATCAAAGACTCTTGGCACTGAATGAAGTATTTTTTTATCAAATAGTCACATTACAAGTTATTTGCATTTCACACATATAATTTGTACGGGCAGATGGAACTTTTGGATATAAATCAAAACCTATTAGGATTATCTGGTATTAACAAATGCAGATGTCCAATACTAAGTTAATGTGTAAGAAGCTTAAAATCTCACATAAAAGTAAAACGTGCCAAAATACAACTGAATAAGCAAGGAAATGCTTCTGCCACGTTACCAATAAATTTACAGTTACTGAAATGTCACCCCTTTGAATAAACAAATCGATCTTCTGGTCCACGCTATTATCGAGGACAGTCTCCAAATTCAAGAATTGAGTAATGACCTGTACCGCAAAAAATATGTATCAAGATAAACATGATTCTTAAAACACTTGCAAGCTTGAACTATGTTGCTTATACAATTCTGAATTTCTCATTTGTATGTTACAGTTTCTAATTAAACACAATTTAGATCGTCTAAGTTACAAATTGTGATACTAGTGGATTGAATGATTATATGAGATATATGTTTCAACATTACCTCTCCATTCACTCTAACAAGAATATCACCCGGCTCCAACTTTTTATGGGCTGGGCCATCAGGTACCTGCAATATATAATCACATTGCCTTAAAAACCTCTTAACTATGAACTCTATCATTAAGCATGCAAAGTCAAATAGGCAACTAAAACCCAAATGCGCAAAGTGAAATATGAAGTCCTCACCAAAGAATCAACAACAAGCATTCCTGTCTCACCAGCTGGTGATGAATGCCTAACCATCTAGTCAAGCAAGGGCAGAATCAAGTAAGTTCGCCTGAGCAAGAAAAACCACAGAAAACTCCAAGTAGTGTTTCATTACTAAACATATTCGAACTACCCAGAGCTTCCAACAACAAAAAGAAATTGAAAAACAGAATAAAGGAAAAGAAAGGGCACCTGTTCTGTTTCTCTTTTGAGTCCAAGTTTACGTGCCTCATTAAAACTCTTATGAAGAAATGTTGCCTATAAATTAAATGAGAAGATGATTTTCTCAGTAGGAAAAAGTAGTATTTTTCATTTCTTCCGTTGAAGGAAATAAATTGTTTGCAAATGATTTTGCAGTCCAGCCATAACGTATAGCTTTTTATCAAAGTAATAACCAGGGACATGGTGACTGAAGTTCAACCAACTGACCTGAAGCGTACCACGTGGAATGGTTACAGCCTCCCATCCACATCCAGACAAGTCTTTACTCTTCTGGATAAAATTTAATGCCCTAACAACCTGTTATGTAAAACAAACGATCGACATGCATGAGACACAATAATCTAACTCTAATATTGTCATATATCTATAACATCCCTAGCTATAATTTATACAATACTTTTGAGGCCTTTTATCACAAGGCCTACAGGACCTCACTATACGTTTATGTTTCTCTTCCAACAGGGATCTTGTTAAGTTTATTGGAGGTCTAAAAACATATGAACCCTAAAAACCCTCTGCCACAAATTAAAGATAATGCATCAATATTCACTATTAAAGAATCCAAAGGAAGAAATATGATAGCACAAACTTCAAAACATACTCACTCGGTCTAAAGGAAGAAAAAATGCTGTAGCAGATTTACTGTTACTTCCAGCATTCAGAGCAACTGCTCTTCCTTGAAAATCCACGACTGGGGAACCACTTGAACCGCCCTTTGTCCCAGATGCAGCCTGTAAAGTATAGAAAGGAACAACCGAAGGACAACAATGGATAAGCAAGAATTCAGTCCGACAAATAATGGATTTTGACAAGTGCTACCAACAAAATATGGTGCATAAGCCTTAATATTCTGCCACTTACTTGCATATAGAACGTATTGAAATCATTGTAACCATCACGACCCTCACTGCAAAAAAGTACAATTTCCACGACATGTTAACAGTAATAAAAAACGCCCTTTTCTAGCCTGAAATTCCAGTTATCACTAGGGCAACTTAACAACCAACAACATACTGTGTGTACTCAGGTGAATCCCTATCCAAACGAGCTATTGTTCCTGTCTGAATTGAAACCTGAAAAATGTATTAAATTACTCATCAACAAATTGTCAAATTGGTTGTAAATCAGTATATCACATTTGCAAGGAAAAGGTGTTATATAGAAATCTCTTGAGCTGACTATTAGCAACAGCAACAATGATGCTAAAGACCCAACTAAAAAGATAGAAGCATGTAAACAAAGAACTTGTGGATGAACTATGATATAACAACATACAACTTTCTATCTGAACTCCTTAACGTGCAACTGCTGCT
>JAJJMC010020037.1:227482-286373 GCA_023531435.1 Papaver californicum
TTTTAGCAGAAATTGACAGATATTGACTTAGAGAGTACCTGTTCACAGCTATCATTTCCCACAACCCTAATCTCTAGTCCTACAGAAGCAACTTCAGGTGCTAGAGGAATTTCTTCGTAGCTCAGAAATTGCACAGCTCCGGGATCATACCGAAAGAAACCAAAATCATGGACCTAGAAGAGAAAACCACATTAGTCTGATGCAATGATAACTAGAAAACTGTAAGAACAGTTATAATAATAAGACAACTTACCGGATCTCTGTAAATAGTGAAAACTGGAATCTCTTCCATATTAACAAACAACAAGCGAAATAAAAGTCATGAGAAACAAAGATATTAAAATTGATGAATGTAAATCAATCAGACAACGACAAAAACAAGTACCACTTCATTGGTTCACCGCAGTAATGCGTCACTCTCTTTCAGTACCAAACAGCAATACGGCTGCAATTTCTAATAAATTTAACAATTTGTACCCGAAATAATAATACAATTTTTTCATTCAGCTAATCCAACATCTCATTGACATAATTTAGTTAACAGACTAAACAACTTCATGTCATGTCTCAGACAGATCCCAATAGCTTAATTTTGAATTCATAATTTGTGGACTCTTGAAAGAAACAATCACGCTGTTAGACTGACAACTATGGAGAGGTTCACAGGACATTCAAAGGGGAAAACTGTGGCCAAATGAGGCCTTCACAGAGGAGTTCCACATTAATTTTTTCCAAGGAAGCAAATCAAATTTCCATATTAATTTAGGCTAGGGTAAAAATACGTGTGACAGCCATGACCTGATCAGGCTAAATGCATCTCGTCTGCATTACACTATCTAGTTTATCTTAACAAAAGAGTCATGCTGTATGTTCTCTAAAATACATAGTTTCTATCTGTAATATCAAACTATTGCAAATCTAGAGAACAGTAAAAAAGTTATAATAAAAAAACAACTTACTGGATCTCTGTAAATAGGAAAAATTGGAATCTCTTCCTTATTAAGGAACATAGCTTCAGCAACAACAGGGCCTACAAACAGAAACAGCATAATCTAGTAAACAAGCTATCAAATCATATGAAATAAACTTGGTGAAAACAACTGAAATACAAAATCGAAAACGAAAACGAAGAGATTCAAGTACCAGGTTCGACGACATGACGATTAGTAAGTATAATTCCTCGTTTCTTGTCAATAACAAACCCTGTTGCTGAACCATGACCCTCACATTCAGTATCAAATGCTTTACAAGTTGTAACACTTAAAACCACCACTGCTGGTATCACTTTGGCTAGTGCTTTTTTCCAATCATCAGCACTTGCAGAAAAACTTTTTTCCAAACTTCCCATTTACTTATCTGAGTGTGTGTAAACTGAAAATCAAGTTGAAGTTGAAGTTGAAGCTGAAGCTGAAGCAACTGAGAAAAAGTTGAAGAGAGAAAGAGATGGAAATAAATTGAGTGGAGAGAAAAAGTGAAACATGAGTTTGACATGTTTATATAAACAATTGATGTATGTTGGAGGAGGAGTGTGGGGTTAATTTTACATGTACAACAAGAAGAAAAGCTACATCTCTGACAGAATATCCAATTTCAGCAAAGAGAGTTCTGATCAAAAAAAGACAGAAATATTATGGAAAGAGATTGGATTTCATTGATTAGCCATGACCACGAGATGAGAAGACCAACTGTAAGTAATTCATTGATTATTGTAGATATATTATTTTGATGATGATATTTCTTATTAGTTGATGATGAAAAAGAAGAAGCCATGAACGAGGAGGATGAATAATGGAAATCACAGGGTATTTGTTTTTCTTCCCTCTCTCCCTATAGGTTTTTTTCTTTAAAACTATTTTGTTTTGTTGCCAGGACTTGAACCCGGGACCTCCTACTAGTCTGTTTTTGTTCCTAATCTCTGTTGTACCGCCCACACGGGGTCTAGAGAAGTGTATACCGGTGGAACAGCCTATACAGGTGGAACGATTTTTATCCAAAAAAAATCAATCGATATTGACCGATACGGTTTAACCAAAATGGTCAAAATGGATCGGTATGGCCGAAATTAGGGTTTTTAATTAAAAAAAGATCCAAAAACAGAAAAAAAATTATTATCATTGTTCTAGGGTTTTCAATTGTGACTCATGTTTTTATGATATTTTAGAAAAATGAGTACTAGTTTTATATCTTAATAGGTCCAATATAGAAAAAACGTTTGATATAATAATTATAGAAATAAAATATGTGGACCGATATTTGCCGATATTTGGAACCGAAATATCCCCGATACAAAGGTGTACCAGTATATTGCTCTAGACCGGTACAAACCGAAATCCGATATTGACTACATTGGTCTAGAGGACTAGACTACCTAGTTAGCAATAATGAAGGGTCTAATTGGTGATGGGTTTTTTTTTTAAGGAAACAAGTTATTTGCGATTTACGGAGAATCCTCATTATTGGTAGTGCTGTTAATAGATCCGATTTCTTTCTTCCGGGAACCACAGGATCTGGAATTTTGATGAGTTCGGATCTGGTAAATATGTGGGTATTTATCAGAAACCGGATATATGTTGGGTCTTTGAAAACGAAGTGAATTTTTTATTAATAATCGTTTATCTTTTTCACTTTGGTTTAAATTTGACAAAAAAAAATTTAAAGGTTAGATTTTTTATTTATTTAAACCGAACTTACATACTTTGGGTATCAGAGGAGTCTTATATTTGTATATAAGCATTCCTTTATTAATGTTCTAATTGAAGACTAAATTAAAATAAAAAATAAAAAATTATGAAGTCAAAAGCGGACAAACCATTTGAATTTCAATAAAAGTAGCAAAGAAAAAGTAAATATTGGAGTATCTGATAGAACCGGTTAGAACCCGAGATTTTATCGGTTCCCAAAGGTTCTGCTCCTCAAGCACTAAACTTACTAATAGGTCCAATAATAGGACCCGGAACCAGACCCATTTTATTTGGTTTCGGTTCTGTTATAGGTATTTGGATACTTATTGACGATCATAATTATAGGATGAACAAAAGATATGCATACGTCATTATTTTTTCGTTTTCGTTTCTTTTAATCAAAACACAGATAGTACATTAAGGCCAGGCATTATGGTCGGAAATTCGCTTGGTTGTAGCTTAAATGTAGCGAAAGATAACTACTATGGGGCATCGCTTGTTTTTAATCTGGCTCAAAGCTTTGGTTTCGCTAGAAACCTCATCACATCTGATCTCAGCTATAGCCAAGCGATAGTGACGGTTATTGTGAATCCGTCAAAAGTATCTGTCAAATTTTTGACGGATAACCAATTTTGGTTTTATACCTATATTAACTCATAATATTTCTCTTTTAACTATTTTATTTACTCTAATTTCTTCTTTTTTTCCTATTATTTTTCCAATATATTTTCGTTTAACTATTTTATTTACTCCAATTGCTTTATTTCCTATTATTTCTCCAATTTTCTATCTTAATTAGTCGGGTTTTTTAGATATATTAACTTCGAATATTTATCTTTTAACAATTTTACTCTAAATTGTTTTTTCCTAATATTTCTCTAATATATTTTTCTTTTAACTATTATATTTATTCCAAAAAAAAATCCTATTATTTCTCCAATTTTTTTTATCTCAATTAGTTTTTAATATATTAAAAATACTTAATAAAGAAAAAAAAAACTTGGACGGATACTGAGTATCCGTATGTCACTATTTGGACAGAAACTCAGTATCCGTCTCACCAAGCCAAACGATAGATTTTTACCATAGTGGCAGTTTTTGGCTTCCTCTTTCGCTTGGCTATAATTAAGCTATAGCCAACGAAAGGCCTCACCATAGTGCTTGGCCTAATAAAATAAGGTGAAAGCCTTAAGGTTGAGGCACATACCTTTTTTAATAAAGCAGTAAATGTTAGAACTAGAAACCATACGTCATAAAGTTTTTTCCCTTAATAATTTCTTCTATCACTTTACTTTTCAAAATATCATGTTGGGAGTATTTTCAACAAAAAAGAAATCACTTCACACAATTCCGTTTCGCTAGCTTATCAACCTCGCCATTGGAGTCTCTGTACACATATTTAATATTTATAAATTTATCTATATCTCTAGTCATAGTTTGAAGGCTTTTTGTTAAGAAAAAAGACCACTTCTCTACAGTTTGTTCTAATCTTTATACTTCTAAAGTTCAGCGTCAATGTCCATTCTACTCTGTTCTTGATAGCTAAAGCTTTTGTTGCAGCTGGACTTGTTGTGTTTCCTGCAAAGACTTTTAGATTATTAATTTTGTTGTTTAGCAAGTAAGTTAGTCCCATACCATAATTGAATGTTCAAAAGCATCATCAATATAAAAACCTCGGCAACTCCCGAATATGAATTGGTTTTATTCGATCCTAGTCATTTTGAAGGGTCATTCTTTCCCATAGCCAATTCCTACTCCTTAATGAAATTTTTAACCAATATCATGCATTCAATTGGATTTAGTCTAGTTGCTTAAGAAACTACTAAGTTTTTCTAATTCCATATTTGCCAACATAAAATACTAAAAGTTTCTTTCCAGTCATTCAAATAAGGGGTAAATGAGGAATTAATCCAGTCAGAGAAACCATTACTATAAACAGGCATTTGTACCCCTAATCCAAACCATATTTCCCTAGTAAAGCTGCAAGTAATAAATAAATGTTGCGAGGTTTTGAAATTGTTTCCATTACATAGCACATAATATGTTCCACATATTTCATTATACCATGAATTTTAGCTTTTAAATTTGACACATCAACATCTGATAAGTGCGTAATTTATACATTTTAAGTATCACTTCCTTATACTTATTTGCTAGATTTTTGTGTGAACTACTGTATTATTATTACTTTCGTAGTCTATGTGTTTTATTAGGTTACATCTCTGAAACAAGTGAAATGGAGCTTTACAAGAGAAGAATTACCAAATACCCAATGGAACTCAGTTTATTCCAGGATTTCTACCCTCCACTTGTAGAAAATTGCATTACGAAGCCAACGGAGAAAGAACGAGGTCATTCTGACTTCGTATGAGAAAGTTATGGGCGAAAAGAGACGTTATACTTGTCGGGTTCACGGAACTGACAGTTAAACAAGTTTTAACTGCAAAGCTATTAACAACCTGAGGAATTACTAAGGGATTCCAATGATTTTCGAATAGTATTAAAGGCACCAGCCTAATTACTCAGGGCTACCCATTTTTAAATATTTTTAAAGGCGCCACCTTCTTCTTCCTTACAACAACGAATTTGTCAGCTAGTTTTTCCTGGATACAGTTAGATGGTGATGTAATGAGTTCAAATAGGCATCATTGGAGCGGTTGTAGACCATCGGAGCAACGGGTGTTTTGAGAAGCAGGAAAAGAAAGATGGTGATCGGTGATGAATGGCTCTGTGTTGTTTATGTGATAGCCATGGATGGTTTCTGTGATGGGCCTGTAATGATTATGGAGCTCGACTTGAGTTTATGCTGTTGGTGTTGGATAATAGAGGATGTGAAGATGCGTTGTGTTGAAGAGGAGCTCAGCTGAAGAGAGAACTTGGCAGCAACAGAACTCTGTGGTGGTTGTAGTTGGCAGTAGAGACTGGAGTACCTTGTATGGTGGTGACTCTGATGGAGTGGTGAGGACGAACTGGAAACTGAATGTGGGTTACCACTTCCACAAGAAACTATGACATGTTTAGTAGAAAGTTTTGATATCCAGGTGCTGAGAGATTCTCTTTGCCTAATCTGTAGTGTCCCTGAAGTTCAGGTTGATTCTCTTTGAATGACTTGGCAGAGACGCTGTATTGATGAGGTGAAGTTCGAAAGTTCGAGTCCATGGTTCTGTTAGTTGTTCACAGCAACATTAGTGGCAGTTGAGTAGTTGAGACGTAGTTTAATCTTGTTTCTTGCTGCCGTTCGATTCAGTGAAGGGTGGGTGAATTGGTGTTGGCTTAGGTGGTCAGGTTGAAAGAGGAGTGTTGTTAAAAGTGAATGAGAAAGAAGAAGTCGGTAGGTTAACGTGTTGTTCAAGGAAGAAAAAAGGAATTCCGACCTTGTTTAGGATGTAGCTCTGAAAAGAACTAAGTCAGGTCATACACGGATTAGACGTCTAGAAGGTTGGCTATATATAGCCTTGAGAAGACAAGCCCCGGACACAGACAAAGGAGAAGAGACAGACGCTGATAGAAGTTTGGATCCGACGATTCGAGCTCCCGAGTATACAGACAATTATCGGTTAGTTTGAGTCTCTTTTATTAATTAATTTTTATGGCTTTTGAGAAAGCCATGTCAGGCTAATTCCCTTGTTAGGGCGAAAGGATGAACTTATAGAGATGGTTTTCTTTGTGTTTCAAACTTAGAGTTTTCAATTATAAAAACTCAATGTTAATGTTTTGTCTCTCTCTCAACGTTTTATCTTTCTCAATAATTTTTCATGTTCTATGCCACGTATAGTGCATCGTTTGATTAATACAAGAAGTCGTTGAAACCCTACTTTAAACCGTTTTACGAATATTCTTTGAATATTTATGCCACGTATACTTAGTACTTCGAAATTCTACCTTAGGTTGAGAATAAATAATTCTTTTTGAAAATTCCTTCTTCGATTCTTAAACGAAAAATCTTCCGTGTATTAGTAGCTAGATTTGCTATTTTACATGAGTAAAATCGAGACCCTTTGTGACGAACACAATTAAATCCTAATTTACAACGGATTCCCGAAACCTTAACGTTTTCCTCTTATCGATTTCAAACCTTATTAAATAGTTTTAACTCACTCATTAATTTAATTTTTTATAAAAGAAAACCTAAAAAAAATATTTTAATTAATTTTAATACACACTCCGCGTGGGAACGAACCGTATTTGCTCTTGTCTACATCTTTCGACGTTGTGCCCTTGCGGTAAAACAAAGTCGGTTTTACGATGCATAAGCATCCATCTACCAAACAAATAGATTTATTCTTTGGATAGTTCTCATATGCTACAGTTTGAGCTAGAATTTATCATGGCTACTATTATGTTCATTTAAGATAATCTTATATGCATACTTTGTCGTGAATTCTCCATTTTTGTTACCAAACTATCTAATTTTGTCCCCTTTATTCATATTTATATATATGGACTTAACTCTACTTGCAATTTCATGAGAAAAAGTAAAAGCAGTCAGATTAAAATCCTAGCAACCATTTACATCAATGAGATCATACACATATTTCATATCGTCATGGTGTCATTCACTCAGCAGATCAGTATATAAAATCCAGTTATCTAATGTTATATTAATGTTTCTACCATCACCTATTTCCCAAATGTTATTTTCTTTACAACTTCCACACCCTTTTTAATGATGTTTCATATCCAACATATATAATAATTTACGTTCTTATGAAAATGATGAGTTCTAGGGAAGTATTTTCCTTTGAGTATTTTAACCCAAGGACCATTCAAATTATTCAGAAGTCTCCATGCTAATTTTGTAAGTAGCGAAACATTCACTATTTGAGGGTTTCTGATTTCAATACCACCACAGGCCTTAGAAGTTCTAATTTTACTTCAGGCTTTTGGATAATATGGGATTGTTTTTATCCCATCGAAAATCTCTTCGTAAGTTATCAAATTTATTGGTTACAGTTTTTGGAAATTCAAAGCATTACATTCGATAACTTGGAAATGCAAACATAGTTGAGTGTATGAGCACAATTCAACTCGCTTGAGATAATATTTTGGCCTTTCAACAAATCAAAGCTTTATATGCTATGTCTAACACCATAAGATTGATCTGAGATGTCTATTTAAATAATAAAAGGTGGAATAGTAATAGAACATGTTGATGTTGCGTTGGTTGGTTGGTGATGCAAAGAAAAAGCCACCTGGTTTGCCTTATTTCTAACTAAATTAAATACTTACTATATTACAATTTGAAAATCTTATATGATTGTTCGTTTTAGAAAAGTGATAAAAATAAATCCGTTCCACAGGACTTGTGAAGACTTGATTTAGACCTAAATTCTAATTCTAAATTAGCAGATTACTCAAAAGATGATATCTAAATTAAAGGTAACTGGGGTTTTGGATTTTACTACTACTCATGATTTATTATCAAAATTATAAGGATGATATCTAATCTAATCACAATTAAAGTCCATTTTTATTCATAAATCACTATTAATCAGTCAGATTTGCAAAAACTATTTGTGGACATTAAACATGGATTATCAAATAAATTAATATAAGTATAACCTATGTAATTGAATGGCAAATAATTAAGGCAAAACAATGATTAGTTAATTAATAATAAGATTAAATTAAATTAAATAAATAATAAATAATACTCATAAATCATGTAGTAGATAGCTTCCTACTTGCCTTAGTGTGAAAATTATTTCACCATGTGTAACACTCTCTTAAAAAATTTATTCATGGTTTAAGGTGTTTACAAGAAGAAAAGAAAAAATAAAACATAATAACACAGAAAACTTACACGATTATATCTGTTGCAAACAGTGTGTTCTCTGTTGCTAAAAAGGAAAAAAAAACGTTGTCAGATAAATGACAGTTCTTTGGCGCAGCAAAGACAGAAGAGAAGGTAACGGTTTGTCTACGACAGTTTAGTGGTGTAGTATGTTCTTCTTCTTCCTTTCACGCAGCAGCAACTCTGAAATTTTATCCAACTCCCCTTTCTTTTTTTCTCTCAATCTCTTTCACTTATATAGGTTTAAGAAAACCTTTTACTCTCCCTAAATCGTTAAGGACTCCAACAACTATCGAAAACAGATCTCAAGTCGTCTTTATCTCAATCCTAATATGATTCTGTTTTACGGCAACAAATGGGTTTTATCGGCGTGCAACTCTCTATTTAACATGTTTAAACCTGTTTATATTGTTTCTTCACTTTGAGATATCGAAACAACCTTTTAATCCCATAAAACTCGGTTTGTACCTAACTTAGATAACTTCTCGCGCACAACAGAAAATTTCCTGCCATTTTTTTTGAATCAAAGGAAAAAAGGGTGCCCCTAATCCAAAATTCAAGTGTTTTTACCAATTCTTCTGGGTACCTTTATCAATTTCCATTTTCCCCCAAAATTGAGTAAAATAACTATAAAAACATAAAAAGATAATTTTGTACAAAAACAAGGACTAACACTATATAAAATTCGACTTAATTGAGATACAAATATATTAAATACCCCCAAAGTTATATTTTGCTAGTCCTCGAGCAAATTTAATCTACAAAATAAAAATCAAACTCACTTTCGTAGGAATCACGACTACACTTAGCACGTGCAGCAAGCTGCTAAACTCCTAGGTGACCCTAGCAGACGAGTATTATCTCGTGAGGGTTTACAAGAGGTGTACCCACAAAACAGATACTCCAACTTTTAGCTATTTATGAATGGTTGAGGATAGACACTAAACAATCTATTTAGTTGTCCTACTAAATTCTTTGGCTACAAGAATCATTACTCTGCGTTAAATCTAATAGTCACACACAAGTAGTGACCCGCACACGGCATTCATATAAGAATGCAAAACTCTACTCAGACAATCTTTGAACTTTCCAATAGCTCACATTGCTCAAAATCAAGCATATTCAAACACATGGATAAATTAGAAGATGGATATAAAAGTAATAAAGGGTCCATATGTTGACTAAGGTGAATAATGTTTCCCAAAATATTTGTATAAAAGTCCGGATAGGATGCTCCTAATTTTTTATTTTTTTATTTTGAATACCTACTACATGATTAGATCTTTTGAATCTAAGCGCATATTCCTTTTCAGCTCGTAATATGAGTGTTCCCGTTGATCATGTTCTCGACTCTTGCCTTAGGATCAAAAGGAGGGGAAAACAAACACATGTTGCATTCCACGTGTCGGATTCTATTTTTATTTTTTTGACAAAATCAAATTCTAATACATCCAAGCTACGACCTTTATGGCAATACTAGGGCCCCACCAAATCACTTAGAGAAACACAAAATTACAAAAATAAAAACATAAATTGATATGGTTTTGATGATCCCGAGATATGCTTGTTAAATGATTATCATGTTATTCTAACACCTTAGTTAGGCATGCGGATATGAATAAACTATTTTTCGGGCACGCCAATTCCTATAGATAAAAGCTTGTTTCCATCTACCTAGAATGGTTAGTGTCATCCTAAATAATTAATTTCACAAGTTTCTAAATTTTTGAGTATATTATTGGCATTAATACATAAAAGAACAACAAAAAATTTCTCCCTTACCCCCAAACTTAAATCCAATATTGTCCTCAATGATCTAAAGAAGAATAAATCAAAGCAAGGATAAAGAGGAACTGTTACCACTTAAAGGAAATAAGGGAGGATATTACCATACATAACCGAGTACCATGAGCATATGGGTTGTCATCCATAGAACGCTAAGTTTGAAGTCTTCAGTCAGACATTGGGAACCATCAAATGGCTAGTCACCTCATAAAATCATATCGTAATAACCGAAACAATTGTGGGTCATCAGAACTAAATAGTGCCGATCCCACTAAAAGGTAACTACAAAAGGCCAGGAAAATGAACATACCGACCACACCCGTATTATCTAGTATTTTATTTAAGACAACTATATTTAGCTGTGGTTCACATTTAGGCTCTATAAAGGGTCTATATAGACAAATTCAACTTAATCAAAGAGAAGGATTTTCTCATGGGAAGTATCTGGAGGATCATGTTGTAAAGTATGGAAAAACTCAAGTAATACCTTAGAAGTACAAAGCTTGAATCCCAAGTAAGGGACTTTAAGAAGGGATACTTGACGATCACAAGAATCATCACTACCCCAAACTTAGGGTAATTGTTACTCTGAGATAGACCTAAAAGTATTGCTTGGATTTCATGTTCCTTAGAGTCATAAAAATACTCAAGAGATTCTTATAGAGTTTGGTCATACAACTTACCTACAATAATACTATCAGCACATTTATCCAAGGAATCATCAAACAATTAAAGTATCTGGTAAAGGATCATGAACTAAAGTGCTGATCATACTCACATATTCTAAATCACCAATATCAGAAGGATGACTACTAATATCAAAAACATTTAGTTCAGTAGTCATATTAGAAGTATCCTTAGAGACTTTACTGGTTTATTCAACTTCCGACTCAGATGGTTCAGATGAAGGTGGGTCTATAACCGGATTTTTATTCTGGGGCATGGTCACCTCGTTGTCAACCAACTTACCACTTCTAAGAGTTGTAATAGAATTCACATGATTGGACGGTTTCTCTCCTTTTGGATTAAGATCGGTTTGACTAGGAAACTTTCCACTTTCTTTCTTACTTATTGTCTTAGCTACCTGCTTGTATTTCTAACTTAATTAGAATAAAAATTATGCTCCGTTGTCTGTTGAAATATAAGTTGTCTTTGTGCTAACATAATAAGATATTTCTCTAAGGTAATCATTTTCTTCTCTGAAGAGTTTTGAGAATATGTTGGCTCTAGGGGATTCTTAGGATAACTAAACTCTGGTGGAACTTGGGGATTACTAGTCTGACCTTTATTTTGACCCTTAGACCAAGAAAAATTAGGATGGTTCCTCCAACCTGGATTATATGTAATACCCTGTCTAAATTTTAAGGAAATTTGTGTCATTTTACTAGTGATGGTAAAATAGTCTTTTTCTTGAAAGGTATTTTCGTCATTTTGCATGTAACGGTAATTTTTCTGTATATATTTAGTTCTAATTAAAATAAAATTATCAACAAAAATATAATCATGGTAGGATATAACCTTATACTCCGTCTATCCCCTATATAAAGCCAAATTTTTGGATTGTGGTTGTCCCTTTAGATAGACGGAACTCAAATTTCAAGATGCTTTTTTCCACATATACCCTTATTTATAATGCATATGTATCATCATAAGTAAGTTAATATTTTTTGTCTTGGGAATGCGATTAAGGGTAAAACAGAAAAATGATGGATATTTATGAAATCAAAAAAAATTCTTATTCTAAAAGAATTGAAAAATTACGTCTATATATAGGGGATCAGAAGGAGTATTATTGCACTTGGTAAGAAACGGAACACATATCTTCGAATCGGTGAAAATAAATTCGTAGAATAATATGTAATGTCATAATAAGACTTATCTAAGTTAAGTAACTTTTGAATGAACAGAAGGATGATAAATATTCATTAGGTAGAAAATACATATTAATTATTATGAATGAGACATAATATAACCATTAATTGTTTCATATTTTGCTTATGGCCACTTGCCTTGTTACCATTAAATAAGTGAAATATTAATGGGCTAAGGAACGTGCTAGATAACTTGTACTTCGATCGATGATTTCGCTAAAATTTGTTAGCTTTGTGTATTGTGTCACCAGTATTTTGTTTCCTTGATTAACTAAGATTGTGGAAGGTGAATTTATTTTAGATTTGACCGAAACTTGGAATAAATACTAGGGCATCCGGCTGTATAAAAGAAGTGTTAGAATTTTTTTAGGACGAATAGAAAGAGGAGCATAGGAATCTTTTTTGTTTTCAATTTTATTCTTTTCTCGTTTATCAACTGAAGCATCCAACCTAAACTGTGCGGCGATAATTTGAAACAGTAAGATCAGTTCGGCTCTTGTGAAGTGGGTTTCTTGTTCGTCTGTGATTGTTCTTCTCTATATTTGTTTGCTAGCGTTTGAGGTAGGCGCAACACAAACTAAAATTTGCTATTATTATGGGGATATATGGTTATTAGTATCATTCTTGTTGATTTCATGATGGTATTGAAATTGTGTGATAAATGTATATGCATGATGTGTTTCGATTCTTGGGAATTGATGGTTGCTTCCCTAAAGAACTATTTGATCGGGTATGAGTTATCCATGGAAGTTGATGTTTGCTTACATAAATCACATGAGGCTCGTTAGGAGTTGGTGGTTGCATCCTAAATGATTGGTAAACCCATGGGGCTCCCATAGTGCGACCAGTTTGATTTAGGAGTTGATGGTTGCCTCCTAAGTGACTTTTGATATAGGAGTTGATGGTTGTCTCATATGTGATGCTTGATGAACTACGGTCATGCTTGATCCTTATGGGTATGTAGGCAGCAGTTGGCGTTTCAACATGTGTGATTATAATTTAATATGTGATTTTGTTATCTTAATTATTGTTGTTCCTGAGATTGCAATAAATTATAGCGGATAATTGATTCTACGGGATCTTCAGTGAAATGATTATGAATATTTTAATTAACGGTTTATGCTTATTTCTCTTTTTAGTATGTGATAAATCATAGTTTCAAGCTGTAAAATTATGCATCTTGCTGAGTTGACCATTAATAAATTTATCCTATATTAGCTTTTGGTATTTATTTATTTTTGGAAAATGTGTCCAATTTCTTCTGAAACATTTTCATTAAATAATGGAATTTTCCTAGTTGAGAAAGTATTTTAAAATAATTATTTATAACTATATTACAAGGGGGTAGTCAATTAGGATTTCTGGAGATTGCTGGAGAGATATGAAATCTCTTGTTAGTGGATCTAGACTCTCTATAAATTTCTGAAAAATCTCCGTTATTGGATAGAGAGTTTCTAAAAATCTATCAAATTCTCTGTTATTGGAAGTAAACTTTAAAATCATAGATTTGGGTTTTTGAGAGACTTTATGAGACTTTTTAGTTGAAATAGACTTGAGATAAGTCTCTCTAAAATATGTGATATTTTGAGAGACTTCCCTATTTAAGATTTTTAATTTTTTATAAAAAATGTGTAAATAAAAAATATGTAAAATTATTAAAGGAAATAAAAGCACATAACAAGGAAAAGAAAATGACATATTTTTGTTTCGTCCTAAAATATACAAAAGTTTTATTATTTATTTTCATCAAAAAAATTTACTATCATATTAATTAATAAAAAACTAAATGGATTTTAATTATTTTTTTGGTGATTATAAACATTGTTATTATTTGATTAATATTTTTTTATCTCTTCAATAATATGTGAAAATTCTCTACAAATAAATGAGATTAGTCTCTAGAAATCTCTTATGAAAGTCACTGAGAGTTTCTCAAAGTTTATGAACTTGCAAAGACTCTCTCAAATTCTCCCAAAAAACAAGTTCCTCAAAATCTTCAAGAATCTTAATTGACTACCTCCCTGTTAGTTACAAAAAGTTTCTTATAGATTTAACTTGTACCTGATTAAGAGTATTTTTAAGAAAGGATACGTTGGTATTTTGAGAAAGATATCTTCTGTGAAGTTATAAATCTCTCTTTTATCTTTCCAAATTGTTAAAGTCCACTGAGTTCGGTTGTGATATGAATTATCTATGATTTTTACAAAACAGAAACATCAACAGTTTTGCTTTTCTGCTGTGATGGTCAACTACATGTTTGACTGCGGTCCTTCATTATTCTACGTGTAAATTCATATCTAATAGAATTATCAGTAAGGATTTCGAATATATTTTTATAGTAAAATATAGAGCTTGTATGAAGATTATAAAATTATATGAGTACACCTTAGTCAATTTCCAATTTTCACAATTTGATGTTAAAATCATTGTTTTTGGTTTAATTCTTTAGTCTTTAACGGTGGAAATATTTTTATTTAAAATTAAAATATTTTAAGTTTCATATGATTTTGAAATCATGAGAAATCGACAGTTAGATTTTTCATTAAATTTTTAAATTTTCCACTCCGATAGAATTATTAAATTGAACTTAAATAAAGTTTGTCCAAATAATTACTTGTTGAGCTTGGGCTTTGTTAGCCGGGATTAGGCTATGATATTGACGTAGCATCTCGGTTTTTAGGCATTGGATTCTATCAGAATCTGGGCTCGAAAATTTGGGATGTTACATTATATGTCTCTAAAAATGGATCATACTTCTGACGGTTATCGAATATAGAGTTATTGTAAAGAGCATGGGTTTTCTCTTCACAAGTGCGTCCCTCCCAAATTGACTAGATGGGTTCTATTCCACCACTAGATTGATTCAACTCTAAAGATTCTAATTATCTTTTAATACCCGCATCCAAATTTGAGGTCAATTATGTCTTTTATTATCCTATGTATATTTTCATAATTCTTGTATGAAGTATTTGTGTAAATTCGTTTTATTAGAGTTACTTTTTGATACTGTGTAGAATCCTCAAATTTGCATATTTATGGCCAAATTCATTAAACTAAAATAACTTGGATATGCATAGAAAAATTTCAATCCATTTAGTCTCATTGGGGATGAGAGGCATCCAGAACTTTGAACTTCAATTTGGTTTACTATGAGTCAGATGATAAAGGGCTTTGTAACAAGCCCATATCCTTTTGAATCACCCAAATCCGAACTTCAGAGCTCAAGATATGGTCAAAATGGTGAAACATGCCAAAAATAGGCCCAAAAATCCATTTTTAGGCCCATTACGGGTACACCTTGTCTATAATGAATTTCCACCCTAAAAAACCCCTTTTTTTTATGGATCAGTGGGAGGAAGAAAAAGGGGTAGGAAAGAAAAGGAAGAAGAAAAAGAAAAGAAAAGATATGGAGAAAATGGGAGAAAACCAAAAACCATGGAGAAATAGAAAGAAAATGGAGATAGGTTTTTTTTAGAGAGGAAACCTAAGGAGAATCAGGAGGAGTTTGTAGATGATAAAGGTGGAATGTAAAGCTTCTTTTTTCTTTGGGTGATTTTTCTTGTACTTGATTTCAATTTTCGTATGATTTTTGTACAGTTAAAGTCGGTAGTTTATTTGTATAATTCTACATTTATGATCGATGATCAGGTTTTATTTTGTTTCTAATTAACATGCTTAGGTATCTGTGTTTAAAATTTAAGGATAATCCACCACATATTCACCGTTCAATGTATTTTTTAACTTGGGTGAGGTTTTCTAAAGTTTTTGGATAATTCGTCTGTCATGATCTTGACCCTTTTAGGCAATCTTGATGATATTAGAATGATTTGTGGACTCAACAAAAGTTGTAGATTTGTGTTTTATCTTTCATTGTGCATTGGGTTTGCTTAGTTTCAGATTATTGTAAATTAATTATGAATATTTTGGTAATATAATGTAATATGTCCAGTTTTTAGAACAATCTTGTAAAATCAATATATTTTGTTTAAGCCATTGTTTTTCTTTAAATTTTGGATATGTTATAGATATTTGTATTTGGTATACTCAGATAAAACTTGAAGATAATCGGACTATTAGATTGTCTAGAAATATCCGAGTTATGAAGGACCTTTTTGCAGAATTCGTAAAACGTAATACAGCTACTAAGACCTCTATTTAAGAAGCTATAATTTTTCCTTTTCTCCGAATTTTGGATATGTTGTAAATTGTTGATCTCATAATAATACGATCATGGTAAATACTCTAGCTCGTAATGAGTTTGTAGTTGTGTCTGTAAGAAAATTGCCTCGTATAAATGTATGAAATCTTCCATAATTCGATATCTAGACGTTACTTTCCTTCGAAATTTATGCGAAATGTAAACATATTTAATTATGATTGTGTGGTGAAAATATTTTTTTATGATTCACTGAGTATTGATTGGTTAATCTGACAGAAAAAGATGTTGATGTAGTTTTGTGCGTGTAATCTTGTTAAAGTTATCGCATTTTTTTTAGGAATTGATGTTGCCTTTCAAAGGTTGGGCTCTACTAATGATGGATTGTATTTTGCCACTTACCATTCCAACAATATAATTGTATTGCACAATTGGATCCATGCGACCATGAGTTCTCTATAAGTCATGTTTTATACAACTTGAGCATATTTTCTTTATCACAAAGTTAAACGTGAATCCATTGTTTTATTATGTTGATGAACTAGGTCGTGCTTGATCCTTGTGGGTACGTAGGCAGCCGCATTACGGTGCATCACGTGTGATTAAGATATAACATCTAGTTTTGTACTCATAATTCGAGTTACTCATGAATTTGCCATAACTGATTGTCACCGGTATTTTGTATGGTCATTAATGATGTTCCATTGATCTTTAGTTAATTTAAGTTTTTTACAATGAATTTCAGTAGTGAAATATAAGAATGGTTTCTATCCAATGGACTTGGGTGGAATAAATCGTGCTTGGACTCCAGATGCATATGTGGCATTTCGGATTTTGGGCAAAACTCCAGACCTAAAATTCGGGGTGTTACATTTCTAGTTATTGCTGCAAATTTGACATATGATTCAAAAGTTCCATCTACCCTATTGACATTACCTCTCGCTAGTAGATTTTTTTTTTCTGTGGTTCCCTACTACATTCCCATTGTTGGTTTTTTTTGGCAATCTCATTCAAGAATGTCATCGTAGCATCAACAGTTTTATTTTCAAACCCACATGTACACAAAGATTCAAGCATGATTGTCATTAAATAATCCAGCCCTTTATAAAGGATCTGGACTAGCCTTACCTTTTCTAGGCCATGATGAGGAAATTGTGTCAATAAATCATTTAATCTCTCTGGATTCTAATATAAATTTTTTCCCTCTTGTTGCAAGAATGTGCAAATCTGTTGCCTAATAGATGATGTTTTGTTCCTAGGGAAAAACTTCTGGAAAAAGGCGTATGTAAGTTGTTAACATGTTTCGATAGACTCGTATGGAAAAATATATAACCTTGATTTGGCTTTGTCTCTCAGGTTCAATTCTTAGGGTACTTCATATTTCCTCAAAATCCCTAATACGAAAATAGGGGTTGTTATTTTCTTTTCCTAAGAAGACTAGGAGCATCTGTATGGTGCCAGGTTTCAACTTATAATTATCTTGGGTTTCTACTAACTTGATACATGTTAAGCGATTAGTCTTAGTGGGATACAGATAAGCTTTCAAAGTAGCCATTACTGGCACTATCAAAGTACTAGGAGTAACTTCTTCACACAGTGTCCAATTTTTAAAATTAAAATTTTTAAAAACAGGGTTCTCAAAGGAAGAGTCCTCGAGATCCTCGTTTTCATAAATTCTACTCTCATCACTAATCAAACAACCAATAAAATCTCTTTTCCAAGAAGGCTCGTTAATGGTCTCAAGCGGTCTTGGCATACACTAGAATAAGAAATCCTAAATGGAAGGGAATACTAAACAAGCACAAACATGATAACGCAACCAAATCAAACCTATTGAATCTAGCAAACAAAAATCATGATGGATCCACTTAGACTGTTTCTAGACCAACTTATACTCTTCAAAAAGACAACTAATTACAGTATTAACAGACCTCTCTAGAACATTCTGAATTAAATTAAGTCAAAAATAGGCAAGATAAGCTCAGAGGAGCTTGAATAACACTATCTATTTGCCACTTTTTTCCTGAATTATAAGGCGGCTCTAATCAACTTAAAGTAATCTTCTTGATCCTTGAGTTAGGCTAATAAGGTAACCAATACTTGAAGTTTTTTCAAAATATTTTCCAATAATCTCGTTACGCCATCAATTTGTCTTTCTAGTCAAATTTTAAAGCTTAGGTTCGTGGTCGTGTCGTAATCAACCAAAATAATCAAGTCTTGTTCTATAAAATAGAATGAAGTATAGGGATAAGAACAAGTTCGTTCCCTCAAGGAGGCCGAGACTATCACTAATTTTCAGTCACGTATGCAAGTAATAAGAGGGGTTTTGTTGTTGTTTTAACAAGCTAAATTAACTAAAACAGCTAAGGCAAATTACGCAAGTAAAAGAGATGTATATCAGGGAGAAAAAGCATTGGTTAAAGATTTCATCGTCCGTTATCCAACATGTTATCAATCAAAGCATACTCAACATTCATGCATTAGTAATACCAAGAACCCTAAAGTAGCCAGTTATCTCGTCTACTTCGGTAAAACTCCTAATATCATCAAAGAATGAGTACCTCCACCCTTTGAATTCTTAGCACCGGATAACCTGAGTGAGTACCTCCACTCGAGTTTAACCCAATGATAGCTATGGTCTATGTGATTTGAGGTTAATTTAAATAACCCGGCGCAATTCGCCACTCATATTTAATTTAGGTCAAGCTTCTACACATACATGCATGGCAATTTTAAGTATTGTTAGCAAATATGTTATACTACTTGTAACCGGAGTCCCTCGACAGAATCGACTCCCAGAACTCCAGTCTAGTTATAGATATCAATGCCTTTTTACTTGATTCTAGACTCAAACAAACCAGCAATCAATCATATATCATTATACTTAGTAGAACATGAACGATATTAAGAACAACATGAAATTATGAGATATGCGTCATTCCATTAATAAACATGTCTTCAAACATCAGATTACATCCCTAACCAATATGAAAGGTTTTAGCTCATCATGGGTTTCTCAAAACCCATGGAAAAAAATAAAGAAAAGTATAATCAAACCCGGAAAGATAGCGAAGAATTGTTGCTCCGAAGTGCAACTGCCGAAGTAGCCAGCAGCCCCAAGTTACGCCTCTTTTCTTCTTTCTTCATGCTGTGTTCTTTTCTTTTGTTGTCCGTGTTATGATCCCCCCCTTCCAAAACCTAATCTCCTGTATACTTAATGTGTTTCTCGTGACGTCCTATCCAGCAGCAAACTCTCCCTTCGTGAGTTTTTTTCCAGCCGTCAAACTTGTTCGATTGCCTCTTGTGTAGCCCAATTGTGTAGCCAACTTGTATACGTGAACCTGACCCCCAAATATCTCTTGGGCCTCCAATATTTGCTGAAGCTACCTCCCCAAAGAGCTTGCCATGAGAAAGGCCTGAGTTCTTTTTATAGAACTTGAGTTATCCACTTTTAGGAAACCGACTAGGAATAGGAAATGTGCTAAGTTTCCTAATTCCAGCCCCACAAGTTATGGCAGCTCCAAAGCTTTCCTAATCCCATAGAACCTCCAAAAGCTAGCCATGAGTCCACCAAGGCTAGCCATCTTCCACTCGGACCACTCTAGCTCAACAACACCTCCACATGACCACTTAGCACAAGCGCACTTTTGCTTCAGCCAACTTAGCGCCTGGGCGCTGGCAGCACCAACTAGTTAGCCACCATGTGGCTTTGCCCATAACTTCCTCATACGAGATCAGAATGACCTCGTTCTTTCGCCGTTGGCTTCGTAATTCAATTTCCTACACTTTGGAGGGTGAAAGGCCTAAATTCAGCAGAGTTTTACTGGCTCCTCGGTAATTCCTCTCATACACTCCATTCTGTGGGTTTCTGAACTGTAACCTGAAAAGACGACTAAACTTCGAAAGTAATCAAAATACCTAATAATTCACTCAAATATAGCACATAAAGGTCAGGAAAAACTACTTTTAAATGTATGATTTATGCACCTATCAAATTCCCCCACACTTGCCTTTTGCTAGTCCTCGAGCAAACTATCTATCTAAACTAATAAAAAGAAAAAATACAACTCCGTTTCGTCGAGTAAACGGTTACACTTAGCATGTGCAACAAGCCTTTAAACCCCTAGGTGTCCCTAGTGGAAGAGTTTTGTCTCGTGAGGGTTTACAAGAGATATACCCACAAAACCTGCTTCAACTTCTAAAAATTCCAAAGCACCTGCATACGATAAGCTACGAAGACATAAAGTTTCTACATACCAACAATAAGAATTCAGAAATATCAAAAAACATTATTCTCATGCTTAACCCTTGAGTTTGGAGAAAACCACCAAATAAAAGAGTCCCGGTTCGAGAGTGACCGAATATTTCTGCCTCACCAATAGGGTTTTATGAATTTGACACTCAAAAGACGCACTTTATGGTTCTCACATATGTGTAGGCAAGAATAAAGATAGAAGGCCTACACATGTTGACTGGTAGGAAGGAAAGGTAACCTTCCGAATCATATTAAGATGTTATCCCATAGAAGTGGGACAAGAAAGAACCCCTTTTTATTTTTCTAGTGACCTCTAAGAAAGGAAATCAACCATTATGCGAAGATGGGAATTGTTACTTACCTTCTCATCCGGTCGACAATCATCACCATTCTCCCAACATCCCATAGAAACGTCTCCGGTCTTGACTGTAGCTCATAAACTCTTGCTCTTCGTATGCCTTGAGCAACACCAATATTTTTTTTTTTCATAAACTCTTGCTCATAAACTCTTGCTCTTTTTTTTTATTTTATTATTTTTTTTTATTAATTTCCGCCAGCAGCACCAATATTTTTTTTCTGTTTTCTTTTTGTATTCACGCCAGTTTATGTTGCTTGTTGCTGATTTTTCTAGCCTTTTACACCCGTGCTGGTTTTGTATGGCTGAACTCTTGCTTCTTGTTCACTTTCATACACGAGTTGCTTGCTTGCTCTATTTTCAACTTCTTCTGATTTTTATTGCTCCGCTTGTTGATGATGATACGTTTCTATGGACTTGATGTTGTCGAGAGAACGATGCCAACTGCAAACCAAACTACAAGAATAAGTTAGCAACTCTGATGACACCCTCATGATTGATAAAAAAATAGCACTCAAGAGATCAAAAATAGTGCTGAAAATTGGTGCGAGGTTAGGTAGCTCATCATTCTACCCGGAATTAGCGCAAATGAAAACACTCTAAACGTATAATTGAAGGTCTGGTGCGTCACTCATGGGTATTGAATGATCACAAGTCTAACCTGTACTCTCCTACCAGCAATTTAGGTCCATTTTGGTCGGCTCTAGCCTCTCAAAAACTAAGCACTCCGAATGTAGTTCTCTAATATTTCTAAGTTCAATTGTTTCGAGTAGAAGTCCGTATGTAAACGTAGCTAGCCGTATGCTAAGTGACTCTAAAATCTCTAAAAGTTGAAGGTTTTCATGCAAATGTGTGTATGCCTAACAATTCTACGTAAAAATCTATATGCCTAAATACTCCCCCACACTTAAACTTTACATTGTCCTCAATGTGAATTGAATCATCCAATGTAACGTCAAGATGATAAATTCTACATGCTCTGAAAATAAAAATCAGAAACAAAAGAAAAAGGTAGAATACAAAACCAATGGGTTGCCTTCCATTCAGCGCTTAGTTTAACGTCTATAGCCCGACTAGCCATTCTGTACTACTCCTCCAGAGGGAGCGCCTCTTCTAACTGTATGGTGGCCTTTTCAGGATCGAATGACTCGTAATATGGCTTTAGGCGATGCCCATTCACCTTAAGCTCCTTTCCCTTTGTCAAGCTCCGAATCTTCACTGCACCATGAGAAAAACCATTAGTCACAACAAAAGGTCCTTTCCCACGAGACTTCTTAAAATAGAGGTGAGATTTACTCAATAGAACTTTCTGTCCAACAGTAAACTGTTTTTTAGAAATTCTATTATCATGTGAAGCCTTTATTCTCTCCTTTCTTTCCAACGCAAACACCTGTTTAGCCAAAGAATCCTTAACATTAATAGAAAAACAAGAGTGTATGTCACTAGGATATCGCATCGTCTCATTAATGTTGAAACGTATTATTTCTCCCTCGAATTCCAGTGTCAACGTCCCATTATAGACATTATTTTTTGTTCGCGCCGTGCGCATGAATGGACATCCCAGTAGCAATGGTATAGCCGAGTCCGTGGATCCCTCTGCCATCTCTAGTACACAGAAATCTGCTGGAAAAACTAACTGATTAACTCGTACAAGCACATTTTCAACAATACCTTGAGGGTATACATTAGAACGGTCAGCTAGTTGTAAAACAATTCCAGTTTCTTTCAAAGGTCCTAATTTGAGAGATTCATATATAGATGCAGGCATAACATTCACTGATGCTCCTAAATCTAGCATGGCCTTATTAAACGTTGTGTTACCAATAACAATAGGAATATCGAAACTACCGGGATCTGTACATTTGAATGGGAGTTTCTTTTGCAAGATTGCCGAAGCATTTTCCCCCACTTTCATTACCTCATTACCGTTTAATTTTTGTTTATTGGTGCACAAGTCCTTCAGAATTCTCGCATACTTGGGGACCTGTTTAATTGCGTCAATCAGTGGGATGCTCATGTGAATTTTCTTGAAAATTTCTAAGATATCCTTGTCTTGTTCCGCCTTTTTCGAATTAACAAACCTGCGAGGAAAAGGTAGAGGAGGAACGTAAATGGGTAAAGGAACTTTAGAATTTTCATGACTTACCTCAGCATTTTTAGAGGCGTCAACAGCCTCATTTTCAGAGTTACAGTTACTCTCTTTTTTCGGAACCGGCCCTTTCGGGTCTCTATTTTTCTTGGCATCTTCTGTTTGTACAGTTCGTATACCACTTCTCAATGTCACGGCACTGACATTTTCTCTTGGATTGATGGGTTGAGAAGGGAGTTTCCCACTATTCTGTGTCTCCAGAAGATTCAATTTACCAGCCATAGTGCTCATTTGAGTTTGTAGCTCTTTTATCGCATTGTCTGTTGTTTGCTGATTTTTATCCATCTTTGCCGTAATATTTTTCAGCATGGCCATCATCTCCGACGATTCTGAATTTTGAGCTTGTTGTGGAGGTTGTGCTTGTTGCGTCCCATTCTGGTGATTAAAAGCCGGCCTTGAAGCAGTAGCTTGCTGATTCGCATAGCTGAAATTCCGGTGATCTCTCCAACCTGGATTATATGTATTGGAATAGGGATCATACCTTTGCCTCTGCTGATTCGGAAAAATTGCACTTACTTGTTCGGCCTCATTCTCATAGGACGGAACGATCACAACGGCCATATGTTGTATCATTTTCTCCATTTGGCTCATTTTCTGCTCCAGATGCGGTGCGGTGCTAATCTCGGCCACCCTCTTGACCGATGAATCACGGCTCAGAAATTGTTGGGAGTTGGCTGCCATGTCCTCAATTAGCTCTCTAGCTTGCGTTACAGTTTTGTTCGCCAGTGCACCACCACTTGCGGCATCGAGAAGATTTTTGTCGGTTTGTTCGAGCCCGTCGTAGAAATACTGTACGATCAAAACATCGCTGAATTGATGATGTGGGCAGCTGGCAACTAGCCTTTTATATCGTTCCCAGCTTTCATACAGTGTTTCACCTGGCATCTGTTTAATTCCGGAGATTTCTTTACGGATCCGAGATGCCTTGGATGCAGGGAAATATCTCTCTAGAAAGAGCTTTTTCAAGCTATTCCAAGTTGTAACACTGCCAGGAGGTAAATAGAATAGCCAATCCTTAGCCGTGTCCAACAGAGAAAATGGAAAAGCTCGAAGCATGGCTCCGTCAACGTCGTGTTCAGCCCCAACCATAGCCATCATGATGTTATTAAATTCCGTCAGATGCTTATTCGGGTCCTCATTAGTTATTCCGTGGAACTTAGGAAGCTCACGGATCAGTCCCGGCTTAATCTCGAAAGTAGAAGCCGTCTGTATGCACCATTGTTGCGTATCTAGCTTATGAGACGCTAGATCCTTCATTGTGCGATTGGCGTTAGCCATTGTTACTGGTTCTGCTTCTAGGTCCGAATCTGCAAACTCGCTTGCTGTACTCGAAGGAAGTGGCGTGTTGGCTGCCCGGACTAGTTCGCTCAATGGAGTACCAGCTTGACGTCGTAAACGCATTCAAGTACCTGAAAACTTCAGCAAGAATTAGTAAACTAAAAATAAATAACAATCCGCTATGCCTCCCCGGCAGCGGCGCCAAAATTTTGGTCGTGTCGTAATCAACCAAAATAATCAAGTTCTTCTTCTCTAAAATAGAATGAAGTATAGGGATAAGAACAAGTTCGTTCCCTGAAGGAGGCCGAGACTATCACTAATTTTCAGTCACGTATGCAAGTAATAAGAGGGGTTTTGTTGTTGTTTTAACGAGCTAAATTAACTAAAACAGCTAAGGCAAATTACGCAAGTAAAAGAGATGTATATCAGGGAGAAAAAGCATTGGTTAGAGATTTCATCATCCGTTATCCAACATGTTATCAATCAAAGCATACTCAACATTCATGCATTAGTAATACCAAGAACCCTAAAGTAGCCAGTTATCTCGTCTACTTCGGCAAAACTCCTAATATCATCAAAGAATGAGTACCTCCACCCTTTGAATTCTTAGCACCGGATAACCTGAGTGAGTACCTCCACTCGAGTTTAACCTAAAGATAGCTATGGTCTTTGTGAGTTGAGGTTAATCTAAATAACTCGGCGCAATTCGCCACTCATATTTAATTTAGGTCAAGCTTCTACACATACATGCATGGCAATTTTAAGTATTGTTAGCAAATATGTTATACTACTTGTAACCGGAGTCCCTCGACAGAATCGACTCCCAGAACTCCAGTCTAGTTATAGATATCAATGCCTTTTTTCAGGACTTCGGAAAGATAGCTAAGAATTGTTTAAGTAATGCTAAGAATTGCAACAATTTTAAGTAATGCTAAGAATTGTTGGAATCGACTAGACAACAATGCTAAGAATTCTTAGCATTGGTTAAGTAATGAGTCAACTCCGAAGCAACTAAGAATTGTTAGCATTGAGTCCGGAATGCTAAGAATTGTGGGGCTAGAGATTACGCAATGCTAAGAATTGTTAACGCATTGGCAAATTACGCAAGTAAAAGAGATGTATATCAGGGAGAAAAAGCATTGGTTAGAGATTTCATCGATACTTAAAATTGTTGCTCCGAAGTGCTCAATTCTTAGCATTACTTAAACAATTCTTAGCATTGGTTAGAGAGCATTGTTGCAATTCTTAGCATTGTTAACTCATTGGTTAGAGAGAATCGACTCCCGGAAAGATAGCTAAGAATTGCTGCTCCGAAGTGCAACTACCGAAGTAGCCAGCAGCCCCAAGTTACGCCTCTTTTCTTCTTTCTTCTTGCTGTGTTCTTTTCTTTTGCTGTCCGTGTTATGATCCCCCCCTTCCAAAACCTAATCTCCTGTATACTTAATGTGTTTCGCGTGATGTCCTATCCAGCAGCAAACTCTCCCTTCGTGAGTTTTTTTCCAGCCGTCAAACTTGTTCGATTGCCTCTTGTGTAGCCCAATTGTGTAGCCAACTTGTATACGTGAACCTGACCCCCAAATATCTCTTGGGCCTCCAATATTTGCTGAAGCTACCTCCCCAAAGAGCTTGCCATGAGAAAGGCCTGAGTTTTTTTTATAGATCTTGAGTTAGCCACTTTTAGGAAACCGACTAGGAATAGGAAATGTGCTAAGTTTCCTAATTCCAGCCCCACAAGTTATGGCAGCTCCAAAGCTTTCCTAATCCCATAGAAACCTCCAAAAGCTAGCCATGAGTCCACCAAGGCTAGCCACCTTCCACTCGGACCACTCTAGCTCAACAACACCTCCACATGACCACTTAGCACAAGCGCACTTTTGCTTCAGCCAACTTAGCGCCTGGGCGCTGGCAGCACCAACTAGTTAGCCACCATGTGGCTTTGCCCATAACTTCCTCATACGAGATAAGAATGACCTCGTTCTTTCGCCGTTGGCTTCGTAATTCAATTTCCTACACTGTGGATGGTGAAAGGCCTAAATTCAACAGAGTTTTACTGGCTCCTCGGTAATTCCTCTCATACAGCTCCATTCTGCGGGTTTCTGAACTGTAACCTGAAAAGACGACTAAACTTCAATAGTAATCAAAATACCTAATAATTCACTCAAATATAGCACATAAGGGTCAGGAAAAACTACTTTAAATGTATGATTTATGCACCTATCAGTTCGCGTTAGGTAATGTGTTCCTAAGGCGGGCAAAAAGGATACAGTAATGAAATCTGAACCTTTATCTTATATGGCATGTTTTGCCCTTTACTAGAAAAATAAATTCCGTAAACCCACTTACAGGAGACTCGTGGATTGATCGAATTTTACCTCATGTACCAGAAGGACGTTGAATCGGTTTAAGTCGACTCGGGCCACTAATTCCTATGTTAGTGCACAAACCAAGAGGCCGAGACAATATCGTAATTATCGTCTTTCCCTATGCAGTTTATATTTAAAATACCCTTCCTTAGGTTTTTAAAATAATTAAAATTAAAATAATTTCAAGTGTCCCAAAAATAAAGTCTAAAAGTCCAAAAATAACAGAAAAATACTAAAATGAATTACAAAAAATAAAAGATTTCATTATACAATTTCTGTAAAAATAAAAATAAAAAACCGTTTCTTTCCCTGTTCTTTTCGCGTTATCTCTAGTTTTAAATATGTAATTAATCACAAATCCAAATTATTGATTCGAATTCCTTTTCATTCAAAACATGTAACAAATATATAAATACCAAAAACGTAAATAAAACAAAATAATAAATAAAATTTTATACTAACTAATCTAAAACCAAAAATTAAATAAAATAGATAAATCTAAAAAAAATCTAAAAACCAGTCCCAGGTAGCGGCGCCAAGACATGTTCGTTTTAGAGAAGCGATAAAAATAAATTCGTTCCACGAGACTTGTGAAGACTTGATTTAGACGTAAAATCTAATTCTAAACTAGCAAATTTACTCAAAAGATGATATCTAAACTAAAGGTAACCGAAGCTTTGGATTTCACTATCACTCATGATTTATTTATCAAAATTATACTTAATCTAATCATAATTAAAGTCCATTTTTTTTTATCATAAATCATTACTAATAAGTCAAATTTGTACAAATTATCTGTAGACATTAAGCATAGATTATCAAATAATTTAATATAAGCATAACCTATCAAATTGAATTATAAATAATTAAAAAAATCACGTTATCAATTAGAAACTCTGCAAAACACTGATTAGTGAATTAATAATATAATAAGATTAAATTAATTGAATTGAATAAATACAGAATAATACCTAAATCATGTAGTAGGTAGCTTCCTTTATTGCCTTAATGTGAAAATTATTCTTCATGTGTAACACTCTCTCAATAATTCTATTCATGGTTCAAGGTGTTTACACGAAAAAGAAAAGAAAACAGAGTAATACAGAAAACTGATACGGTTATATCTGTTGCTAAAAAGGAAAGAAACAAAAAACGATGTCAAATAAATGACAGTTCTTTGGCGCAACAAAGAAAGAAGAGAAGGTAACGGTTTCTCTTCGACAGTTCTGGGGTATAGTCTGTTCTTTTACTTCCTCTCACGCAGCAGCAACTCTGAAATTTTTTCCAAATCCCCTCTCTTGTTTTTCTCGATCTCTTTCATTTATATAGGTTTAAGAAAACCTTTTACTCTCCTTAAATCGATAAGGACTCCAACAACTATCCAAAACATATCCCAAGTCGTTTTTTATCTCAATCATAATATGATTCTGTTTTATGGAAACAAATGGGTTTTATCAGCTTGTTTTCCTGCATGCAACTTTCTATCTGACGTGTTTAAACATGTTTTTATTGTTTATTCACTTTGAGAATCGAAACAACCTTTTGATCGCATAAAACTCGGTCCATATCTAACTCAGATAACTTATCAAGCATAAATATAAAATTTCTTGCCATTTTGGTTTTAAATCATATGAGAAGGTGTGCCCCTAATCCAAAATCTGGGTGCCTCTATTAATTCTTCTGGGTCCCTTTATCAATTTCCATTTTCTTCCCAAAATTGAGTAAATACCTATTAAAAATATAAAAAGATAAAATTAGTACAAAAATAAGGACTAACACTATATAAAATTCGACTTAAATGAGACACAAAAATTTGTCTATCAATGATCTTAAAAGATTTTCTAAGATGGTTTGCTCCTGTCGACTAATTCTTAGAATTCAGTTTATGTAGTGTTAATCCCATGCTATTTTTCCCAAGCTTTGCTTCCTCCAAGGATGGAGTCGCAACTTGATTTTTTTTCTCCTTACCTTCCTTTCTTGATCTTGACTCCCCTATAATTTCAAACCAGTCACGCATGATTAGTCAAATGGTAATAATGTTTGTTTCTCTGTTTAGAAAACCTTTAAAACTAACTTTCAAAGAATCAACAATTGGCGGAAGCCAAATTTCATAATTTGCCGAGATATTTGATTTGTGGTGAGTGTGATTTGTGAGGTTCTTCCCTGTGTAATTTTTCAGCGTGAGATTGATTTTAAAGGCAACTTGTTTTAGGTTTAAATTTTGGTCCCTAAATATTCTTGCACATATGGCTTTCCTCGTGCACCAGATTATGGTTGCACATTTGGCTCTCCCAAGCTCCTAATTACACTTTCCTCATCCGGGCTATCTTTTCCCGCTTAACACACAATATGTTAGATTAGTAATTGCACATCGAGAGAAAATGGGCAAAAGTAAACCATATACTCCTAGCGAGTGGGCAAGGGATTAGCATATGTGATAAGGTTTCTACTGCAGTCTCACACGTAACATATTTTGGGCAAGTAATCAGAATGTGAGTTATATTATCACTTATTGACAAATATTTTAACCCTTAGAGTTGTGTCTAATACTCTAAAGAAAACCACCTTCCATAAGCTATTAGGTATATTAGTACTCCTGAGAATGCTTTACATTTTTTTTTCAAGTTAGAGTCTTTTCTTCACTTTATAGAAAAGTGGGACCCAATAAAAATATTTGTTCTTTTGTCGGCCGATTCATTAATTTGATCAAAAACCTTAGCGTTTTTTAACTCCCTTAAAACCGTCCTTTATATGAGATCTATTTTTAGTGGGTTCTATGGCTTTCATATGAGACCTATTATCCTTAAAAGTCTTTTAAAAATATGTGACCGACTGATTTATATATATTATTATCAAATTTTATACTATTATTTTTTTATTTAATTATACGTATGACATATGCATTATAAAATTTAATTAATTTCATCAATATTTTTTCCCGGTCAAAATAATTTTGTTAATCAAAAACGAGGCTATCCTTTCTAACCAGATCCAACCAGTATATAATCTTATTATTTACCATTAATAACTTATAAATCCCTCTAACTCTATTTATATGTGGAGTGAGGGTTAATCCCTCAACCTTCTCCAAAGGAAATATGGTAGATATCAACCCGAGAGATGGAAATCGCAAATCAATTTTGGAAGAGCTCATTGTTTCCTAGGTATTTTCATTTTAATTTATGTTTCATTTATTTTTGTATACACTATGCTGTAATTGGCAAAATAAATTACGTCTTATGTTCAGACAAGTTGGCAAAAAGCTGCATCGCTAGTCCTTTTCGAATTGCAAACCTTACTATTATCAAATTAACACCCACCAACTTAGCAATCATAACATTAATACACATAAATTTTTGGACCCTTTTAAAGAGTTTGGCTATGAACAATTCTAGAAATCAAATATATCATACGATAATATATGAATGCATGTTAGCGGTCATCACACGAATTCTCATACTTATATACCTAACCTGATGTCCCCCTTATAATAGTATGTTTCATAATTAATAATAGCAAAAAACGTTTAGTCTCGTGAAAGTTCACTAAAATCTTAGATATTAGTTTACGTCATTGATTTTAAAAAGGATACAATTACACCAGATAACTATAATTGTCTTAAAGTCCCTTGATGTTGTAGTACTTATGAGAGACAATATCTTTGATGCAAACTAACCTCTACACATGCAATCAACCTTCTTGGTATCCTGTATATTTTCACTATGTATGTTATAAGTTTTAATAGATTTAGATTATTGTTGTGGTCTAATTATGCAGGTAAGGGTCTTGACGTCCAAATGATAAAAATTAATTCTTTTGCATTAGTTGGTATGGAAAGCATAATTTCTTTACAGAGATTGGAAAATTAAGGAACATCTGAAGACCATGAGGAAGTGAACAACTCACGTTTTTGTTCCACCAAAGTATTAGATTATTTATGGGATAAGAAACTGGATATATTGAGCCATTCTTACATCCTCAAGGGAGAGTATGAACAAGACAGATCAAATTTCCCCCCCCCCCCCCCCAAACTTTTCTTATGGGGTATAACCAAAAGTGGTCACTTCATGATTGAAGACGGTATCAACATTGGTTCACCTTTTTCAGAACATATCATCCGTAGAAAATTTAGTCAAGAGTTAACCAATAAAACTTCTATAAGCATTGGTCTGGAGGCGATTATTAATGTAAATCATGAAGAAATTTACTTGTTATTGTAAGTTGTATTTAAACAATTTTTTTATTCTTTTTTATCGATGTATCTTGTGTGTTTTTCTTATTTTTCTTCATCTCTCATATGATATTCTTTATTCGTCTGTAAAACTCATAATTTCTCTAAAACTCCTCATGGTTTTTCTAAATTTTCCTTATTTTGTCTCTAAAAACAACACATCTCTAAAACTGCTCATGATTTTTCTAAACTTTCCTTATTTGATCTTTAAAAACGAAACAACATCAAACTCAAGATTGTTCTACACTTTTCTTGTTTGATCCCAAAAAACTCAAGGATTTGCATAGCAGACATTTAGATAAGAGGGGAGAACTTAAGTAAGCATCAGCCAAAAGAAAGGATAATGAAACACTTTCTTCCACAAAAGTTATGGAATAACACCTTGAAGTCAAATATAAAAAAAAAACAAATTTATTAGCATAGCAAAAAGTGGAGAGGCAATAAATAAGATTTTATAACTACACTTTTGATTTTGTACAAACATTTAGTTCAATTAAAAATAAAGACTTTTGTTATGATACTAATATATATTTTTTTCTTTGAAAAAAAAAGGTGTTGAAGAAAAATAAGAAAAACACAATAGTTTAGTTGTAGTGGGCGAAATAGAAGAAAAATTTGATTACAATTTTGAAGATATTATAGCAGATGAAAGGATTTTTTTTTTTTGGATAAGTCCCATTTGTATTAAAAAAGAGCGGTTACAAAATTGTTGGAGCATCAAGGCTCCGAAAGCATGCAAAAAGCAAGAAAGCTACAAATTTGGCGCACCAAGGCGCTAAAGAACTCCGAGTTGTCGCACCTCGAGAACAAAAGAAACTTGTTGCGCTTGGCCTTAGCAAGAAATCTTCCTTTTTGGCCTTTGGCAGTCGATGAATGACTTTTCCTTCTCAAATAATAAAATGCAAAAATGCAAATATTATATATATAGGGAGGGAGAGTTGGGAGAAAAGGAAAGCTACGCTAGCCTTGGCATTGACGCTGAGATGAAAAAAGAAGCTTCATTTTGCCTTTGAAAGGCTTGGCTTAGACGCTTAACTGACAAATGAGGCTTCATTTTGGAAAGGAAGGAGAAGCATCCGCAAGAAAGCTTCCAAAATGGCCTTTGGCAGTCAATGAATGACTCTTCCCTCACATATAATAATTTGCAGAAATTTTAATATTATATATATAGGGAGGGAGTGTTGGAAGAAGAAGTAGGCTTCACTAGACTTGGCTTTGACGCTTGGCAGACAAATGAAGCTTCATTCTGGACTGGAAGGAGAAGCCTCTGCAAGAAAGCTTCCATTTTGGCCTTTCGCAGTCGATGAATGACTCTTCCCTCACATTTAATAAATTGCAGAAATGCAAATATTATATATATAGGGAGGGAGTGTTGGAAGAAGAAAGGAGGCTTCACTAGGCTTGGCCTTGACGCTTGGCTGACAAATGAAGCTTCATTCTAGACTATAAGGAGAAGCCTTTGCAAGAAAGCTTTCATTATGGCCTTTGGCAGTGGATGAATGACTCTTCCCTTACATATAATAAATTGCTGAAATGCAAATATTATATATATAGGGAAGGAGTGTTGGATGAAGATAGAAGGCTTCACTAGGCTTGGCTTTGACGCGATTACCCAATGCAGCTTCTCTGGCCCTTTCCCGATGACGCAAGCAAGCCGCTCCACCTGAAAAGGCCTTGGCTGACCCTTTAGCTAGCTAAATCTAAAGTACAACTTGTCCGGCACTTCAATTATCTTGAGGAAGCCCGGTCTACCCAAGTAGCTTTCTCTTTCGCCACAATCTAAGTGACATCCATGCTTAGCCATAGTGTTTGCTGCAAAATTATCTAGTGTCTGGTGCAAAATTTATATCGCGATAGGCATGCTCGAAGCTCACCGAAGACTACTTTGACTTGGATGCTAACCATCTGGCCCTATAGACCCAAGGAACAGAGTCCCCTGTAAAGGCACTGATTGCGCTGCTCGAGTATGATCTGATAAGCACCTTGGAGTAGTTCCATTGCTGATCCCACTCAAGACCATAAAATATCGCTTGCAATTCAGCTGTATAGTTGGAAGCCAGACCTAGCCCCAGCGAGATAGCTCCAATAACGCTTCCATTATTAGTTCTTGCTAATACTCCTGCTCCATCTTGGCCCCGATTACCAAAAGAAGCACCATCACAGCATAAAAGAATCACACCTGCCTCCGGAGGTCTTCAAGTGCATCCTATTGGAATCGCAAATTTTACACAACGAAATTTCACCTTGAAATAATTGAGAATGCGAAGGTCATAGCAAGAATTGTGCATGTGCACCTTCATGCGCATAGAGTTTTCATTAATGTGTTGAAAAACTCGCATCTTGAATTGTGTCCAGTTGAGCTTAGCACCTTCGAAGACCAACTTGTTGCGAAACTTCCATAGCTCCACTTTCATGGCCAAGTTTGCCACAATACAGAGGTCTCTGGCCATTCTGTTCTTCCCAAAAGACTTAGCATAAGAGGAGACAAGATCATAGTCTGGAGCCAGTTCAAAGATTTCAGCAATCCACTTCCATCCCCTTCTAGCAAAAGCACAACTCCAAGTAATATGTTGCATCGATTCCTCTTCAGCCTTGCAGAAGGCGCATCTATTACCAAGCGGGATTTTGAATGTGCTGGTGATCTTATCAAGAGTAGCATATCACCTAAAATTTGTTACCTTCCAGGCTTGAGCAGCAAGTGCAGGGTGCACTATTGGTCTCCATATTAGCTTAGCTGCTTGATTCATCGGACAGACATCTCTTAGCAAGTGCCTAGCAGATCGGACTATGAAGTTTCCTTTCTGCTCTGGAGCCCAGACAATTGTAGTTTCCTGCCCATTACTGATGACACTTCTAGTATTCCTCTCTACTTCATTGTAGATCCATCTGATTCCAGACATTATGGAAGACTTAAAAAGCCATAGTCTATTAGGTCTCCATTGACCTTGAAGATTTTAGCTCTCAAGTACTTTGCCCATTTCTTATCCGAATTCTTGATATTCCACCAAAGCTTCATTAGCATTGCTTTTTTCATTATCTCCATCCGTGGTATAGCTAAGCCTCCTTCTCTTAAAGGGCCGCAGAGAGTATCGTAAGCCACCACCATTTTCCTTCTTACTGTTGAGTCTCATGTCCATATGAAGTTCCTGATGGCTCTTTCACAGTCTTTAATGATCAAAAAAGGCCATTTATACACTGCCATAGAATGGATTGCGAAGCTGGAGATGACTGATCGCACCAGGACCAATCTTGCCTGGAAAGAAAGTAAATAACCAACCCATCCAACAAGTTTATCCTTAATTTTCTCCACTACTGGCCTAACATGAGCGTACTTGACCGAGCCAGGCACTAGATGAATCCCTAGATATCTATCAGGAAATGGGGAATGTTGGAAGTTTAGGTAGATTGTTATTCGTCTCTTTCTAGCTTGTTTTCCTCCACCAAAGTAGAACTTGCTCTTGGTTGTGCTCACTGCTTGACCCGAAGCATTTTCATACTTGTCTAGCAAAATCTTTAAATTGCGTAGGCTCTTCATATTGGCTTTGCAGAAAATAAGGATGTCGTCGGCGAAGAACATGTGAGTCGGAGAAACCCCTTTCCTTGTAACCATATAAGACATCTTCTTTTGCTTGAATAACTTGGAGATATTCCTACTTAAGACATCTTCAATAAGAACCAATAGCAAAGGGGATAAAGGGTCACCTTGCCTCAAGCCTCAGCTAATTTTGAAGAAGCTTCCGGGTTCCCATTGATGAGGACTGGGATGCGAGCTGAATTTAGGATGACTCTTAGCCAGGAGCACCACCAATCCGAGAAGCCATATAAGCTGAATAGATGAGTGATAAATTTCCAGCTTACTGTGTCAACATCTTGTGAAATGTCTAGCTTCAATCCTACATTTTCAAACTTCCTTTTTACTTCGATTTCGTTGATCATTTCCGAAGCTAGGCTAATGTTCTCGTGAATGCTTCTCCCTTTCATAAAAGCCACTGGCTCCTCTGAGATTAGTCTATCAAGAACCTTGCCAAGCCTGCTAGCCATGATCTTTGTGATGATCTTGAAGAAGAAATTGCTTAAGCCTATAGGCCTAAAGTTTTTTAGCTTGTCCGCACCCTTCTCCTTTGGTAGCAGAATGATCATGCTAGAATTTGCGCCATTTGGAATGAACCGTCTTTTCCAGCAAGTCTGGATCGAGAGCTTTAGGTCCTCAGCGATGATGTCCCAACACTTTTAGTAGAAGACCCCTGAGAATCCATCCGGTCATGGAGCACTCTCTGCTCCTAAATCAAATGCAGCCATCTTTATTTCCTGCAAGTCCGGGACTGCATCCATTGCAAGACTCTCTTCTTCCGAAATAGAATCATGCTCATAGTTGAAAATAGAAGGATCCGCCATCCTCTCTTCTCAATTGAATTTTTCCATGTAATAGTGAAGTATATGGTCACGGATTTGGCTCGGCTCCATCATATTTGTACCTGCATCAGAAAAAAAGTTAGAAATTTTACTGATGTTGTGTTGTCTTCGAATGCTGTTGTGGAAGAAACTAGTGTTGCTTTCTCCCTCCGTTATCCAAGTAGCTCTAGATTTTTGCTTCAGCATGATCGCAAGATTAAGTCTGGCTTTCTCCACCTCTAGTTGTGCTTCAGTTAGCTCTTCAAATTTTCTGGTATCATGAGGGTCTTCATCAGACTCAGCTTGCGCAATTCCCATCTTTAGCTCTGCCTTCTTGATTCTAAACTGCACATTGCCAAAAACGTTGACACTCCTTCAAAGCTTGCTTAAGTCTCTTGAGCTTGCTGCAGAAGGTGAAAGCCGCAGTCTCTTAGATGGGTGATGTCCAGCTTTGCTTAACTACCTCCATGAAACCATCGTGATTGAACCACATCTTTTGAACTCTAAAAGGATCCCTAGTAGGTCTCTGCACTTCAAAAGGGAAGCCAATAAGAGGGGCATGATCCGAGACATCCCTGTTCATAGCCACATATCTCCAATTGCGAAATCGCATGATCCATGAATTGTTGGTGAAGGCCCTGTCAATCTTCTCCATAATTCTGCCCATTCCCTTCCTCCGATTGGACCATGTCATCTTTCTACCATAAGCGTCAGCTTCCCCTAGCCCATTGTTGCTGACCCAATCTCCGAATTCAGAGATCACAGCATGCCTTGGTGTCATACCCCCCTTCTTTTCCTCAATTCTTAAAACACAATTGAAGTCTCTATCACAAGCCATGGAATGGTGGTGTCCCCAAGTATAATTGCCGGCCAAAGACTTCTTCTCACTAATCGAAAGCTACTAGCATGGACAAAGGAGATCAAAGTCCCTTCCACATTGATTGTTACCGCTTGTTTCCCGCTATTGATAACTCTAGGCCTTCTAATGTTGTTAGCCCGTAGAATCAAAATATTACTCTTCTCATTACCCTCTGAATTCTCTATAAAATCGTAGCTTATATCATGTAACCTTAAGCTTTTAATGACTGTACTACTACAATGCAGATGCGGCTCCGCAATGCCAATGATGCCTGGCTTATTTATTCTAAATAGCTCCATCAACCTCGATCTAGCTTTCAATCTAGCCACACCAAGGATGTTCCAGAAGAGAACCCGCATTAAATAACGTTCTTTGGGCCCTCCTTACCCTCATTTGGTACCTTATCATTTATTTATGTATCTGAGTCGCTTGATTTCTCCATTAGGTCTGGATACACCTCTTTGCCACCTTCAGTTGTGGCCTACACTATCTTTCCCTTCATCTGCATTACTTTCTTAGGCGCTGCTTTGCTTGCTTGCTTGGATTTTTAAGCTCTTGCTTGCCTAGCATTTTCCATGTCCCCTATTTGAATGCTGTTTTGTTTAGCCTTCCTTGCCTATGCGGCTAGTTTGGATTTCTCTGCTTTAGCTTGCCTGAAGTATTCACGTTCATGTTCTGTGTCCCATTCGATCCATACATCTGTTTCATCCAAAGCCTCATTGTCCGGGATTATGTTAACTTCCTCTTCTGTTTGCTGGGCTAAGATCTCAAAAGAGTTACTTTCGCAATTTGGTGGGCTTTGCTTATCAGCAATGGCCTTGTTTTTTCCTATCCTCCTTTGGGTAACAGTAGTATACCCATCATCTCTTCCATTCACGTGCAGGTCTTCTACATCTTTAGTAATGTCGCTATCTCTACTTGGTTCAATGTTGGTTGCATTGGAGGATTCTGGCACATCCACCCGTGTGTGGACAGCTGTTATATCACGTGTGTTCCTTCCTTTCTCCCTTGTGACCATTTCAAGTTCACGCTTCTTTTTGAGGATTTCTTTCGATTGCTACGTCGTTTTCGCCTGAACAACATCAGCTTTCATCTTAGCATCCGCAACGTTTTTGAGGTCTGAAGCTAGCTTTTTTTCCTCAGAATTCAGCTTGGCGGTCACTGTAAGGTCGTTGTTAACTGCTGCCTTGGCTGATTTTTTGCCCGTTGGCCCTTCATTAGTCACTTTCGAAGCTGTGGACTTGGCAGTGCTATCACCATCACCGTTTTGCTTAGCCTTGACTATTCCAAATTGGTTTGACTTCCTTGCACTCAGCAAATGCATGGCCAATGATCTTGCAATTCTGGCAATACTTTGGGACTTTGGGGATTTGAATGGGTTGAAGAAAGGCCTTTCCTCCAGCATTGATTTGGATTTCATTAGGTATTTTGTAACGCCCCACCTCTACATTCTAGGTCGGCCGCCCTAAAATAGAAGTGTTGCACTACCTATGGAATAAAAATAAACACACTCAAGCCTTCAAGCCAACAAATGTCTGATGTAGTTTTGAAAGTGGTAAATAAGGTGATCGTTTCTCGAACTTGTGAAGGTAATGATTTTAGAAAATAATGATTCTAATTAACTCTAGAAAATTCCAGGAGTATGAAAAAGACTAAATAACCTAAAGATGATTTTTAAATAATTTTAAAAGGACCAGGAATCAGGAATCAGGTAAATCTAACAACCTATGTGATTAATCAGATAATTCTTTTTAGATTAATTGAAGCACAAATAATTGCCAAAATTGGTTTTGTTATGCTAACAAACAGAGGTAAATCACAAGCATGGACTATCAAAATTAATTAACCAAGCATAATCCATCAAGCAAAAGCACATCTGTTGAAAGAAAACCGTTTTCACTATTTAAAACTATGCAATTCTAATAACAAAAGAATTATAAATAATTATTAGAAAATAATTAAATCAAATAAAATTGAGAAAATTACCTTATCCATCATCCCAGGAAATAGACTTATCTCATGGTGGAAAAAGATTGCTCAAAAGATCTCTTCATTGCTCAAAATATCAATTACAAAGTGAAATAATGGTGTAACAGCTGAACAGAGATGTTTATAAATGTTACAGAACAGGGTTCAGCTGTAACAGAAAGCTTTAAGCAACAGGAGTATTCAAATTCTAAGGCAACAGGAGCAGAGCTGTAACACTGGATATGCAACAGATACAGACGTTGCTTAGTCGTCTTCTTCGGTGATGGCTGATGAAGAACAGTGTCGGCGATGCACCAGCAGGTGAACGGCGACGGCCGGAAGTGGCCGGAATTGCTCTGATTTCTTCTCTATGTTTTCGTCTTGATTTTTCTTGGCTTCTCTTCATATATATAGGCTCTACAAACCCTAGGGAGAGTTCTAAACCTAATAGAACTCTTTAAAATCTATCCAAATCTTCACAAATCCGATTCCAAGCCGGATTCCATTTTTCCGTCCAAATTCATGATTGTGCAATATTCTCCGGCGTAAATCACTCTAACTTGATGTGTTTGAGTTGGTCTTGGACTCTTGTAGCTTTTGGAAAAAAATAGAATCAAAAACAACTTGAAAATCTCGTAAAAATTGTACACAGTTGAACACAGTTCTTCCCGATGAGTTGGATCGGTGACTCGCCGATCCAGCCGAGTTGACCCGCTGAGTTGGCCCGACCAACTCAGCCCGATCCAAGGGTGTCCCTTATCCATTCTTGGGGTGCCAATAACACTTGTCCTTGGGTGCCTTTATCACTTTTTGAGCCAATTTTTCCACAAATCTTTATTCTTCAAAGGTACCTACAAAAGCATAAAAACACGTAATATTTGCAAAATCGAATACTAACTTAATAGAAACTAAGGTGCAATCTAGACACTAAAATGTGTCTATCAATGTCAATCCAGCTATCATGTGGTGTTTTTGAAGAACGATAAAAAATTAAGAAAAATCTTATAAAAATGACGAGTAATATGAAATTAATCTTATAAAAGAGAGTCTAAAAAAAATAGTTCATCTTCGACACGCAGGTCGGATATTTAATTTTAATGATAAAAGTCTTACCTAAAGTAACGAAATCTAGAATTAAACGCAAGCTATATAATGTTTAAATCATTTAAGCACCTTGAAGAAAATATTGTAGCTTTCCGGGACAAAGATCGTTCTACAGGTTAGGTCGCTCCGCGACTGCTGTTCCCTGAAATAGTAGTAACTTGGGTCAGACCCCAACTTTAAGTAGATTCTCACACCCTTATGCCCTATACGGATAAATTAGCGAAACAAGGTTCATGAAATGATTTCGTCAGGTAGAAATAGTCTATAAGACTGCTTCTTTGAAAGTAGTAAGGTCGACGACCTAACCAAAAAAAATATAGACTTTTAAAATCAAGACAAAACACAAGGGCAACAAAACCATTATATATAAAATAAACGGAAAGCAGATTCCCCAACAACGAAACTAATCGACTTCCCCTCTCTATAGTTTCATTCTGTAACTGTACGACGACACCTATCGACCCTTACGTAGTCCATTTAATTTCTTACAGTGCGTAAGAAAATAAATGTTGTCGACTTCCCTTTCAAGATAATAGATCCATATCTTCTAGGCGACCCCTCGGTCATCGCCCAATGTATTCTGGGAGTCGAACCAACTACGAGTCTCAAACAAATAACATACAAAAACAACGATCACCATTACTCCCCAGTGATATTTTATTATCCAACAATTGCTCTCAAAAACACGTCAACTGTGCCAGAAGGGTCGGCTTGCTCTCAATAGTTTCAACTCAGCAGTAAGAAATTACTACTATTACTAGTGCTGTTTTTATTCAGAGTCAAGTTTTGAACCCTAAATAATAGACAGGACCTGCTACCAGACCGTGAATTTTAATGTGCTCTAATCATTCTAATCGGAGTAAGAATTCCTGCCTGAATTCTACTGCCGCTAATGCTACAACTGACAAAGACTTAAAACTTGATTTCATACGGTTTGAATTTAAACAACCATTCAAGCACTGGACAGTAAGCAAAACATAGAAACTAAGTGCATAGGACCTACCAATCTAATTTGCTTAGCATGAGTTCAGAATTACGTACAGCAAAATCCTATTCACTCCCAACAGTGGATAACCAGGCCGTCCAAACTTGAATACACATTTCATGACACCTTATGTCCTCAGCCGCGCAAGTATATCATCACTAAAATCATAGATTCCCTACTCTCATTCACGAAATACATACTCAACAATTCAACTACACTGTCCATCAATCTTGTACATCACATAAATTCACTAACTTTCACATGTACCAAGTATAGCACAAAGAGGTTATCTATTGCCAACAAGGACATACTAAACCTCAAAACTATGGGTTGTGTCATCGCCCTACAAGCCTGATTAACATTACTACTACTGGACGGCTGCCAGCCTCATGTTCACATGTTTACGACAGGGTTCTACAGGCGTGCATGAAATCACACGAGAACCCAACGTTTTGGAACAACATACAAAAACTTATAGAAAGAAATAAGAACTGTAAACAACATGGAGTCTCTACTATAAGATTCATCGAATGAATACACAGTAGCAAATCATTAGTATGAGCTACTTCCCGCATATTCTTTAAGTATTCAAAATGTTGGTAGTCGGCATAAATCACAAGACTTCTATAATAATAAGAGGTTGTATCTAACATGTGAAATCAACGTTGGATTAACTCTGTAAGCAGCATACATATACACAGTAGACAAAAAAATCAAATCTATAAACAGCATGAATTAGGTTTGTTAGATTAACCCATAAAGAATAAGAGTAAGAGAACCTACTTGGTGTGAAGCAATTGATCCTCAAATCACTATCGACACCCTCCGCTCAAAATCAATCCTCTTCTTCTTCGGCTCCTCTCTAGATTTTTCAAAGAAATAATTTAGTTCTTCCGAAGAACAACTCCCCCCACTTACAGAACCCTAAGCATCTATTAATACTCTAACTAGTCTTCCTATAACTTCTCCCACTTCTTTTCCCATATAATTCACGACAAGTCCCACTACTAAAAATATAACTACTAACTATCTAACTTAGGTTTAAAGCTTAAGAATATCTAAACCCAGGATAAGGGGTATTACAATCTTTCCCCCTAAAAAGAAAGTTTGCGTCCTCGAAAAGAATTAACACTTACCACCGGTCCTTCACCATTCCGAGGCATGACAGCATTCAACTGAGGTTGAGGCCCTCGTCCCTGTGGCTGGTTCTGTCCTTGACGTCGCTCATCTTCTGCTTGAGTCTTGCCCTTTTTTGGACAATCACGAGCCTTGTGTCCTGTTTCTTGGCAGTGATAACATGGGCCCCTAAATATGTATCCCTCTATTCTCATTGGTTGAGGGGCTCTTACCATGACACCAGTATTAGCATTTCCTTCGTCTGCTCGAGGTTTCTTCCAATCCTAATTACCTTGGTGGAAATGACGTTTCTGACCACTAGCATTCCCATACTTATTCTCCATTTTTTCTGTACCCTTAATATCCACTCTGCTAACTTTCTTCTTCCTTGCCTCTTGAATCCTCAAGCAATGTGCCCTAGCACAATTCACAACCTTGGCATATGTATCAAAGCTAGGGTTTGCAATGATATGCTGAGCAATCCCACTGTTCAATCCACCCAAAAATCTCGCAATCCGATCTGCTTCTGTAGGCATAAGGTGAGCAGCAAAAAGTGAAAGTCGGTCAAATTCATACTCATACTCTACAACCAACTGTTCATCTTTCTGTCCTATAATCTCGAATTGTCTGATCATCTCCTGACGCTCGACAGGCGGGAAGTAATGCTCAAGAAAGTGTTGTTTGAACTCTACCCACTGACACTCCAAGGCATTAACGGTCCTACTCATGGAATCCCACCAAGTTGCTGCATTTTCTTCCAGTTGAAACGCCGCCATTCTCTGCTTAAATGCTTCTGAACAGTCGAATTGAGATAGTATCTTGTCCATTCTGTTGCACCATTGTTGTGCTTCGATTGCACCTCCCTTTCCACTGAATGCATGTGGTTTCATCTTCAAAAACTCCTGGTAATACTGAACCCAAGACTTCCCATTTAGGTGTCTCTCATTGGGGAGTGGTTCATTCCTTGCTACAGTCTTTACATTCTCCCTTCCCTCACGAGGTCCAAGCCTCTGATCTAGCGCTGCTGTAATCGCATTGTTCATCATTGTCTGGCGATTCTCTAGAGTTATTACCTGAGGTTTGGCTTCACCTCCGTCAACCCGAATCGTCCTGGAACTACTAGAGGACCTAGTCCTACTACCAGACCTCGTATCAACCCTAGAACTATGGTTTTCCCCATAATGAGGATACTCTATACTCTCATCAACGGAAGTCTCAGTCAGATTCTCATCTCGACCACGACCTCGTCCTCGGCCTCTGCCACGACCTCGCCCAATAGCACCTCTAGGTCTACCGCGACCTCGAGTCTCATTGTTCCTATCTTCATCCATTCTTGAAAACGAAGAAAAACAAGGAACAATCAACACACAGTTTCATCAAAAGAAAAAATAAATCACTGTGCTCCTATAAATAATTTGTCCCTATGTGAAACAACAAGACTCTACACCCGCTCCCAAGGATTTTCCGTAACCAAAAGCTCTGATACCACTTTGTAACGCCCCACCTCTACATTCTAGGTCGGCCGCCCTAAAATAGAAGTGTGGCACTACCTATGGAATAAAAATAAACACACTCAAGCCTTCAAGCCAACAAATGTCAATCCGGCTATCATGTGGTGTTTTTGAAGAATGATAAAAAATTAAGAAAAATCTTATAAAAATGACGAGTAATATGAAATTAATCTGATAAAAGAGAGTCTAAAAAAAATAGTTCATCTTCGACACGCAGGTCGGATATTTAATTTTAATGATAAAAGTCTTACCTAAAGTAACGAAATCTAGAATTAAACGCAAGCTATATAATGTTTAAATCATTTAAGCACCTTGAAGAAAATATTGTAGCTTTCCAGGACAAAGATCGTTCTACAGGTTAGGTCGCTCCGCGACTGCTGTTCCCTGAAAAATAGTAGTAACTTGGGTCAGACCCCAACTTTAAGTAGATTCTCACACCCTTATGCCCTATACGGATAAATTAGCGAAACAAGGTTCATGAAATGATTTCGTCAGGTAGAAATAGTCTATAAGAGTGCCTCTTTGAAAGTAGTAAGGTCGATGACCTAAACAAAAAAAATATAGACTTTTAAAATCAAGACAAAACACAAGGGCAACAAAACCATTATATATAAAATAAACGGAAAGCAGATTCCCCATCAACGAAACTAATCGACTTCCCCTCTCTATAGTTTCATTATGTAAAAGTACGACGACACCTATCGACCCTTACGTAGTCCATTTAATTTCTTACAGTGCGTTGGAAAATAAATGTTGTCGACCTCCCTTTCAAGATAATAGATCCATATCTTCTAGGCGACCCCTCGGTCATCGCCCAATGTATTCTGGGAGTCGAACCAACTACGAGTCTCAAACAAATAACATTCAAAAACAACGATCACCATTACTCCCCAGTGATATTTTATTGTCCAACAATTGCTTTCAAAAACATGTCAACTGTGCCAAAAGGGTCGGCTTGCTCTCAATAGTTTTAACTCAGCAGTAAGAAATTACTACTACTAGTGTTGTTGTTATTCAGAGTCAAGTTTTGAACCCTAAATAATAGACAGGACCTGCTACCACACCGTGAATTTTAATGTGCTCTAATCATTCTAATCGGAGTAAGAATTCCTGCCTAAATTCTACTGCCGCTAATGCTACAACTGACAAAGACTTAAAACTTGATTTCATACGGTTTGAATTTAAACAACCATTCAAGCACTGGACAGTAAGCAAAACATAGAAACTAAATTCATAGGACCGACCAATCTAATTTGCCTAGCATGAGTTCAGAATTACGTACAGCAAAATCCTATTCACTCCCAACAGTGGATAACCAGGCCGTCCAAACTTGAATACACATTTCATGACACCTTATGTCCTCAGCCGCGCAAGTATAGCAGCACTAAAATCATAGATTCCCTACTCACATTCACGAAATACATACTCAACAATTCAACTACACTGTCCATCAATCTTGTACAGCACATAAATTCACTAACTTTCACATGTACCAAGTATAGCACAAAGAGGTTATCTATTGCCAACAGGGACATACTAAACCTCAAAACTATGGGTTGTGTCATCGCCCTACAAGCCTGATTAACATTACTACTACTGGACGGCTGCCAGCCTCATGTTCACATGTTTACGACGTGGTTCTACAGGCGTGCATGAAATCACACGAGAACCCAACGTTTTAGAACAACATACAAAAACTTATAGAAAGAAATAAGAACTGTAAACAACATGGAGTCTCTACTATAAGATTCATCGAATGAATACACAGTAGCAAATCATTAGTATGAGCTACTTCCCGCATATTCTTTAAGTATTCAAAATGTTGGTAGTCGTATGTGTATACGGCATAAATCACAAGACTTCTATAATAATAAGAGGTTGTATCTAACATGTGAAATCAGCGTTGGATTAACTCTGTAAGCAGCATACATATACACAGTAGACAAAAAAAATCAAATCTATAAACAGCATGAATTAGGTTTGTTAGATTAACCTATAAAGAATAAGAGTAAGAGAACCTACTTGGTGTGAAGAAATTGATCCTCAAATCACTATCGACACCCTCCGCTCAAAATCAATCCTCTTCTTCTTCGGCTCCTCTCTAGATTTTTCAAAGAAACAATTTAGTTCTTCCGAAGAAAAACTCCCCCCACTTACAGAACCCTAAGTGATAGACACATTTTAGTGACTAGATTGCACCTTAGTTTCTATTAAGTTAGTATTCGATTTTGCAAATATTACGTGTTTTTATGCTTTTGTAGGTACATTTGAAGAATAAAGATTTGTGGAAAAATTGGCTCAAAAAGTGATAAAGGCACCCAAGGACAAGTGTTATTGGCAACCCAAGAATGGATAAGGGACACCCTTGGATCGGGCTGAGTTGGTCGGGCCAACTCAGCGGGTCAACTCGGCTGGATCGGCGAGTCACCGATCCAACTCATCGGGAAGAACTGTGTTCAACTGTGTACAATCAGGATTAGAGACTTGAATGACGAGTCTAACTATTTTCATGTTAGGGAGTTCGAGGAAATATGTAGCACAATCAGGATTAGAGACTTGAATGACGAGTCTATTAAACTTAGACTATTTCCCTTTTCACTAAGAGATAGAGCCAAGTCATGGTGGTATAGCTTGGCCCCTCAGTCGATTGAGACCTATGCCCAACTTACTTCATCTTTTATTCAGAAATTCTTCCCTAAGAACAGAATATCCTCAATTAGGCAGAAAATTTTCACGTTTTCTCAGCATGATGGAGAGTCTCTGTATGTTTATGTAGAAAGGTTCAACGACTTAGTGTCCCAATGCCCAGACCACGGTTTAGATGAGTTAAGTCTAGTTCAGATTCTCTATGAGGGTTTGGATTATGCGACTGTAACCTTGGTTGAGTCCTTGTCGATCGGAGAAGTCGACAGTAAGACTCCTGCTGAGGCGATGCAATTTCTGAGTGACATCGCCGAGAAAACCCAGCAGTGGGAGAGCAATAGAAATCCCAACCCATTAGAATCCTTATCTAGAAGGCTAGAACTGCTCGAAATGAATCAAGCTAGTAGTTTAGAGCCCCAACCCAATCCAAGAGGCGTCAATGAAATGGCGACAGGTGAGAAATCATCCATTCACGTGAATGCAGTCACGACCCTCAGGAATGGTAAATTGGTGGACAACGGGGTAACTGGGCCTGATAGTGGACATACTGTAGTTCACCCTGACCCAATAGCCGAAGAGACTGATAAAGTCTTTGATGAGCCTGAGGAAACCCCTCGGGCCACCGACTTTATGCCTAGAGCCCCTTATCCAAGGTTGTTAGCACCTACTAGGAAGGACCCCAGCTTAGAAACTGTCAACATGATAGAGACCCTAGTTCAGGAGACATTACCAAACACTTTGATAGAAGACCCATTAGAGAAATGTCGAGCCCACTTTGGATTAGATTTTCATGAGTTGGACTTTAAGCATGACCCACCAGATACCCTGATAAGTAGTAAGTTAGGCCCATCAGAAGAGGAATCCAAAACGTCTAGTGAGATGGAGCTTAGGCCCAACCCATTAGAAGATCCATTAGAAAAATGCCTAACCAACTACAGATTTAATAGCGATAATGATAGGGTTATTGATGAGGTGCGTACTTTGTTAGGCTTTGCACCACCGGATTGTAATTTAGAAGAAGCAGTTGACTATTTTCGAGAATCTAACGATCCGGAAATGAGGGAAATTGTTATTAGTCTATCTACAGACACTGAAAACTCTAAGTTTGGGGGTGACTATCATACTCCATGTGTTGTACCATTAACTCTTAGAAAGGTCCCTAGCTTGGGACCTGACATAGGCACCGCTGCAATTTTACGAGATCATCCTCCAACTAAATTTACCGATCCTCAGTTGCCAGAAACCCATCCTCTGGTCGATGTGGTTTACCTAGATAGGGATCAAGGTGCACTCAGATCGTTTATCCTCTTAGCTTGCTGCAGTTTACTTCTACCGTGGGGCACACTATTTGATTCAGATGACCCACAGTTGTTCCGATTATTGCTATATGATTTAAGGGGGTGACTAATTCTTTTCTAGTCTGGCTGAAGACTTTAAACTTAGCACTTCTTGGGAGGTAACCCATGCTCAGGCATTCAGGTACTATCTTTCTGACTCCCTTACTTTTACTCTTTTGGTATTGTTCTTTACTTAGAAACATTGAGGACACTGTTTAATTTAAGTTTGTGGGTATTGGGAGACTTTTTAGGTTTAATAAAATTTGGAATTTAGAAGCATGTGAACAATTCAGGGTGACACTAACTACTCTAGGTAGATGGAAACTTAGCCATTTTGCTATAAGGATTGGTGTGCCCAGCTAGATGGTCTATTCATAAAGGAGACAGAGTTCAGGTGTTAGAAATAACATGATAGTTGTCACCACCATATCACGTTCTGTTTTATTATTTGCAATTTCGTGTTTCTCTGAGAGTATTGGTGGGTCCTAGCATCGACGTGTTAATTAGCGCTGGAATGACATTTAGTGTGTTGAGATCATGCCCCAGTATGAATAATATGTTATTGTCTTAGAGTTATGTGTGTGGTCCCCCTGTCTCCGTCGCCTAAGCAAGCGTGGAACGCAGGATCCATGGGAACACACATGTATTAGGAATCAAAGAAAAAAAAAAGAAAAAAAAATTCGAAAAAAAAAAAAAAAAAAAAAATTCAAAAAAAAAAATAGAAAAAAATGAAAAAAAAAAAAAAAAAAATAGTATTTGGTATTTTAAAGTTCTCCCTGTCTCCGTCTCCTAAGCAAGCGTGGATCGCAGGATCCATGGGAACTTGTAAATATTTTAGTTAGTAGTAACCGTTGAAAATAAATGGGGAGTATCTCGACACACTAGGTTTCATCTCGGTACTGACCTTCAGACAGATATGGGACACATCGTTCGCCTTGGTCAACATTTGCGACTTTCTACAGTCTACATTCATCTTCTAAGTGTTTTCATGTGATGGGCGGTTAGATAGCTGTCTGAGTAGAACTCTGTTGTCTTAGATATGAATTTTAGTACGCTTGAGTTAACACTCGTGTACGGTAATTGGACCCATAAAGGGTAATGGTCCCTATAGCCGAATATCTAAGTAGCCAACTAACTAGCTTGTTTAGTGTCTATCCTTAATCGTTCACGTGTTGCTAAGATCTAGATCCAGGTTTTGTGGGTATATCTCTTGTAAACCCTCACGAGACAAAACTCGTCCACTAGGGACACCTAGGGGTTTAACGGCTTACTGCATATGCTAAATGTAGTCGCGATTCCTGCGAAAGTGAGTTGGGATTTTTACTTTATTTTTAGAGTAGTTTGCTCGAGGACTAGCAAAATAGTAAGTTTGGGGGTATTTGATAGACACATTTTAGTGTCTAGATTGCACCTTAGTTTCTATTAAGTTAGTATTCGATTTTGCAAATATTACGTGTTTTTATGCTTTTGTAGGTACATTTGAAGAATAAAGATTTGTGGAAAAATTGGCTCAAAAAGTGATAAAGGCACCCAAGGACAAGTGTTATTGGCACCCCAAGAATGGATAAGGGACACCCTTGGATCGGGCTGAGTTGGTCGGGCCAACTCAGCGGGTCAACTCGGCTGGATCGGCGAGTCACCGATCCAACTCATCGGGAAGAACTGTGTTCAACTGTGTACAATTTTTACGAGATTTTCAAGTTGTTTTCGATTCTAATTTGTTCCAAAAGCTACAAGAGTCCAAGACCAACTCAAACACATATTAGAGTGATTTACGCCGGAGAATATTGCACAATCATGAATTTGGACGGAAAAATGGAATCCGGCTTGGAATCGGATTTGTGAAGATTTGGATAGATTTTAAAGAGTTCTATTAGGTTTAGAACTCTCCCTAGGGTTTGTAGAGCCTATATATATGAAGAGAAGCCAAGAAAAAACAGGACGAAAACCTAGAGAAGAAATCAGAGCAATTCCGGCAACTTCCGGCCGTCGCCGGTCACCTGCTGGTGCATCGCCGGCACTGTTCTTCATCAGCCATCACCGAAGAAGATGACTAAGCAACGTCTGTATCTGTTGCATATCCAGTGTTACAGCTCTGCTCCTGTTGCCTTAGAATTTGAATACTCCTGTTGCTTAAAGCTTTCTGTTACAGCTGAACCCTGTTCTGTAACATTTATAAACATCTCTGTTCAGCTGTTACACCATTATTTCACTTTGTAATTGATATTTTGAGCAATGAAGAGATCTTTTGAGCAATCTTTTTCCACCATGAGCTAAGTCTATTTCCTGGGATGATGGATAGAGGTAATTTTCTCAATTTTATGTGATTTAATTATTTTCTAATAATTATTTATAATTCTTTTGTTATTAGAATTGCATAGTTTTAAATAGTGAAAACGGTTTTCTTTCAACAGTTGTGCTTTTGCTTGATGGATTATGCTTGGTTAATTAATTTTGATAGTCCATGCTTGTGATTTACCTCTGTTTGTTAGCATAACAAAACCAATTTTGGCAATTATTTGTGCTTCAATTAATCTAAAAAGAATTATCTGATTAATCACATAGGTTGTTAGATTTTCCTGATTCCTGATTCCTGGTCCTTTTAAAATTATTTAAAAATCATCTTTAGGTTATTTAGTCTTTTTCATACTCCTGGAATTTTCTAGAGTTAATTAGAATCATTATTTTCTAAAATCATTACCTTCACAAGTTCGAGAATCGAACCTCTTTTTACCACTATATAAAATTACATCACTAAGCATCTATTAATACTCTAACTAGTCTTCCTATAACTTCTCCCACTTCTTTTCCCATATAATTCACGACAAGTCCCACTAGTAAAAATATAACTACTAACTATTTAACTTAGGTTTAAAGCTTAAGAATATCTAAACCCAGGATAAGGGGTATTACATATTTCCTCAGCGAAGTCAGTATCCACCAAAACACTAGCAAAGTAGATGTATTCTTTCTTGAGAATTCTTGTGTCTACAGCCACAGGGGTACCCACAGCCGTGCAAATCGACATCAATATCCTTTCGGTCCAATAGATTAGTGGGAGGCTTTGCAGCTGCACCCAAACTGAAGCTCTTGATGTTCTTTGACTGTTAGGATTGAAATTTTGCTGGAAATCCTGGATTCTTAGCACTTGCTTACCCACGAACCATGGGCCATCCCTTTATACCTTCCTTTTGTCATCTTCATTACTCAAAACGATAGTGAAATATCCCTTTGCCATTGGGATGAAATGATGACCACTACTTAACTTCCATTGGCTTAGCAGGCTGGATTTGACCTCTAAAAATTTTAGATTCTTGAAGTCTAGCCTTCCAACCAAAGCATACTTCATTTCATCCTTGGCTTCTTCAAGATATCATCCTTGATGTCTATGATGAACCTACCAGCAGATTTGGGAGCTTGGCATAGCTGTTTGGTATTGAGTTTTGATGTCTCATCTGTTCTCCTCTTTTTTATATCTAGAAATGATTGTTTGCTTGAGTTATCAGATTGGTTTTCCGGGAGAATGATTGATTTGGGATCAGATTTTTGTAGTTCCTCCATGATTGATGAAGGTTGAGAGAGAGAGAGAGATGAGAGTTAAGAGTTCCGTGAGGAGAGAGAAACTAAAGAAAACATTGTGGGAGAAATGAGCTCTTTTTGGAGCAGATGAAAGGATAATCTTAAACATGTGTTGTTTACACAATATTTATAAATATTAAATATCTTGGTCATCCAATCGGTGAAAAAACAAGAACATGTTATGTTTGGGAAGATATTTTGGAAAGGATGGTGAAGAACTTAGCCCATCGGAAGACCGATTTTCACTCTAAAGATGGAAGAATCACTCTTATTAAGATTACTTTATCAGCTTTACCTGTTTATTACCTCTCTATTCTTACTTTGCTTAAGGTTAAAGAAAATATCCTGAAAAACTTGTGTCTTCGTGCCACCAAAGTAGTATATTATTGAATGGATAAGAAACTGGAGATTGAGCCATTCTTACTACCTCATGGGAGAGTATGAACAAGCCAGATCAAATGTTTCCCCCAAACTTTTCTTGTGGGGTATAACCAAAAGCGGTTATTTCATGATTGAACATGATATCAACATTGGTTCACCTTTTTCAGAACATATTATCCGTAGAAAACTTAGTCGAGAGCTAACCAGTAAAACCGCTGTAACCATTGGTCTGGAGTCAATTATTAATGTAAATCAGAACCAAAATTTACTTGTTATAGTAAGTTGTTTTTAAACAATTTTTTTATTCTTCTTTACCGATCTATCTTGTGTGTGTGTTTTTTAATCTCTCATATGGTTTCATTTTTTTCATTTCAAAACGAAACATATTTAAACTCAAGATGGTTCTACAGTTTTCTTGTTTGATCCCAAAAAACTCAAAAATTTGTAGAGAAGAATTTAGATAAGAGAGGAGAATTGAAGTAAGCATCAACATCCAACAAAAGCAAAAGAAAGGATAATGAAACTTAACTTTATTCCACAAAAATTATGGAAGCACACCCTGAAGTAAAATATAAGAAAAACAGATTGATTTGAGTAGTCAAAAGTGGGGAGGAAATAAAGAAAGATTTTATTACCACACTTTTGATTTTGTACAAATATATTGTTTTTTGGCTAGAAAAGAAATATTTCATTACTAATTAAATTGAGTTAACAGAGTTTGTGAGGAAGTAGGGAATATTATCCTCATCCCATTCGATCATAACATTGAAATTCTTACGATACTTTGCAACTTTATCTGCTAAGCAATTGAAGTTCCTACTTAAGTATTCAAATCGAGAAAAATTAACCTCTCGCAGGAGGTATAAGAAATCATCTAAGATAGTGGAGGAAGTCCATCTAATCTGGCCCTTACTTTTATTCATATAGGAAATAACAGTTTTGGCATCACTCCTAATGCAGACATTCATTAAGTTCTGTTCCTTGATCCATTTTGTTGCTTCAAAAAGTGATAGACAACTCTAGACTGCCTGCTACACCCGACACTATTTTACAACCTTTATAGCCTCCTGAAATATTCATCAATACCATTCCAGAACCACACTTATTAGTATCTTTATCAAATAAAGCATCACAATGAACAAACATACAATCCTGAGTAAGAGTGCAAGTAATATCATCTATCATTGGTTCACTTATGCTCTGACTAGGAGGGTTCACTGTTAAAGCTAAAGTGTTTTTTGTTTCTTCAGGCACTCTAAGAGCATAACCCACAGTAGTATGGTTATGTAAGTGTTTATCCTGAAAAAAAATTGCACACCTTTCCTTCCATATGCACCAGGATGTGGTCATAACCTCTATCATATGATCCTGAAGATTACTGTCAGAAAGTCATTTCAGAATCCAGTCTTGAATACTAATATTGGTATGTATATCTTGGGTAATATAATGTCCACCTGGGATGGCAGACTAGACATATCTGGAAAAAGAGCAATGCAACATAATATGTTCAGAAGTTTCAACATGACCAGAATTACACATTTTACAAACATTATCCTTACCATGATTGAATCTAGCTAGTTTGTTCCTAGTGTGTAAGATATGTTCCACACGTTTCCAGAGAAATAGTTGAATTCTAGGCAGTAACGGCGCACTCCATAAAGCCTTATAATAGCTAGCAATTTATACACTAACTTAACAGTAAGGTCTCCAGATTTAGCATAAGGCCATATGAGTTTATCACAACTAGAAAGAGGAATTCTCATGCTATAGATTTTTTGACTATTAGCAGGGGTGAAAAAATCCTGAACTAAAGTAGCATTCCAGCTATTGGTATCTACATTTATGTTAGTTAGAAATAAAGATTTTTGTTATGATATTAATATAGATTTATTTCTTTGGAAAAAAAAAATCTCTCGAAGAAGAATAAGAAGAACAAAGTAGTTTAGTTGTAGTGAGAAAAATAAAAGAAAATGTTGATTAAAATTTTAAAGATATTAGAGCAGATTAAAGGATAATCTTTAACATGTGTTTATACACAATATTTATGCATATTATATCTTGGTTAGAAAATTGGGGCAACACCAAGAAAATGTTCAATTTGGGAAGATATCTTGGAGAAGATGGTGAAGAATTTAGCCAGTTCGAAGACCGAGTTTCACTGTAAAGATGGAAAAATCACTTTTATTAAGAGTACTTTACTAGCTTTACATGTCCATTGTCTCTCTATTCTTACTTTGCTTGTGGTTAAAGAGAATTGTGAAGAATTTTCTCTGAGGCGTTATCATAATGATAAAATGAAGATGTATTTAGTGGCGTGGAATAAAATCTGCACGCCTAAGGTAGAGAAAATGGGATTGAAATATAGTTTTATTATTCATGTTGTTTTTCTTTTAATGGATATTGTTTTTATTTTCTTCTATTTTGATATTAATTACTTTAACTCCTGTAGTAGATTAAGTGATTGTGTTTATATAGTAAATTTGTGTGGTTAAGGAAAAATGGATAAATGGGTTTGTATTATTTTAGGTCTCATGTGTGGATGCTTAGCTTAATTTTCATCCGTTTTTGTATTGCAAAAAAGAGTTTACGGAGTGTATCTTTTATTATTAGTTTCATGTTTGTAAATCGTTTTTGTATGATATTGTTAATCATGTAGAAAAACTCTGACATGTTTAAGGAATTTCTAAGATTTCTTCAAAAATTATTACTTTCATATCTTTTCCTTAGGTATTTAAGGTTGATTTTTAGTTTGATTTGGTTTAACTATTTCACCTGTAACTGCTTTCTTTCCTTGGTTCGTTTATAGATCTCCTTTTGATCTAAGGTTATCTCTTATTTATCATTTGAAAGATATATTTTTATCCTGTTTTGATCATTTCTAGTATGATATGAGTACTTTGTCTTTTAAATATTCTTTGTATTGCAAAATATACTAAAAAACTATGTTCTTACTGTGTTAGGTTGTTTTGAATTCTTGCATCAGTTTCTGAATCTTATTTTTTTGTTTAAGTAAATTATTCCATAACGATTTTGTGTTGTGTTAAAAAGATCTTTGAATTAATTTTCATGTTTTTTTTTTGGGAGTTTTGTGGGTTTATAGGAGTGTTTTCGTTTTGGTTGCTTTGTAACCATGGGTCCTTTAATTGTAATTCGACGCAGGCTCAAGGTTTCACTAACACTCTATATGAAATGTAAAATACATTTCGGAATGAAAAACCCAACAATCAACTCAGATTGCTAATGAGACAATGTATGAGGAGGTCTTGAATTTCGCTGAAACATATAATTTAGATGTCTCTGATGCCGATGAGGTTGAATACAACATCTAGTTACTTGGGAAAGTTGTGAAGTAACCCATCCAATGGTATTTAAGATCCAAAAAACCGCAAAATAAAATGCGTCCCAAGCCAAAATATCACAAGTACCTCCTCGTCCCGAACCGTCGCAAGGAAAACTATAACAATAATCCTTTTTGTGTGGAATTAACTTGGAACCACGTGCATCTAAAGCACCTTTTACTAAGATCAATGTGCTTTGACCTAGAGCAATCGCATGATGAACCAAGAAGTCGCCAGGTCCTATTGTTAAGAATAGTGAATTACTATTCCCATTAATAACATTTAACCAACGGGGCAACCATATGCTTTGACCTGCATTGAATGCTGGGCCATTCTTTGAAGGTAAAAGTACATCGAAGCCGTATGAAGTCTTACCATGAGCAGACTGTATCCATTGGGCAAATATGGTTCGATCAAGATTTGTTTCTCCGGGGTACAAAAAAAAAGCATGACATCGTTATGAACATAAAATCCCAAAGTATGGAACCCCAGAAAAAGGATGACCCAACTTAAATGGGATTTGATAGCTTTTTTATGGTCTAACCTAGTACGATTAGTTTGTTCCCCTTCAATTTGTTTAGATACAAAGGCACAGGTCTAAGAGAACACCTCTCCCTGCCTTGTGGAACAAGACAGTAAGTAAACTCCCTGAGACTGGTCGTATAAACTTCAATGGGTACTAGGTTGGGACTAGAATTGGAAGATAAGCTCTAGTCTCCGGTATTCCATGCCAAGCAGAGTAGGTGGGAAAAAGGGACTAGAGTCAAAGAAGACCCCAGACACCCGGCTTGTAAGAAGTGTGAGTGGGTGCACAAAAAAAGTCTAACCGAAAGAAGAGCTCCGAGCACCGTGCAACTGGGAAATTGCGTGTATTATTATCTGGTCGAGAAAGAGGTTGGCTTAGTAAGCTTCCCTCAAAAGAGGTGGGATATGCCCGAAGAGGTTAAATGAATAGTTGGCACTACTTCTTATTAGAGGGTGAAATCGTACTTGGTCCCTGAGGTCACAGACTAGCGCTCCGGATTTATGATAAAGAATTAGCTCTTTGCCACTGGTGCTCTATCTTTCTTAGGGAAGAGAAAGTCCGGATCTGTCCAGAAAGTCGGATGGACTTCCCTATTGACTAGTTTTAGGAACTCTGAATCGTAGGCTTCAACCGGGAAGACTCTCGTCCGTGGTCACACCTGTGTCGGTACAGTCGCCTTCCGGCTATACGATCATTCTCTAATCCCGTCCATTTCAGTTTGAAGATGATTTAGAACCGGAAGATGCTAGTTACAATTGGTCACTAGAAAGAGAAATTAGGTCCCGCGCTTATCCAGGAAAAAATAGTCGATCATCCCAAAAGATTTTTAGCATGTCATAATGGAATTACAACTTCATATTTTACATAATTTCGTAATTTGCACGCCAGGGTTACTGCTGAATTGGCATGTTCATTTTCTTGTGTTGTTCGAGAATGTTTGTATGTAAGGGTTAAATATTTTTATTTTTCTTTCTAGGTTACAAATGACGAATGAGAAGGTGAACAACAATTTTCTTTTATGTTGGATACGGATGAAGGAAATGGATTGAAATTTTTTTGTCATTTTTTTTGGAAATATTTTTTTTTAATCCATTGATTGATAAAATGGATGGAAAAAAAAGGTGGATTTGTGGATATAGATATGGAAAGGATTATGGAAAGAGAGAAAAATGTAGATAGAAGATGGGTGAAAATTATTGTTCGATAATGTTTGTATGTTGGAATTAAATATTTTTATTTTTCTTTCTAGGTTACAAGTGATGAATGAGAGGGTGAAAGAAAGTTTTTTTTTATGTTGGATACAGGTGAAGGAAATTGATTAAAATTTGTTTTGTCTTTTTTTGGAAATGTTTTTTTTAATTCGTTGATTGATAAAATAGATGGAGAAAAAAGGAGGATATGTGGATATAGATATGGAAAGGATTATGGAAAGAGAAAAAATGTAGTTAGGAGATGGGTGAAAATTATTGTTCGAGAATGTTTGTATGTTAGGATTAAATATTTTTATTTTTGTTTCTAGGTTACAAGTGATGAATGAGAGGGTGAAAGAAAGTTTTTATTTTTACGTTGGATACGGGTGAAGGAAATGGATTGAAATTTATTTTGTCTTTTATAAATGTTTTTTTTAATCCGTTAGTTGATAAAATGGATAGAAGAAAAAGGTAGATATGTGGATATGAATATGGAAAAGATTATGGAAAGAAATAAAAATATAGACAGGAGATGGGTGATAATTATTATTAGAGATTTATAGATAGGGTAAATGGTGTGTGGTACTGTTTGGAAATGACAAGTGTTTCTTAATTTATTTTTTTCTTTGTATTTTTCAGCATTAATTATTTTCATGGTTCCGAAACAACTTCTCTTAAAAATAATTCAAGAGCTTTGTGGAATAGGAAAGGAAGGCGCATATCTTTCGTTCAATGTTTTTCTTGCTCTATCTTATTTATTTTCAGTGTTTTTTTTTATCTCTTATCTATCCCTTTATTCTCCTTTCTGTTTACATATCCTTTTACTATTCTATCGCCCTCTTCTTATTCATCTTATTTTTATCTGTTTATAAAAATATTGGTAAAAAAATGGTTTTGTATCGTTGTCTGTAAAGGAACGGAAAAAAAAAATTGATTAATGTAAACATAACAAGTGAAAAAAAACCAAGGTGATCATACGTAGAATACAAAAACTCCTCCCATATTATTCTTTATAAATAAAAATTATTTGAAATAAATATAAAATAAAAACCCCATTTTCATTTATAATGTTTAAATTTAGTTTTTACCACTTTTTAAAATACCACTCTTACCCTTTCTTTATTTTCATCGGGTTCTTCTTCTTTTCTTCTCTCATTTCTTCTTCTTCTTCTCTTCTTATGCCTCCTCCTCCCCACCACCATCACCACCAGCAAAAGTAGCTCCGCTGTCACCAAACCAGTGAGAAAAGATAGATTCGGAGCAATAACACCTCTGTCTCCTTCACCAACACCTCCGTCTTCTTCTCTTCTTCTCTCTTTTTATTTTAATTTTAATTTTATGCTCACCAATAATAGTTCTGTCACCCATATCCGCCACCAACAATACCTCTGTCTTCTCCACCAACACCACCAGTACCTCCTTCTCTTTCTATGTCCAGATCATCCACCAACAACACCTCGTCCTCCCTCATCGCTTCCTCCTCGTTATTTTTTCTCTCCCACCACTACATGTCCAGATCCACTACCAACAACACCTCTTCCTCCTCCTTCTACCCTCTACAAATATCACCAACACCTCCAGATCATCATCGTCAAAAATTATCATCAAAAAATAATGATACATCATCATTGTCAAAATTAGGGTTTTTTAGTGGTGAAACGTCAGAAAAATGATGAAACCAAATTTGGTTTCATCAAATTTTACAAAAACTAAACAACACGTTGAAACCAGTGTTTGTGTTGGTGGAATGTCTGAAAAATGATGAAACTTTTTTTGGTTTCATCATTTTTTTTCATCTGGAATAAAATAAATGATGAAACCTTTTTTGGTTTCATCAAAATTTTAGAAAAACTAAACAACGCTGAAACCAATTTTTATGTTGGTGAAAACAGTAAGTTTTATAGAAACCAAATTTGGTTTCATCTGATTTGTGCCTACTTTTTACCGTGAAGCCAAAGTTTAATGGTGAAAAAATACGTTTATGTTGAAACCAAATTTGGTTTCAACTAAATTTTTCCTTGTTTATTCAATTTGGTGCATTTGGTTTCTTCGTTGAAGTTGTGTTGGTGAAATACAAATTTTATGTTGAAACCAAATTTGGTTTCATCATTTTTCTTCCTAATTTTTATCGTTGAAACCAATGTTTTAGTAATATGGTAAGTTTTTTATGGTGGTGTTCTGGTTTGTGGTGGTGGTGTTGATGATAGTGTTGGTCGGTGGTGGTGTTTTCTTGGTTGATGGTAGTGGGATAATGCTGGTGTTGGTGTTGGTGGTGGAAGTGGTGTTGGTTGTTGGTGGTGCTGGTTGGTGTTGGTACTGGTTTTCGTTGTTGCTGATGATGGTTGGCGGTGGTGCTCGTTGGTGGTTGTTAGTGGTGCTCATTGATGGTGGTGTTGTTGGTGAAAGTGGTGTTGGTTATTGGTGTTGGTGTTGGCTGTGGCGTTGGTTGTTGTTGGTGGTCGTGGTGGGTGTTGGTTCTGGTTTTCGTTTCTGCTAGCTGTGGTTGGTGGTGCTCTTTGGTGGTGGTGGTTGGTGCTGCTGTCAGTTGGTAGACAATAGTGGTGGTGTTGCTGGATGATGGTGGTTGTTGTTGGTTGGTGGTGATGAGTTGGTATTGGTAGTGCTGGGGGTGAGAGAGAATAAAGATTAAGAATAAGGTTGATTTTTATTTTTGTTGGGTTGAATTAATATAAAACGTAGTTTAGACAGATTTATTCAAATGAGGTTTTTGTTTCATTTTATTTTGACTGAAGTTTTAGTAGTAAGAAGTATAGGATAGTGGGGTTTTAACCCGCGGACTATAAAGTAAATAGTATTTTTTTAATTTCCTTTTTTTGGTTACAGGATGGGTGACAGAGTGTAAGAACATTTTATTTTTTGTTGGGATACGTGTGAAAGAAATGGATTGAGATTTGATTTTCTGTTTTTTTTCTTAAAATGTTTTATTGATTTTTGCCAATTGATTGAACAGATGGAAAAAAGAAGTGGATATGTGGAGATACATGAATATGTCTGCTGTATATTCTTCTTTTTAACTCTTAGTG
>JAJJMC010020037.1:286473-343810 GCA_023531435.1 Papaver californicum
CCCCCCCCCCCCCCCCCTTCTTTATCGATCCTTTTCTTCTCCTTTCTATTTAAGTAGTCTTCCTTTACGTATTTTATTTCCCTCCTCTTCTTGTTCCTCTTTTTTTTATCTTTTTATAAAAATATAGGTGAGCTTATATAGGTGGGGAATGGGTAAATTAAGTAAGGATATTTTGAAATTTCGAAAAGAAAATGGTTCTGTTTTGTTGTGCGTCAAGGAGTTGAAGAAGAGAATTGGTTAAAATAAATAGTATTTTTTGTTCATTCCTTTTTTTTGGTTACGGATGATTAGTGAAGGGGTGTAAGAAAATTTTATTTTTTGTTAAGATACGGGTAAATAAATGTACGTTTAATTTGGGATATCCTTACAGATTTGGGAATACCCTCATAGATCGGTGAATACCAAATAAAATAATATATGGATATTTTAAAGTATTTTAAAAACCTTTTATCCATAATTTTTTTGTAATATCTAAATTATCCTTGATTAATAGATTGTTAATCATTTATTTTAGTTGTTGGACTATATTAAACTTTAAATCAGTGAGTCTAACGTATAGATTATAGATTATAGTTATTGATTGTAGATTGTGTTAGTTGTTTTTTGGAGAAAAATAGAGATTATACCTAAAAATTATCCAGAATCGGCATGGTCTGCATCCAATATCAATGCCGACTTTGAACTGTCTGTATGGTTTTTATGGTTGAAAACCATGTCGACTGCGAACTGTCTGCATGGTTGCTAATTAAAGACCATGCCGACTGTTGAAAAATTGTGTTTACTGTCGGCATGGTTTTCACCCATAAAAATCATATCGACTTTAAAAGTTTTTTAATTTTTTTAGACATCTCATATTAATATATCTAAATTTTTTAATTTAAAGCATCCTCTAAATTATAAAGGTATCTTCCAATTAAATATTTTAAATAAATAATATAACTAATTTTTTTTATATAATATAGAAATGTCTGCTCTCCCAAATTATCAACTAAGTTGTCACTCATGTGATCATGTCAATATGTGAAACCAGACTAGTGCTTGCAGTGAATTGCTTGTTGTCCTAAAGTATATTTTCTTGTCTTACCGCAAAGCAGGACAAAGTTTCCCTCAGTGAGTCGGTGTAACTAACTCAGGGCCAAGATTTAAAAAATGGCCCAAAAAGCCTACGGGTGTTTTTCTCAGTGGTGGGGGTAAGGTATGCTATGTTGAGGTGACCCAATTTACTTTGACTTAAGATTTTGGCCGTCGTTGACTTCCTTTCAAGCTTTTCAAACCTTAGTGTCTGTTCAGAAACTAACCAAAGGGTTTCTTGTTCTTTTTTCTCTTCTAGGGTTTTACTCAGGGTTTATGATTATTTGTTTCTGTATTTCTGATGTTATTTATCATCAACAGACTATTCTCCAAATATCACCATCCCCAACTTATAAAATCATCAAAATTTGTCAGAAATTATTATTATTCTGGTTCAGCAGCAGCAATAACAACTACAACAACAGCAACAACCCATTGCAAGTCTATTGAGATGGAAAATCTTGTTGATACAATCACATACTTCAACAAAATGATTTCAATGAACCTATTACCATCAACATATAGTTTTAATCATCTATTAATATCAAATTTAAATATTGGTTGTTATTCAGCTGTTATACTTGTATATAAAATGATGAATATAGTTGGTAGAACCTAATATCTATACATTCAACATTCTAATCAATTGTTGTTGTGAATTAAATCAAGTTGATTATGGGTTTTGTTTGTTTGGTGAAATTATGAAAAGGGGGTATGAATGTAATGTGATTACTTATACTACATTGATTAAAGGTTTCTGTGAGCAGGGACTGATTGGTGATGCTTTTAAAGTGTTTGAGAAAATGACTGAGAAAGGGGTTCGCCCGAATGTTGTGGTATATAATACTCTCATATGTGGGCTTTGTGGGATTGGGAAACTGGGGCGTGCTCTTGAGTTGCAGAGGAATATGGTGAAATGGAATGTTAGTCCTAATCGGATTACTTATAATACTTTGATTCATGGGTTTCACAATGTTGGTAAATTAGAAGAAGTCATTGGGCTGTTTGATGAGATGTCTGGTCGAGGAATTGCAGCTAATGTTGTTACTTATAATTCTCTAATTCATGGGTTATGTCAGTGTGGTCGGCGGATGGAAGCAATAAAATACTTCGATCGATTGGTGGAACAAGGGATGTCACCTGACATAGTAACGTTTAATGTGTTGTTAGATTCTTTTTGTAAAGAGGGGAGAATGAGAGATGCATGTCGGGTCTTTCAATGTATGGTTAAGTTAGGCAAGGAACCTAATGTAGTTACTTATACTTCGATGATTAATGGGTATTGCAAGAATTGCAAATTGGATGAAGCTATGCAACTCTTTTACACTATGTAACAAAAGGGTTTCGAACCCAACCAAGTTACATATGGTGCACTATTGGATGCGCTTTTCAAGAACCAGCAGGTGGACAAAGCAATTAAACTATTTCGTTCGCTAGAGGATAATGGCTTCAAAGCTGATATTCTTATGTACAATATACTCATTGACGGGTTGTGCAAGGCTAGGAAACTGGTAAGCGCCAGGAAACTACTTAGCGAACTTCATAATAAAAGATTAGTGCCGAACATTAGAACATATACCATAATGATCAATGGCCTATGCAGGAACACGATGTCCTTTGAGGCTGAGAATTTTTTTGTTGAAATGGAAGAGAGTGGTTGCTTACCTAATGCCATCACATATAACACCATAATTTTAGGATTTTTTCGCGAAAAAGAGGTTGATAAGGCAATGGAATTTTACCACGAAATGCGTGAAAGGAACTTGTTTCGAACAATCCTCTAGTTTTTGTGTTAACTGCTTTCGGTGGATCAGCTTGATAACAGTAGTTTATTCTCCAAAACAGTTAATGATTGAGGTAAGGTGAACTGTCTAGTATCTTTGGATCCTTGAATAATTTCATGGGTAGTGATAGGTCTGGTTTGCTAGTAACTAGTCTATAGGTTTTCCTGATAGGATAAGTCTTGCCTTTTGAAGGTGAACTCCTGGAAAACACATTGCCTCAGATTGCTTGTTCATATCACTGATATTATGGTCATTAAAGCGTTATGATTTCTTCGAATCCTTTTATTATGGTTGAGCTTTCGACCATTATCAAAATTAGGCATTTGACAGGTGTTATTACTAATATTATGAATTTGTTTTACTTTTACCTTTTAATTTTCTGAAGACACAAAGCATAATGAACTCCATAAAGAAAGTTTTGAGGAGTGGTCTGCATAGGCAGGAGAGCTTGAGAATCTGATGAGGCCAATGGAGGTAAGATAGTTCATATTTCTCATATTAGTTTGGATGCAGTTTCAGCATTTTAATTTGATTCCTTTTTCTGCATAAAATTGGTCTGCAGACACATTCAAGTTAAAGTCTAAAATGATGTTAAGTAGAAACTTGGGAAGGAAGTAGCTGCAAGAAATGAGGTTGAGAAGGTACTGGTCTATCTGGTTCAATCTTCAACTCAGCAGTTTTGATAATGAAAGATATACGTATTTTGTGATTTTGATATGTATACTACATGCTGTTGATTGGGTATTGTGACGGCTTCGCTGGTTCCGTAGTTCTGCAAGAAATTTACATTCCTCGACATGACATGGCCAATGGCCTGGTTGATGTTTCTTTGTTACGTTCTGTAGGCATCTACTGTCAGAGATTATATACCTAGATTGTCTTTTTATGTTTTCATGTTGAGAGACAATTGACGGGCCTCTGATGTACTCATTTTTATTTTATGAAAGTAATCCTGCTATCAAAGCCCATTAATGCATTTGAATCATGTTGATACTTGATACATTATCTGATAGATCCTTATGTTTAAGTATGAATTTAAAATGGAAGTTTAAATCTGTGTCATCGTTTAACAGCAAGATTCTGTAATCTGTACACTTAGTATATGGTAATAGTTGCTAGTGTGAGTTCTTACCTAGGCAATCTAATAAGAATTATTTGGCATATAATAATTTTATTGGTGTGCAGACTGTTGTCTGGGATTGAGGATGAGATAATCAGGGATAATAATAAATTGATCATTCCAAAAACCCAGCTGGTGTTTCAGGAACGACATTGGCAGCTTCACTTTTGCCTACTGAAGGACTGAAGGGTGTTCTCGATCCCCACGTATTTAGGATTTTATATGATTTTTCTTTTTTGTTAAAAATATGCAATTATTGCAGCGAGCTAAACTGCATGAGAAGTATCAAGAGGCTATCGGTGCATTATGCCATTAGACATCAGTCACAAGCTGTTTTGGGAAGGGTGACGTTTGTGTACTATACTTATCCCTGTTCTTCTCAAGCACTACAGTTAATGCAGCTGCCATATATTTCATTTTTTGCAATGCATGGTCGGGTTTGGGGCAAGATAAGTTTGCCGGAGGCTTTGATTGTTTTCTTGCTTGACATCTTTTATTTTGGTGTATCATATTGCAAGCTGGTTTAGGGTCCTTTCTCTTCATTAGCTTGTTGACTGCCATAGAGTCACTGCCCAGGTGAACATTACTGAAAAGCTGTTATCATCTAAACTTTAACGTTCTCTTAGTTCCGTAGATCAAGCCTTCTAAAGCCTTTTTTTTTATAACTGCCGATATTATTAACTAGAAGCTGGAATTACATATTTTAAGATAGGAAAAGAATTCCTATTCCAATAATCCTACAGAAGTCGTCCAAGTAATGCTTTAGCCTGCTAAAGCCTTACATGGACGACTTTTGTAGGATTATTGTGCATAGGTAATTGTCTATTTTGGGTTGTCAAGATCATCCTGTAACTAGATGGAACGGTGTTCTTCATTAGTGCTGCACCTTGTTGAGGTAGTCCGCTGTCTGCATATGTAAAAATTATACCGATGGATTTTCCCTTTATCACCAAAATTTTGACAGGTTAGAAGTTTGAATGATCTGATCCGTGCAGCGTTCTCTTTGCATAAAAGATTTGGGGTAGTCCAATATATTTCATTTCCATTGTTCATTTGGCCAGCTTAACTAATTGGTTCTCGAATCAATATATAAACAGTGATTTGCGTATCTTTAGCATCTTTGAACATGTCTGCACAACTGTAGTATGATGACATCTTACATAAATGATAAATGTATTAATGACAGATTGTACCAGTTAGATTCTATTATTATGCTTTGCATATGTTACTATTCCAAAAGCTTTATTTTGTTTGAAAGTTGACTGGTGATATCGGTATAAGGTAGAAAACTCGAAATACTTTTTAGCCTGGTGTATATAATTTTCCTGTGATGGGGTTTTCTGCTGTGCTCTCGTGTGGTAGATCTTACTATCTGTATAATAATGATGTAGGACATCTATTATCCTGAATCAACACAAGCCATTTCCTGGCGATCAATTTACACAATATCTTACCAGAAACTGAAGCACAGTTGGAATCTCTGATGTTGACTGGAGCACGTACAATAGAGACGGCTGGACATATCCAGATTTTAGGTTTCAGTCCAATAAACCACAAGCTTTGAGAGCTCTGCTACATTCTTGGCTGACACTGATAGTAGTGTTGATGGCTGCTTTTCGTAAGCCAAACAATGCTTCCACCACCCTATCGACAGACACCTGAACGAGGTAAATCTTGAAATCAAAGAAGAATAGTGTAAATGTTGCGAGGTACACTGGAGAAACTCATTTGCTTCTTTTAAGTTTTCTTTTTTTACTTTTTAATGGTCGTTTTATGTCTACTAGGTTCACAAATAACTTGATTCTTCAGTGATAATCATTGATTAGTCTTTAATGCGCAAGAAGTGAAATACGAACTAGAACACTACTACACATTTAGGAACAGACAAACGGAAAACAAGTATATTGCCAATTAGTACATACACACTTTAAGCATAGCAAAGAAGCCGAACAAGAATACATATACACTATTTAAGCATAGACAAGAGGGTTTTCGACAAGGTAATCTTGCACTAATTTGTACAATCCTTGTGAATATTCTCTTCTTACCTTGAGCTCGTCTTCTTAAAACACTGCACCAGCCTCAGGAGATAAGAGCTTTTCGATTTACATATACAACCACCGCCAGGAGCAATCTCAAACTTAACCTCGTTACTGATATGACCAACCTTGTCACCAATTGCGTCGTATTCAATCACTGTGTAGTTACATTCGAAGTTATCTTTGTCTTTATAGTCTAGTCTGCTCTTCACATATTTCACAGAACCTCATGCATTTCAGTTAACAGAGTTTACTTAAACCCAATCACAATTTGACTAGTTCTTCACATATAGAAGTAGGACTCAGAATTCCTATTGTTGGGATATAAGGTAGCTCAGAGCGATAACTAAGATAGCAAATAGTAGTAGTCTTGATCAAAGTCTGCTACTAATCCCTGATCGGGGTTTCAGAATTGGGATTCAGAATTCCTATTGTTGGGACTCGCATTTGTTTGGTTAGATGGCATAGATCTGTATTTTTGTTGCTGGAAAGTGTAGTAATGTTCTCATCTCAACTAGGTTCTGGCTGGACAAATGGAGAGGCAATACAACTCTGAAGCATGCATTTCCAAGAGCCTACAAAATTGCAGGGAATAAACAATGTAAGGTGAAGGAAGTAATTCTAAAAGGCGGATGGAACATATATTAGAAGCAACCCAGCAACTGCAGAGCTAAGGGAGTTAACTGAACTCCTATTATCGTTAGGAGATCATCCACCAACTTTAACACAAGGTCATGACTCTCTTACCTGTAACTTTGGCCCATCATTCTCCACTTAAAGCTGTTATGACTGGTTGATTAAGGAACAATTCTTGCGAACGCAATAGCTCCCTTTCCTTACAAGCTGGTCCGGAGGAAGCATGTACCTCATCAAGTGCAGTATTTCATATGGCTAGCCATCTGCCATCCAAAACTTGATTCTAACTGTGGATAATTTAAGTAGAAGGGGTTTGTCCAAATCAGAATACTCAATGTTGCTTGTGTAATCGAGCTGAGAAAGTAGATCATATATTATTGCATTGCAGGTACGCCACAGTAGTGTGGTCTGATTTTCTGAAGAGTTATAAACTAAAATGGGTTCAAGGCGAGACTCTGGTGCAGCAGCTTGGAGTGGTAAGAACGGTAACACAGGGGTCAAAAGCTTTGGCCCTTGCTACTTGTTGCTATCTGCTGGACATTATTGGGTGAGAGAAATAGAAGGATAATGGCAGGTAAAAACCCAAGAAAAGAGGATGATGTAATAAATGAGGTAAAGAGCTTGATTTTTCTTTGGGGTTCTCCTTTAAAATGGGTTAGTTCAACCCTGTTTTGTGAACTCATGACTCACTGGAAGACTGTAACTGCGAGTAGTACAAGGTTGTATTGGTGTGCTTTGGTCCCTCCTCTTTTGAAGGCCTTTTTCTCTTTGTAATAAATTTCAACTTTTTTTTTAGTCAAAAAAAGAAAAGGAAAGATGTCCTAATCTTAATCCACTATAGTCACTGTCATTCTGAAATGCACTGGAAAATTGGATGTTGTAGGTTGGATGAATACGAGTATTGAGATGACTTTTTATTCGTCTTTCTTTGATTATTATCACAAAAACTTTTTTAGGTAAGGCGGAGCATCCGTTGATGTAATTATTTTCACATTATCTTATAATTTTGATATTAATTTTTTTATAAAACACAAATATATGAATTTAAAACTAATTTTTTAATGATATGTTTCTTTTATAAAGCTATACCTTTCCACTAAAAATTAGTGTATTTCCAAACACAAAACCTTATTATCTACCCATTTTAATTTTTTAAATTAATTTTTAAGCGACTGATTTTTTAAATGGTATATTATGCTGTTATAATCGGAAATGTTAGTTTCTCCAAAGATTTTTTTTTAAATTTTCTCCCGACTAAGATAAAAAGGATGACCGACCTTCATCTTTTATCATCCCAATGATAGAGAGTTTGGATAAGGACCATTGAATCCCCTATTTAAAAAAATATTCGGAAAAAACTTCGAGAAAACTAGCATTTCCCGATTATATTTATAGAGCCCAAGGACGTATGACCAGAGCATTAGCTTCTACCTATGTTGTTTAGTGATCGCTCACGAGCAACACTCGAGCAATTCTTTATTCCCCTTATCTCAACATGAGCAAAGCACAGAGTATTCGGTGCACACTTAAAAAATAAATAAAGTAATGCAAAATTGACTAAACGTTGCAGCAAAAGTTAAGCACCATTAAAGTCGGACCAAGAAGAAACATGGTTGAAAATAACTAGACAAAAGTTGTTTTGCCTTTTCATATTTGCAGGATCTTTGAGAGACTGGCAGGCATAATAGTGTCTCTTTCCTTAGCCCCCAACCAAGGTCCTACTGACTACATACCTACCTACTTCATAATTTAATACTATCATCAAGGTTCAGACTTCCGTTCACTTACTTCTTGTACTAGTTCTCCTCCAAAGGGAGCCAGTAGAACCACAAACTCTAGTAGGGTGAAGAAAGATGCAGCAGAATACAGATAAGGAGAAACCCATATACCCATTGCAGAACAAGTAGTTCTGCAGATGGAAGAACCACCAGAAACACTTAAAACATCTACACTTGAAAATGAATCCCCTCCTCCTCCTACACCTAGAGCTGTTAGGAGAGCCACTTTTGCAAATACCAAGTCTAGATTTGATGAAAGAAACTATCCAAGGTCACCCATTTATGAACCAGCAGCAGAAGAAATAGAAAACACCACCTCCACCACTCATAACAGAAGTTCATCATCAACAGATGATGAAGAAGAAGATGAAAAATGGAATAAAGAACATGAAGAAGAGAGTGAAAAGTATAAAAAGAAGAAGAAAATTAAGTGGAGAACAATTTTTGAGTGGGTTGCTTTTTTTGTTATTACAGCAGGTTTAGTATGTAGTCTTACAGTTGAGTCAATCAAAAAACAAACTAAATGGGGTTTAGAGGTTTGGAAATGGGTTTTAATGGTTATGGTTCTTTTCTGTGGTAGATTAGTGTCTGGTTGGGTTATAAAGATTATTGTTTTTTTCATTGAAAGGAATTTCATGTTGAGAGAGAAAGTACTTTACTTTGTGTTTGGTCTTAGAAAAAGCTTTCAGAATGTCATTTGGTTAGGTTTAGTCTTGTTGGCATGGACACTAATGTTTAGTCCTGATGTTCAAAAACATAATCCAATTTTTAAGAAAGTTCTTAGAGCTTTGATTGGGGTTCTTGTTGGTGCTATTATATGGTTGATTAAGATTGTTTTAGTCAAGATGTTAGCTTCATCGTTTCATGTGGCAACATTCTTTGATAGGATGAAAGAAAGTGTTTTTCACCATTACATTTTGGATTCTCTATCTGGTCCCCCGCTCGATGAAATCGACGTAACGGTGCCGCAGAAGCGAAAGACATTTATGGCTTCAAGGTACTACTTGTTTGATCTTTTAAATTTTTGTTATTATATTTTACCATTCGATGTTGTTAGCTTAGTAATTTTAAGATGGGTGGAGATATTTCAAATGTCGACGATAATCTGCACACGTGATTTTTATCGCTTAGAGTTAGCCGAATCATTTCGATGCGGGCCTTAGCCATGTAAAAAGAAGAATTAAGAACATAAGAAAACATGGGTTGCCTATTGCTGAGACAAAGATGTGGCTGCAAATGAACTTGTAGAGATAAAATGTTAAGAATATGAACATTATTACTGAAAACAATGATGAAGCGAGACGGGGAGTGGTACACCTGGGTTGCACACATACGGGTACGGGTGTCTGATATGTAGACGTTTCCGAGTGTCCAGTTCGGTATTTCCAAAACTCTAAGATGCAGGAACACAGCCTAAAGGTTGTAGTCCCTCAGTTTCTAATACTTTGATAACTTCCAATAAATTTGGGTTTAAGGATTTTTATATACTGGCCATTAAGTCAACTAAGAATTGGTCGAGGACAATGGAATTGTATCTTCACATAACCAAAAAAAGTTATGCTAGACAAATCAGGCTTTTCATGGTAACCCAAAATGGTTAATGAGAATATATTTGTACACATGTAATTAGATCGATGCCCGCAAGGTTGAAAGATAGCAAGAGGATTTCCAGAAGGATGGGTGGTTCAAGGAAGATAGACATTGAGAAGCTAAGAAAGCTAAGTATGGAGAGCACAGCTTCTGCTTGGAGTGTCAGGAGACTGATGAACTATGTGACAAGTTCTGGTCTGTCCACAATCTCAAGGACGATTGATGATTTTGGGAATGCAGAGTCAGAAATTACGAGCGAGTGGGAAGCAAGAATAACTGCCCAGAGAGTTTTCAAGAACGTCACTAAGCCTGGTGCCAAGTAAGTATTTACCAATTTCTGCATGAAATTCCATTAAATTTATGTATTGCCTTATAGATTGCTGTTGATTAGAACCTAGGAATAAACACACCTGTTAAAGGAATACATGTTAAAGTGTTAAATAAGGATGTATTACACCACTATACTCAGGACTTTAAGATAAAACCGCACACCTACACTGGAAGGTGAATTGGCGGTCAATGTCATTGGCTCAAAGAGTTGGTTTGTGTTGACCTATACATGTTGGGATCCTAGTCTTTTTTTTTACTGTGATTGACTTTTCTGTCATGTTTCAGGTACATTCTGGAGGAGGATCTGCTTAGGTTCTTAAGAAAAGAAGATATGCATACAATATTACCTTTCTTTGAGGGAGCTCTTGAAACTGGACAAGTCAAAAAATCTGCTTTCAGGAACTGGGTGGTAAGTTTAGTCGCTCCGTATTCTATCCTTTGGTGTATAACTTCAGCGTCTGTAGTGGCAACAGGAAGGCGGCATTTTGTAGTATGGATTTTTATAATTAGGAGATTCACAATGAAAGTGCGGGAAAGTTAAAGATGAAGAGAAGTACTATAGTTCCATCACTTAGCACAGTCATAGTACATATAAAAGTTAGTGTATCACTTGAAAGGGTTTTTGCGCTGAATAAAGCTGAAATGAGCTATTTTTGGCATCGCAGAAGTATTCTGCCGTATTCTGTGAAAACCAAACACCACCTATGAGTGATGAGTTTACCAAATAATCTGATCCAGTGCTGTGTCTTTTCTTGTCAGAACTGTCCACATAGGATATTGGTTGGTCTGCTGACCATTTTCAAGCCTGAAATGTGCAGGAATTAGTTATGATTATGGTTTCTAATGTGGTAGGTTTGATTTCTTCAGGTGCACGCTTATATTGAACGAAGGTCTCTTGCTCATTCTCTAAATGACACTAAAACAGCGGTGCAGCAGCTTCACAAGTTAGCCAGTGCAATTGTGTCAGTGGTTATACTCTTGGTTTTCGTTCTAGTGATGGGGCTTGCGACATCCAAAGTTATCCTCTTGATCACATCCCAGCTACTACTCGTGGGTTTCATGTTCCAGAACACGTGCAAGACCATCTTTGAAGCTATCATCTTTGTCTTTGTAATGCATCCATTTGATGTAGGTGACCGTTGTAAAATCGACGGTGTTCAGGTAAAATCGACATATAAGCAAAAGAAAAACTTGTTTTGTCTAAATATATCGACTTAGCTCATTTTATATTATAGCCTATAGGACATAAAAAGGTGTTATATAAAGTATGAACACCACTGTATCTATGATTCATAATAAGATGCTTCAGCTTTAGAGGTCAATCTGAACAGATTGGCAATTGGACCCTACCTACCTAACCTTGAGTTGGAATTAGTCAGAGACTAGTATATCTTTGGCCAAGCACTATGGTAGTGCATTTTGCTTGGCTTTAGCTACATTATAGCTAAGGGCACGTACTATGGCTCATTTCTTAGCTATAATGTGGCGTAAAGCTTTTGCTTCGCTAGTGAAGCACAGAGATCTGTGTTCGAGAGAAATTTTATGGCCTATAGTAGTTGGTTTTCTGGGTGATCTTGGCTTGGCTATAATATAGCTATAGCCAAGCGAAACACCCAACCATAATGCTTGGCCTTCGGGTGATGTTTATGAACCTTGAGTTGAACTTAGAGCACTAAAAAGATTCAGCAGAACACAGATGGACTTTCAGATCTATTGGCTTTGATCAGCTTTGCATTTTACTGCTTATATAAAAAATTGTAATATTTGTTTCTTTTTTATTGCAGATGATAGTGGAAGAGATGAATATCTTGACAACGGTTTTCCTTCGATTTGACATGGAAAAGATTTACTATCCAAACTCAGTTTTGAGCACAAAACCCATCAGCAATTTTTATTGAAGTCCAGATATGTTTGACTCAGTTGATTTTACCATCGACTCCTCCACCTCTATGGACAATATCAATCTTCTGAAGAAGGCCATACAAGCGTAAGCACAAAATTCATCTCTCATTTATGTCCTATATTTTAAAATTCAAAACCATAAACAAGAAAACTCCATATATCGAACAACAACTTTTTCCCAACAAGTTCAAACCTGTAGAGAGAATTTTCAAGTAAACTTCCGTTGTTCTAGGTCCATTGTCGTTGGATAGTGAGCGAAATTTAAGAGGTCATGTCGTGTTAAGTCATTGAGGTACATCATTTATGATTTTTGATTGCAGGTATATTGAGGGCAGGCCAAAGTATTGGACTGCTAACCACTCAGTGATAGTTAAAGAAATTGCTACTTTACACAAGTTGAATATGTCTCTGAATGTGACGCACACAATGAACCATCAAAATTTCGTAGAGAGAAACTTACGTAGAACTGAACTCATTTTTGAGCTGAAGAAAATCTTTGAAACCCTCGGAATCAAGTACCAGCTTCTTCCTCAGCAAATTCATGTCACCCAATATACCACTGCCACTGGAGATCCAACAGCGCAATTTCAGTGAGCTATAGACGCAAAGATGTAATCCCAAGTTCTCATATATGTAGTAATCATTCGTCTAATGTAATCCAGGTCAAAGATTAATATTAGAAATGAGTCCCACTAGCAATATCTGAAGTAGAAATGTGGGTTGTAAATCATTTCTCTTTTATCAACTACCATGCTCGGATACGTGTACCCGTACCTGGAAATTTCAATATTGGTATTGTTATTATTGAAAATACACATTAGTACGTATTGTTAACTTGATTCTTCAGAGATGATCATGGATCAGTCCTTATTGCGCAAGAAATGAAATACAAACCAGAACACCACACATATAGGAACAGACAAACAAAAAACAAGTATATTGCCACTTGGTACATACACACTTTAACCATCTTAATGAAGAAGCTGAACAAGAATACATATGCTCATTTAGGCATATACATGAGGGTTTTTGACGAGGTAATCTTGCACTATTTTGTACAATCCTTTTGAACGTTCTCTTCTTGTCCTGAGCTCGTCTTCTTTCAACACTGCACCAGCCTTGGGGTGATAAGAGCTTTTCGATTTACATATACAACCACCATCAGGAGCAACCTCAAACTTGATCTCGTTACTGATATGATCAACCTTGTCACCAAATGCATCGGATTCAATCACTGTGTAGTTGCACTCGAATTTGTCTTTGTCTTTGGAGTCTAGTTTGTTCTTCACATATTTCACAGGACTTCCTGCATTTCAGTTGATAGAGTTTACTTAGGCCCATAATAACTTATCTAGTTCTTCACATATAATGTATAAATTTAGGATTCAGAATTCCTATTATTGGGATGTAAGATAGCTCAGAGCGAAAACTAAAATAGCAAGTAGCAGTAGTACTGATCGAAATCGAACAGTGCAAATAAAGCCTGCTTCCTTTTGTTAGGATTCATTTGCTAAGCCACATAGCTGGTACCACTTTAAAGTTCGAGTAACGTGTAAATTTCTTTTGTGAATCGTTAAGTAAGTTTACCTTCGCAGAAATTAACTTGTTGAATGCTTCCAGAGCCTCCATCACCAGAGACAAAGTCGACACTCTTGACAGCATGAGGCATGATCTTTGGCATCAAATTATGAGCATCTAGGAACATTGCGTGGAACATTCTGTGTGCAGCGACAGGGCAATGCAATGTCTCTTCGAAGGTAATGCAAGCCATTATGTTAGATTAAGGTGGATAAAGAAGAGATTGAATCAGAACTTAGAAAACAAAAATGAGAGTAGATTTGAATGGGAATTCTGAAAAGTATAGGGTCATTTTGTTGTGTATTTATAGGTTCGTGTTGAAACATTGATGTGGTTTTGTGCATAAGAGTTCAATATTGAGGGTGTGCTTTGGTCGTAATAACTTGACTCTTCAATTTTAACATGAGTTCAATTTTGTAATGCTGTGCTATGTTTGAATTCTGGATGTGAGACTCTAAACTTGGACCTGTTCTAGTGTTGGACTTGGCATATGTTCTTTTTAATACTTGGCATGGGTCCAAACCAATAACCTATATGTGTATTCTTTTTTTGTAAAATAGATATTTATTTTTATACAAATTTATTATTTATTAATAATTTATTAATATTATCGATAAATTACATTAATAATATATACTAGAGATTTTATAATATATCAGCGTCCTAATTTTTTGAGAATTTATCCATGTCACGTCGTGTCTAAGTCACCATGTCCGCGTCAGGGCTACCCACCCACGACCAACAAATAGCAAAAGTTAAATACATAGAAGAAAAAGAGTTGTTGATTGTCATAAGTAGCCCTCATTTGAACACTTTTGGAATTTTCCACTGACCCTTTCCAATTGTTTCCAGTTTCCACACCCACTGCAACATATACGTGTTATTTTAATAAGGTCGACACATTTAAAAAAAAAAATCTTGTTTTTTTACACAACAAGTAGAAACAGATATAAATAAACAGAAGCCATTATTTAGTGTTCACACAAAGTAGAAAGTCTTGGCTCCAGTTCGCGTCTAAAATGTTGTCGTTTATTATTTCAAATGTTTTTCCTGATTTCTTTTGTCTCTATGGTAGTTTTAGAAAAGTGGTAAAAATAATTCATTCATTAGGATTCATGAAGATTTATTTTAGACTTAAATTAAAAACTAAAATAGAAAACTTAATTAAAAGTTGATTCAAGAATATAAAGAAAACTGAGACTAAGGATTCCACCATTAACCAATTTTTGAGTGATTCAATAAAGAACAATAGTTATGCAACTCACACATTCAATTTGATTTTAAAATATTGTCAAAAGTAGATTTTCAAAATAATAGGTGTATATCAAAAGCATGGAACATCAAGAGCTCTAGACTAAGCATGAACCATCAAACGAAATCATATCTAGTTAATAAAAATCATTTAATCAATTTTAAATCAATGCAAAAATCATAAAAAGAATTGCAAAACTTAATTAAAAAGAAATATACCACTTTATTATTGGAAAAATGGCTTCCTCGGTCGCCTCAACAATAGGGTTTAGCTTCTCATGTCAAACACTCTCTCAAAATAATTATTCATAGCTCACAAGTGTTTACAAGAAGAAAAGAAGAGTACAAAAATTAACACAGAACACTTGATACGGATATAAGTGTTGCTATCAGCGTGTTCTGTGTTGCTGAAAAGATAAAGAAAAGATAACATACGTAAACGACCGATCTGTGTTGCAGTAAAGCAAAGAAGAGTACGTCACGGATTCAATGACTCTTCTCAGTTGTGGTCTGTTCTTCTTCTCCTTCTTCTTCACGGGAGTTTTTTCTCTTCTCTGGATTTTTTTCTCTTGATTCTCGATGCGCGTGCTAAGGAGTACAAGAACAAAATGAAACTTGTGCATTATAGAAATATTTTAAGAAAGTCATTTTCTCCAGGTCAAAAAGTTTCTGTATGATACCCATTTGCATCTATTCCCCAGGAAGTTACGCTCCCAGTGGGCGGGTCCTTTTATAGTTCGCACTGTTTTTCCTCATGGTGCTATTGAGATTGAGACACTGGATGGTAGTAGTTTTCAAAGGTTAACGGTCAGAGATTGAAACCCTTTTTAGAGCCTTTTCCTGCAGGTGATGGTAAGGAGGTCCCTCTGGAGGACCCTGCTTACCTTGATTGATTAAATACAATAGTGAGAAGGATTCGTTCCACGGGAGACTATAGTTGTTATTCAATTTCAATTTCTTAAGTAACAAGGGGGGATTTTCCAAAATTTATGAAAGTAATAAAAGCTAAAACGAAAGTAAAATAAATAGTTGAAAGTAATCAAGATGATGAAGATATTGGTTAAGGGATTGTATCATTCACAAACATGTATTTTTCTCAATTATTAGAATTGGTATTTAATCTCTCATTGTCAAAAACCCTAGAATACCTTGATTGCAAGAATATTTAGTTTATTCCCGAAAATCATCACAAACACATTAAAAAGATACGAGTATGAATTCTCCCTAGAAAATAACACTTGATTGATGATAGAGTTGAGGCTGAAGCGCGATGGTAAGCCGCGTACGTCGCTCGCAATGAAGTGGCCGATCGATGGTATAAGGAGGGTCTTATCAATCAGGCGTTCACTATTCGTGATTTGGCTGTTAGTGCTTATGAATCAACGTTGTGTGTATACGGTTTGACCAATGACGAGCTGAATATTGCTGAACGTATTCTTATGGAAGCTAATGAGACGCATTGGCGACTTGAGCAAGATATCCCTCGTACTGTTAAAGTACTCCGAGTTCTCCGCGTTGTTGGGATGTAAAAGTTGTAGTTCCAGTTCCAGTTGTCTCAGGTTTTTTTTAGTCATGACTGTTATAGTTGCAACAGTAATTTATTTCGTGACTATCTTGTAATTAAGTGCTTCGTCTATTTTCTGGACGCGTGGTTGTATCTTTCCTGGATTCCTATTTAAAGTTCTTTCTCTTGAATTACGTGTCTTGACTTGTGCATGGTGTTTGTACTTATTTAAGTGTTCTTTTTATCTTTGCATTAGTATCTGCTTCCATCCTTTCTTTCCCTTCCTCTTCCTTTTTTTTTGAAGGATGACTCACGAGCTACATGGGTATACCTTTACCATGGTTCTGGTAGCCGCTACTGTCATGACCCTAGACGCGCGTAAAGAGCTCGAGCGACTCCTGGTTGTGAAAGACGAAGTAGGGATGTTAATGACTCATGGATTAGATCGGAGATCAACATGAAACGTTTGAACTTGCTCGGAGATCTCATGTTGATGCTTGTATTATGGGTGACGTCAATCGGCACGTCAAAATTATTTTTGTAACTGTCCTTTGTTGACTGATGTGTGTCGTAGCACGTCAAAATTATATTTCATTTTCTCACTTTAAAAAAATATGGATTAAATATAATAATGAGAAGGATTCTTTCCACGAGGGGCTATTTTTGTTATTCAATTTCAGTTTCTTAAGTAACAAGGTTTTTTGTTCAGAATTTATGAAAGTAATAAAAGATAAAACGAAAATAAAGTAAATAGTTGAAAGTAATCAAGATGATGAAGATATTGGTTAAGGGATTGTATCATTCACAAACATGTATTTTTCTCAATAATTAGAATTGGTATTTAATCTCTCATTGTAAAAAAACCCTAGAATACCTTGATCGCAAGAATATCCCGTTTAATTCTGAAAATCATCACAAACACATTAAAAAGATGCGAGTATGAATTATACCTAGAAAATAACTCAACGTGTAAAAAACACTAATCAAGTTTAATTCCCCATGAGCATTAAGTTTTGTGAAATAAGGTTAATCAATGTAATTAAACATGGAAAATGCACTAATTCAATTTAAAAAAAGATATGATTCATATGTGAATGTTACAATGTATCACTACAAGCAACAACCATACTTATACTACTCGAAATCATAATTCGTCAACTTTTTCGTATTGAAAACCCTAATTTGGCTTTAGAGATGAAAACAAGTTAAATTGATTCCAGACTCAACCAATAAAGTGTTCAAATCATGTAAAAGTTATAAACAATGAATCACAAACGACAAATATTTGAGACAAAACAAATGTATTAATCAAATACCATGTTTGAGAAATCAATTTCAATCCTTAACCAATATGAAAGGTTTATCTCATCATGGATTTCTCAAAGTCCATGGAAAATATAGAAGAAAACAAAAAAGCAAACCCTAGAAATCGTGATGATCAATCACAACTCCAAGCTCTATATTTTTGTTCTCCTTGTTTTTCAAGTGTAAAAATGTGTCTTCTTAATGTCTTGGATGTCTCTTTATATAGTATCCACGAAATCTAGGTTTTGAATCCTTCTGGGACCGTGTTTTCCATGTTTTAGAAGCCTACACACGTGCCAAACTATTCCAGTTACGGTTGGGTTCGACCCAATAAACCCAACCGATTTTCGGACACAAAATCTCACCCAAAATCCCCAAATTTACGGTTGGGTCCGAGTCCAAGAAACCCAATCGTAATTATTCCTGGATACTTTTTTGTATTTCACCTTTTTGATCATAACTCTCATACGATGTCCGATTGACCTCATTCTATTTGGGTTGGCTTCGTCGGTAAATTATATACATGATAGAAATAGAAAAATCTTTATATATCTTCAAATAATTTTAAGGTTGGGTTGGACCCAACCATAAATCTTCTTGGAATTTGTCTTCAAAATCAACTTCTTTTACGGTTGGGTTTTGGGGTAATTTCCCAACCGTAAATCTTCCTGGAACTCTTGTTTCAAAGTTTTTTTTTTTTCATCCTTTAACCTCTTCTTTTCATGCCGGAATGTACTCCTTTCATCTTCTTAGTTTTTTTTAACATCATTTCCATTTATTTCAGATGATTCACATAATGTAAGACATAAGATAGAAAACAAAAGTAATAACAAGCAATATGCAAGAATTATAGCTAAATCAAGAATGAAAATGACACTAAAAACATGTAAATCAAGCACCTATCATTGACCATGTGGTAATAAATATTCGCTGCTTCTTCTATTTAAACCTTTTTTTGTCCTTCTCATTTTCCTCATTATACACATCCCCCCCCCCCCTTTTTTTTTACTCTCTCGTCTCTTTCCTTTGAGCATGTCTCATCAACTTCATGGATATACTTTGACCATGGATGACATGCCTTCCCTCGTGGCACCATTTGACAAGCAAGAAGAATTAACGCGACATTTAATCTAAAAGATGAAGTGGGGATATTGATGACCTATAAGATGAGTCATCGTGCTGCCATGCGGGCTGCTTTTAGGGAACATGACGCGACTCTCGAGATTGCTCGTAGTGCCAATGCCTCTGATCAGGTTCTTCAGGATGTTCATCGTTTGCATAATGAAGCAGTCACTCGGCGCTAGTTAGCTACTCGGATGTACGATGAAGCTATTCTTATGATGAGGGATTTGGACCGAGAGATAAAGTCTTTTCGCACGGTGATCGCTCGTCAGGACGATTAATCATATAATCCTCTTGATGTTCCTTAGAATGTTATTAATGCTTATTGTTGTTTCAATGCTTCATTAAATTTGGTATTGAATGTGTAGCTGTACCCTACACTCGTGTTTATTATATATTTTTTTCTTATTTGGTTAATTTCAACCTTAATATTTTATTGTCCTCTTGTTTTTCGATATATATATTATCTTCCCTTTTATCATATGGCGTGGGCTCATTTGATAGCGGAGATTACTCGATTGACTCAGATGTCTAATATGCTGAGTGTTGTGTTTGACTATTTTGATCGTGAGAATAGTATCTCACATTCCCGCTTTATATACGCAGATCGTCTTTTACAAGAAGCGCGTCACGAGGGTCGGTTGCTCCCTCCTTTATTTTTTGAACATCACCGCTATTTTTTGCAACTTACTTCCAATGTCAAAATGTGTTTCGATCTTTGCAAGTGGAAGAAGTAGCTCTCAACTCGGCTCAGGTGGCGATGCAAGATCTTCCTTGAGAATAAAGACGTGTTTTAAGGGCAAGTTATTTCGAGCAGTGTTATCATATATTTTTTTTTTACACATATATGTCGTTTTAGAGAGAGTGGTTTCCTTTTGGTCACGAGTAATGTTCTTCATCGAATTCTCTATATATTGGGACCTTTTTTGTGTATGTGTGCATTATGACTGATACTCCTTCTGTTCGGGCTGGTCGTGTGGTTGCATCTGACTTAAAGTTGGAGATTCGTAATCTTAAAAGGGCTTATGTCCGACATGAGTGGGTACATTCTCCTTGTGGAGGCCCTTACAGTTGTATTTGTTGTCAGTTAGTCATTGTATTTGCATAGTATCGATCTTTACGCCGATGCTCTAGGTTCTAAAGACGGCTACTCTGCGTCCCTCTCAGAATCCTTCGTCAACGCTCGGGAGGAAACATAACGTGATGAGCAAAATTTAGCTCGCGTGGCTATGTATCTGAGTCGCATGCGAGTTTCATTACTTACGTTTTTGCCCGTTATAATGTTATATGAATGTTGTGTATTTCCTTTTTGCTCGAGTATGTTGTGCTACTTTTTCTCCTTTTCTCCCTTTTTTTTGATATGATGCGTTGGTCCAGATGTTTAAAGTATGACGTGTCCCCTTCCACTTGTGATTAACAAGTTTATGTTTAGCATGACTATTTGAATAGGGGCGCTATAATACCCTCTGTCGCTCTTGTGACCTATTGTGGTGTTTAGTTCAGTGGTCAAACATGGGCGTTTTTCTCTATGCCGCTCTTTTGATCATTGTGGTATTTAGTTAAGTGGTCGAACATGGGCGTTTTGCCCTCTGTCGCTCTTGTGACCTATTGTGGTGTTTAGTTGAGTGGTCGAACATGGGCGCTTTACCCTCTGCCTCTCTTGTGACCATTTTGGTACTTAACTGAGTGGTCGAACAGGGCGCTCTTGTGACCTATTGTGGTGTTTAGTTAAGTGGTCAAACAGGGGCGCTTTGCTCTCTGCTGCTCTTTTGATCATTTTGGTATTTAGTTAAGTGGCCAAACAGGGGCGCTTTGCCCTCTGTCGCTTTTGTGACCTGTCGTGGTATTTAGTTGAGTGGTTGAACAGGGGCGCTTTTCTCTCTACCGCTCTTGTGACTATCGTGGTATTTAGTTGAGTGGTCGAACATGGGATCTTTTCCCTCTGTCGCTCTTGTGACCATCATGGTATTTAGTTGAGTGGTCGAACAGGGGTGCTTTTCCCTCAGCCGCTCTTGTGACCATTGTGGTATTTAGTTGAGTGGTCGAACAGAGGCGCTTTGCCCCCTGTCGCTCTTGTGACCATATCATTCGATCTTAGGCGCAAATAAGATAAAACAAGAGTTTATTTTATTAAGATCAAAAATATTTTCCGTAGTATTGCTCATGCATGAAACCCTTTTAGCCATTTGACATTGATAGGTGTCTTAATTTGGATTCATCCATCTGCTTTAGGTGGTAATATCCGTTTTCGGCAGTCTTTCAGATTATGAAAGGTCCCTCCCAGTTGGCTGCAAACTTCCCAGCGCTTGCGTGTCGCTGTACATGTGATGCAATTTTGAGCACTAGGTCGTTGACTTTGAAAATTCTCTTTCTGACCTTCTGATTGAAATGGTTAGCGACGCGCTTCCTGTATGCTTAGCAAAACATTCGACACGAGCTATTCTTTCCTCTATAGTGTCCAAGTGGGCAAAACGACTAACCTCGTCTAGCGTGATTAAACTTGCCATGGAAACTCTTGCCGAAGGGATGGCAATTTCTGCTGGTAGAATGCCATCTTCCTCGTAAACCAAGGAATTAAGTAACGCTCCTGTTGAGCTGCGCTTAGAAATTCGATATGCCCATAATGCTAGTGGTAACTGCTTGTGCCATTCCCTATGGTGATAATGCACGGTCATGCTCAGGATTTTTAGCAATGTTTTGTTGGTGGCTTTCACCTGGCCATTTTCTTGAGGATAGTAAGAAGTTGATATATGCAGTTGGGTTATGTATTATTCAAATAGGTTATAAACATCCTTGTTGACGAACGACTTGGCATTATCATCTCTGATGATCATTGGAGTTTCGAACCTGCATATTATATGCTGTTTGATGAACGCGATGATGGTTTCTCCTACATAATCTTTTGAAGAGATTGCTTCTATCCATTTTGAACTATACTCGGTTGCGGTGATGATATATTTATGTCGTTTGGAGGAGTTTGGGTTTATCGGCCCAATCAGGTCAAGGCCCCAACTGTAGAACGACTAAGGTGTGACAATGCTGTGTAGCTGGGAGTGGGGTGCATGGATCAGAGGTCAGTGGGTCTGACAACTTAGACACATCCTTACATGCATTGCTGTGTCATTCTCCATAGTTGGCCAATAGAATCCTCCTTCATAGATTTGCAAGAATAACTTGCGCATCCCTTGATGCTCCGCGTCATGCGACTTGGTCATGACTTTTATTGCCTCTTCTTTCGATAGGCATCTCATGATCGCGTTACTATAACGCCTTCTATACAGAATCCTTTCATTTATGAAAAATTTGTTGGATTTCTTCTGTATTTTGAGTGCCTGATAGACACATTTTTGTGTCTAATTTTTCTGTAATTATCTATTTTGTTAGTGCTCGATTATATACTTATTATGTGATTTTATGTGTTTGTAGGTATTTTTGAGAAATAAACATTTGTGGAAAAATTGGCTTAAAAAGTGATAAAGGCACCCACCAAATTACTAAAGGTACCCAGGATGGTTGCTAAAGGCACCGGTTGTTAGTTAGGGGGCATCCCCTTTTGATTTTGAAAATTGAAATTGGCGGCAAACCAATTCTTTTACGTGAGAGTTATTGAGGTTTCAAAAGCGATTTTTGGGGGATTTTAAAGAGTTTAAACCTTATCAACATGAAGCAACAATCATTAGAGGATGAAACACGTAAACTACATGAAGCAACAATCATTAGAGGAAAATCCATGTTGTTGCCGGAAAAGAGTTTCCTTCCCTGACTCGGATTTATATGAATTTGAGTTTGTTTTGAATTTTTTTTTGGGTCCTGATCGATTAAGGATGAGTTGTTATGGTTTGTGGAACCTATAAATATCAAAGAGGAAGAAGAAAAATCAGGAGGGAAGTTCGGGAAAAAAAAAAAAAGAAGAAGAAAAAGTGTTGCTGCTGTAGTGAAGAACAGGGAATAGGCGCCGATTTCTTCAACTGAACAACTACGTTTATCTTCAGCTTTGCAATGTTTATCTTCAGGTGCAACAGTTCCTTCTACCCATCTGCAACGTTTATCTTCGCTTTGCAACATTTATCTTCAAGCTCCATTCAATAGTTAATCTGTAACGTCCAAAAAACGTTGCAGATTTCCTGTTTTATTATTTTTAGCTTCTTTTCTTCTTCTCAAGCACTTTTGAGCCATGTACCAATCTTTTGAGAGTGTTTTGAGCATGATGAGATAAACCCAACCACTGTAACAATGGAGGAATCCATTTTCATGAATGAATGGTAACTATTTTTGATTCTTAATGGCTTTTGCATTGATTTATGATTTTTCTTAATTAATTGTGATTTTGTTTGATGGTGTATGCTGAGACTTAAGAGCTTTTGATGCGCCATGCTTGTGATTTAAAGCTAATGTTTTAGAAATCTACTTTTGGCAAAGAAACAAAGTCAATAAAAGAGCTATAATTGTTAAAAATCATTGTAGAAATTATTCAGAAGTGATTTTGGTGGAATCCTGAGTTCCAGTTCTTCCCAATTTTATTAAAATCGTATTAGAAAATTGGTAAAAATAGTTCGTTCGCTGAGACTTGTGAAGATTCGTTTTAGACCTAATTTTAATTTAAACTAGAAAATAAGTAATTTTTTTTAATAATTGTTAAGCTTTGACAATCTCTACGATATAAAAGTTGTCTGATAATCTAAGATCTTTTTATTAGCCAATTGTTAAGCTTTGCGTTGTTTCCTTTGTGACATTTCCGTAATAATTTGGGAATTTTTCTTATATTGTTGATGTAGGTGTGGGTGTATGACCATTTCCTGAAATTGAATTTGGCTAGTAAAGTCGCTTGGGATGATACATTGCCTACTTCGTCCAAATATGAGTTCAAGGAAGTTAAGAAGCATAAAAAGAACGAGGCGCTTGTAAGTTTGAGAGAGAAATTAGATGGTTTGGATGGAAGCGATTTTGAATTTGAACCATACATGAAGAAAGATGAACCCTTCAATGAAGTTTTTCCTGATGCACAAATGGGTGTTGGGATGTACTATAGACCATTGTTCTATCCCGATGGATTTGTAATATATGATCCTCGCCGAGTACTTCGTCAATTAGTTCCATCCAAGCGATCCCGTCGAGGCAAGGTAATTTGGAGTTGTTGTCAAAGGGTTCTAATGGAACTAAGAGCACCACCTCAGATTGGACTCCTAACTACAAACTCAAACCAACCATTGGGTTTTGGAACAATTTGGAAGAGAACAAGCTTAATATGTATCTCTTGGAACCTTTGCGGGAGGATCCTCGTGAAGTTGTCGACGGGTACAATGATTGGTATATGCAAAATTCTCATCTTTACATCACTAACAAATCATATATCACATTGGTTGGTCGGCAAATGTTACCGAACTTATCCTTTTTAAGATCTTTCATGTTACCCTTTGCATGTACATCTTACCCTTGAGCTTGCCGTCTCTTTGAAAAAAAAATTGGCGGGGACGGACACGAATATCCATTGCTTTCCATGAATTGTTGGTTACTTGTTTTTCTTTTATCCTTACTCGACCGACCACGTTTCCTTGAAAGATTCGCTTCTTCCTTCTTTCCCCACTTCTCTATTTCCCTCTTTTCCTTTTCGTACATTGCATCATGGTACTCAACTCCGGATGGATCCCTTTTTCTTGCGGCTATTTTGACGGTTTCCTAGTCTCTATCTGGTTAAGTTTATTGTTTTTCCCACCTTTGGGTTTCCTTTTTTCCGGTTCAAAAACATTCTCCTCGGTGAAAGGATAGAGGATTGGCCTCAAGTTATACATTAGGATCTATTTTTGAGTCTGGTACATCCCTCGGTACATCTCAACAAGTTTTTACCCATAACTTGTCTCCCAATTCTCTTCATTGTTGGGCTCTTCGGATGGAGGAGGGTCAAAACTTAATTGTTTCCAAAAACGATCAATATCCTCAACACGGAAGTCCCATAGATTCCTTCATTTTACACAAACATTCTTCATACGGTTGACCGGTCCAATCTTCCATCAAATTCACTTCAACCATTAGTTTCTCAATATACAAATAGGACACCCTATATGTCAATCCGTGGAGCTAAGAATTATCCTCGTAATCTTTGTGTTTGAACATAAGGTTATATTCGAATGCCTCTTTGATTCTTACGAGATCGGTTTTGAAATAATCACCCATCGCATGAAAACACCGTCACATACTTGTCAATACAACCAAATAAGTTCTTCTTCAATCGATGATGAGCCGACTCTGCCATACTTGTAGCTTGGTTGTCGAAGTGTTTGTGTTGATTTGTGAACACACACACAAACCTTTCCTTGTGAGATTCCAGCCATTCCTTACGCAAATAGGTAATGACACTTGGGTATTTTGGGCCCCAATGCATAATAAGCATTTTTAAGATTCTCTTCGTACACGTCTTCGCTAATTGACTATGTCAAAGCATCCCATTCGTTGGAGAAACAATCCCACAACCTTTCATTAGATTGATATTCTTTCTTGAATTCCTTTTTTTTCTTTACTCTTTCTTCCTCCGGTAGCTTAGAAAGCTTCTCTAAGTCTTTCAACTTAAGCGGCTGAATTTTAGGTTGACAATTTTTCTTCACATTGTTCCAAACATAAAACGTATTAAGAAAGTTGTGTGCGTCTGGAAACACCACTCTTATAGCATATATAAATGCTTGCTCTTGGTCGGTTACGAACACCTTAGGAAGGATATCCTCCCGGAAGATTAGCTTGCATTGTTCTAACCCCCATATGTATATTTCTTTCTTCTCGTCTTTCAAGAAACAAAAACCAACGGTGAATGGTGCCTTGGTAGACGTATGTTCTACTATGTTCATCAACGACATCTCATATTTGTTGGTCTTGTAGGTGCAATCAATTATAAGAACCTGCGGAAAGCATTGAGCCAATCGTACGCATTCCGAGTGGCAAGTGAAAATATGTGTCACTTGTCCAAACTCATCTAATTTCTTTTGAACCATGTAGTTGTTGTTCGCTGCCAACCACATCATTTGTTGCATCACCAACCTACCTTACAAATCATTTTTCCTCAAAAGGTTACTCGCGATGTAGATAGTTCGTATGTGGACTTGTTATTCTCGTCATCCGCCTTCAATTTTCCAAGAACCTTAATCGGTGCCATATATATTCGCGATATTTTATCTACTTCCATGAGTTCTTTCGTCTTTAACCTTGCGAATTTGGCATGCCCGTGAAGATCATGTGAACGTGGGTTGTTATGACAACAATCTATCTTCATACTCATACTCCAATTATCTTCATGTTAGTTGTAGTTGAAAACAATCTTGAAGGGGCAATTTGTCTTCTTCGTTCTATTCTTATTCTTTCTCCCGGTTTTAGGCTTATATACAAAACCCTTCTTAACCTTACTTGCGCCTATCCCACTTGTCTCACAAATAATTTCAAACCGGTCTAATCGGCTTTGTTGTCCGCAAACTAGCACACAATTAATTTAATTCCATATTCCTCATCCCAAGACCTTGCTTCCGGTTTGGATTTCCATGTCTACATGGTTGAAACATCAAGAATAAGGTTAATAAAGACATCACTTAAACTTACAAAAGAAAGTCCAAAACCAAGTCATTTTGAAAGTGCTCTTTATTATCTTCGTGAATAATGAAGTTTGCCGGAGGTTGATCGTCCATTGGTATATGTTGTGCAATAACGATCTACAAGAATATCACGAGGTTAGATGACCACAAACATATTTTACATATTAGTTCGGCTGATTCAATAGTCAAAATAATAGCCGAACCTTAAGAAACCAAATGTTTGGTTGTTTCGATATTCTGATTATCAGCCAAACATTTGGTCTTCTTTCTTTCTTATATTTCAACTACATGGTTCGGCTGATTCGATAATATAATTTTCAGCCGAACCTTGACACTTATGTTTTCATTGAACTTTAGCTAAAAGGTTCGGCTGAAAAGTAATTAGCCGAACAATCCACTAAGGAGAATGAATAACAAGTTCTCAATGTTCGATTTAAATCTAAAACCAATTATCATCCAAACTAAAGAATTTACATTAATGCCAAATTACAGGGTTCGGCTAATTCTTCAAGCTCATCGAACCAGTCGAACTGTTCTTGAGAAAGTGGTTCGACTTTAATTGTTATCAGCCGAACTATTACCTAGTAAGCCAAACTCTTAAAAAAAACATTTTTCGATGAATTGAAGCTACAAAAACGAGATTAAACCTTATATAAGACCATTCTTGAGTGTTATTAGGAATGGGTTCCTCAACCATGTATTCATCTTTGGGATTTGGCTCATAAAAATCATCATTTTGAGCTTTAAGTTGAGTTTGTGTTTGAGTTTGAGAAAAATCATTCTCATAATCAAAAAAATAAGCCACATCAGGATCTCCATCGTAGTTGATGTGTATTTTCTGAGCTTTACATGATGAAGATTCCCCCTTCTCATTCCAATCATTCATTTTCATCTAAAACCCTAGATTTTTCTTTACTTCTTCTTCTACTTCTCTTAAACAAAGTTTTTCCCAAAAATAAATTTTTCCCTCACTAATTTTAACTTTTAAAACAAATAATTATATTAACTTTTAATTATTATAATTAATCACTAATTATTAACTATAAGCCTAATCATTATTTATTAAACACTAAAGGTAATGTGGGTATTATGGAAAAACGGGGATAGAAGGCTTTAACAATTACTCCCAATAACCCTATTTTATCTCTATATGATATGCCCACTAATCTTGTATGCCAAACATAGGATTCTTGACATGTTCATTGCTACTAGAAGGCAAACACGTTGGGCCACAAAGAAGATAATGGGCCTCAAAACCCTTTCTGGTTTTGTAAGCAAATATTGGTCTCAACCTGGAGTATGCGTACGACAAAAAATATTAGATCACAATCAAATACTACCTCCGTTTCAGGAAAATAGTTACTATCATTTTTTCATTTTAACCTATTTTTAGGCTAAAATAAAAAAATGATAATAAACATTTTTTCTGAAACGAAAGGAGTATTAACTAACACGTAAATTTTGGATTCTTAAGCAGTTCTTAATTTTGATCATTCCGATACTGTTAATCTACTTCCACAGCACTTGGTAAACAAAGGTAGAACCAAATAGAACGTAAACAAGTTTCATAACTCACAATTCTCTATTCTGATAATAGTATGAGAAAAGTCAACTTCTTTTGAGATACAACTGAATCAAATGCCAATCTCAATTTGCTTAAGAATAATTTTAGACTAAATTTTTTCATCAATCAACCAGATAAAAAATCAAATTTTAGGCTAAAAATTTTAACCTAGAAGTTAGTATCTCTTCAATAAATGCATATACATGAAATTAAAAAGAAATTGTGGGGGAAAGAACCTGCAATATTGCTACAGGTGGAAATGTCGAATCTTATCCTACTATAGTGTTGCACCCAAGAATATCTATAGGTAGAAACTCTCTGTCAATCAACATTTCACATAAGCATAACTTTAAAACCTATCCAAGTATCATGGCTCTTCCATTAACTCTACCCTTCCTTCTGTTACTAATTTCTCCTATTCTGTTCTAATGTACACATAATTCTTGAGTTGGTCTAAAGGAATCGAGAAACTAAAGACCGGGGGAGGTCTAGTATAGGACGGAACGAAAGGGTATTGATTTTCATCTGATCAGTTTTAGTGATAATTTTCAAAATCCATAATATAACAGCAATAATGTTAGAAAATTCCAGGTTCTTCCGCATAAGACCTTTACAATGGACGGGGAAGCCCTCATAGCAGTAAACTCTGGGGCATTTTATAATGAGATGTATTGCTCATTTTTAGATTATTCGCCTGCAGAACGTAACAATGATATATCATGATGTCTGTATCCACATATTTAAATATTAGAAACCTAGATTAACAACAAAATCAACGAAGAATCAACACTGACATGTAAAGAAGTGAGGTATGGTTCGTACCTTGGTCATAATTATTTGCTAAGTCATACCTTGTTGAATTTTCCGGTTCATGCTCGTACTTGATCATATAGAGAAACCTTAGTTATTGGATGGTCATGAATAAAGCCTGGAATATTTACAGGAAAAAAAAAACTTGTACAGTTAGATGAGTATATAACCAAACTTCTTTATATACGACAATACATTCCCAAATACCCAGTCTTTGATGACACATACGGCTTTCAAAAGGTAATAATAAGAAGCAAAGTAAAAAAGAGACTAATCGGACAAGTACTCGTTATAGCTGATTAGCTGATGCGAAATCAAAAGAAATGAATTAAAATCTCCTTGAGACTTCCATGCCTCTCATTATCGTGTAAGCCACAAACGTAACCAGGACATCAAGACAACCTGCATATCAAAAAAATCTGAGTTTAAGTAGGTAACAGTAAATCAATGAGTTGGCAAAACAATTATGGTTTAAAAGTCAATCATACAGCTCTAGTCACTTTCTCCCCCTGATTCGCTACTGTGGGAGAAACAGAAAAGAAACATGATAAACGGATATCCTATGTTGGCAAAAATACTTGCGGTCTTTAAAAATCAATCAATAGTTCTACTCACTTTCTCCTCCTGATTCTATCGGATGTCTCCATAAGGGACCTTCTCCCCCTGAATCTACAGTGTGTCTTATACAAGGGACTTGTACTGGAAAGGTAATTTCAACTGAACCACCAGGGGGTCCACCACGTTAAATGCTAGTGACTGCATAAATATGGAAGCCTGATATAGGGGCTCCCACATCAATAGAGGGGCTCCTAGTTGAGCCAAGGTGACCCAATTTTACGATAAGGGATGTCCTAGGGGGTAAAGTTAAATGTCCATTTTACCCTTCTACTAATTAAAACCTAAACTCTTTTAATTTCTTTCCAAAATTTTCATAACTTTCAAAAACAAAACCCAAGAAAAAGCCAACCGTAACCCATCTAAATTCATCGCCGATTCGCAAATTCATCGTCGATTAAAATCAACAAAACAATTCGAGATGAAGAACCATAATAAAAGCATTCAAGGTAGTAGTGATGGCAATGAACACTTTTCAGGGCAACCTAATCAAGAGATTCAACAAGAAATCGATAACCGTTCGCAAAATCAAGCAGAGAAAAATCCAACAATGGTGTATCTAAGGTATTGAATCAAACCCATGTTATTCTTAGAACTTGTAATTGATTTATTCGCATGTTTGATCATGTTTTTGGGGAAAAATGTTGGACACAGTTGATATTACGGTTGGGTCCGTGTCAAAACCCAACCGTAACATTTGGTGTTCTTGAGTATTACGATTGGGTTATTTTCAAAACCCAACCGTAAATTAAATGGAAGAAGATGAATAGTTTAGGATTTTACGGTTGGGTTTCAATAGAAAACCCAACCGTAATTAATTTGCGCCATTTTTTGAAAACCATTCTACGGTTGGGTTTTGAGAAAATCCCAACCGTAACACTAGCTTGCATAAAAATTTTGTTAGAAAATTACGGTTGGGTTTTTCTTAAAACCTAACCGTAACATATGGATAATTTTTTTTATATAGTTTACGGTTGGGTTTTGAGAATAAACCAACCGTAATATTTGCGCACATTAAAATTTATGTTTTTGTATTACGGTTGGGTTTTAAGAAAAACCCAACCGTAAAAATGATATGCAAGTCAGTTACATGTAAGTTACGGTTGGGTTTTTGTTAAAACCTAACCATAACATATGGAAGAACATTTACGGTTGGGTTATTCTCAAAAACCCAACCGTAAATTTTCCTGTGTAGTCAATTTTTTTTACTTGAAGTTGAATTGCTTGGAAATTATCTAACTTGTATTGGTTGTGTGTTGTAGGAAGAATAAAAGGGGTAATAATTTAACACCTATTTCTCACACTCCAACCCCTCACCACGGAAAGCATTTAGGGGTTGAGAAGAGAGGCGTGAGCAAGACCCATAATCCCTCTTTTGAGGTAGGTGGTGGTAGTGATCCTCAAATTGCAGAAGAGGAATATAATGTGTTCCAAGGCTTGGGTGATCTACCAACACCCAGAGGTTCTCTTGTGATTAGAGAACCACCACAAGAGCAACAAGTAGAAGAAGAAGAGGGGGACAGAGAACAACATGTCCCTCAAGGCAAAGGTAAAGAAATTAGAAAAGAAAAGGCAAAGAAAAGGGTGGTTGCCAAAGAAATTCCCAAAGAAAAGGCCGAACCTCAACTGTGGCCTAAGAGGAGGAATGGAGGACTATGGGGTGAGGCCCCAGACAAATCAGCAATATTATTTGGTTATCCCCATTCATGGGCTGCCAAAGTTGCAGCGACCAAGGTATTATTCTAATCACTTCTCTTATTCTGTTAAATTTTGGTTTGTTAACTTGTGTAAGTAAAACAATTTTTTTTTTATTCTTTGTAGGATCATACACAGGCGATCAAGAAATTGGTTCGTCAAAGGGCACAACATTGGCCCTTAACTGAAGAATGTACGGCTGTACAAATTCTTGTAAATGGTACCGGGTTAGCTCCCGGAATTACAAATTCAATGTGGGAGTATGACAGCGTCGTCTGCGCAGCGTTCAGGGAACGTTATTGGCCTGAGACCGATACGTTTCATCTCCCATTCGGCGAAATGACTATAACGCCGGATGATGTCCACTCAATTCTAGGGCTGGAGGTGGAAGGTAAATCTGTCTTTGAGGGTTTTGACAACAACATGTCCTGGAGTGATATTTATGCACTTGTCAAAGAAACACTTGGATGGGAGAAGACCGAAGCTGAATCGGAATTTAAATTGGTGACTGGAGATAAACCGGGGATGCCAAAGAAGAAAGTTCAATACATGAGCAAGAAAATATTGCTGCGGTCACTACGGGAGAAGTTTGGAGGGACCGCGAAGTTAGAAATGGCTGGGGTCGTCATAGATGACACCAGAGCCATTCGAACAACCAGAGCTTATCTGCTATATATGCTCGGCACCATCTTCTTTGGTGACAACTCGGGCAACAGGGTGAACGTCCAGTATCTACAATGGCTTCAGGGTGATCTCGGGATGACCCATCAGTACTCGTGGGGAACTGCCACCCTGGCCTACCTACTTGCTAACCTTCGAAAAGCTTCGAGGGTCAGGGGAACTGAGATTGTCGGTAATACCGGTCTGCTTCAGGTAATTTATTGTTTGAATTTAAATGTTCAATTTTAATTTTTTTTTTTCATTTTCTTATATTAATATTAATTATCTTTATAGGCATGGGTATACGATCACTTTCCCAGACTGGCTCCTCAAACAAGCGTTGATGTTAATGGACCTACGGGAAAGAAATTCGTCTTCACCGGGACGCAGGCAAAATATAAAGAAATGCTCATAGCAAAGATGAGAAAAGAAATTGATGCTTTCACGGTCGAAGATGTTGTTTTCGATCCTTATGTGAAGATTAGCATAGAGGGTGATGGACATGTTGAAGATTTACGACGATTGTCGGACGTGGCAGGCTACAACGGCCCTTTGTACCATCCGTTTGGGTACGTGATGTCCAACCCCCGGCGAACTCTCCGCCAATATGGATACGTCCAAACAACGGTTACACTGGAAATGTTTAAATTGTGTGTGAATGGGTCGATGATCGAAGGGCCAAACATCGTGTTAAACTATGAGCCAACGCCTTCAGTCGCGGTTTGGAATAACCGCAATGATCCGAAATACCAAGTCCAAAGGAATGAGTTAACTCCCTCTCCGGGCACAAAAGAGGCTGCAGGAGATTACTTGGATTGGTATCGCCATTTTGGTCATCCAACTATCATCAACAATGATCCGGAGACTATGGCAATCAACACAGGAGATGGTTTCTGGAAGAAGGCATATTTCAATTTGGTACGTACATTATTTTTGTTATTAATGTTTTTAAGATTTATTATTAAATACTGATCCTACTTTAATTTCCATATGTGAATAGAAAAAGAAAGCCGTTGCATTGGCGGACTCTATTAATCCATGCCTAAGCACAATTGATGTGAGGACGCATGACCAAGTCCAAGCTTTGATTAGGGAGGTTCATCATGAAGTTGAGGATGTGCAGCGGACTTTAAAGAGGAGTAGACCCAGTACAAGAAGCGCGACTACAGATGCGAGTACTACTAGAGAGATCCCCAAGCATCGGATGAAGAGACACATGATGAAGCCGGGGATGCTCAACGTGGTGCTCGTACTCGAGGCGGTCGTGTTGGAGCTCGTACTCGTGGCGGTGCTGCTCATCGTAATGTTAGGAGCAAAAAAAGAGCTCGTCAAAGTCATCGACCTACCCCTCCTCCTTCTCCCTAACTCTATGTCTATGGACAACAAAGTTTAACGTATGTGTGAATTAGTTGTGAAGTTAGATTTGAAATTTGAATTTAACATGGACGTGAAATGAAAAATCAGTCTCCAAAATTTAGCTACCAGTTATTTGAAGTTGGAAACCAAAAAACTTATATTTTTCCGGTAAAAATACCCAGTCACATTATTATTACGGTTGGGTATCAGAAATAAACCCAACCGTAAAACTGGAAAAATGAAAAATAAGACAGGTTTACGGTTGGGTCTCTAGCCAAAACCCAACCGTAAAACTGTCACATTTTTATACTACAGTTTTACGGTTGGGTTTTTGATGAAAACCCAACCGTTTATATGAAAGAATAATGTTACGGTTGGGTATTGGGTGGAAACCCAACCGTAAGGTTTATGACCTTAACACATAAATTCCCTAGGATATTACGGTTGGGTTTTCAGCCATAACCCAACTGTAAATTCTACTGGATAACTTTAATTTTGATTCTCTAATTTGTTTGTTTTTCATTTTTTCTTTGTTTGAATGACCCAATTTACCTTTTATCTAGTTAAAAAGATTGAATAAGTTCAAATTTATGATTTTGAAACCCAAATTTGACCTTAAAACTCAAAGGTAAAAACATCGGTTACGGTTGGGTATTGGCTGGAAACCCAACCGTAAGGTTTATGGCTTCAACTTGGTAAATTCCCTAGGATATTACGGTTGGGTTTTCAGCCATAACCCAACCGTAAATTCTACTGGATAACTTTAATTTTGATTCTCTAATTTGTTTGTTTTTCGTTTTTTCTTTGTTTGAATGACCCAATTTACCTTTTATCTAGTTAAAAAGATTGAATAAGTTCAAATTTATGATTTTGAAACCCAAATTTGACCTTAAAACTCAAAGGTAAAAACATTGGTTACGGTTGGGTATTGGCTGGAAACCCAACCGTAAGGTTTAAGACCTTAAAACATAATTCCCCTATGATATTACGGTTGGGTTATTTTCAAAACCCAACCGTAAATTCTATTTGTGGAAAGTTTTGGGTCGTTTTTGAATTATATTTTTTTTGGGTTTTCAAATACAGCCGTTCAAACCTTGTACGACCTATTTTTTCAAAATATAACCGTTATACTTCTGGTTTATAAGTGGAATAGTTGAGTACATATCCTTTCCATCCATTTTTTTCAAAAATAAACCTTTATGTTACAACAATCATCTCCAACATAGTGGAACATGGGTCAACCTAGCATTAAAAATCCAGATTTTTCTTTGGAAGAAGATTTATGTATTTGCCGCAACTATGTATTATGTTTTCCAAAAAGAGGAGAAGAAAGAAGGCAAAGTGGTATAACGAGTCCGAGTTATTGGCAAACAATCCATGAAAACTTTTGTTCTGAAACCGGCAACCCTTATAACCGTGATCACGTCAAGTTGATTTGTCGATATAACACTATACACCGACACGTAGAAGAATTTATGGCATTAGTTCGTATTATTGGTCAACTACGACTTAGGGGTGAAACCGATGATGAGGTGTTACAGAGATCTCTTGCGGAATGGAGGAGATGGAAAATATGGCCCTTTTTATACCTACCTCATTATCACATCCTAAAACACTTTTTGCTCACTCGCAAACCTATTTATTAGTTCTTTTGTAATGCCATTTGGGTTTTTTAGTGTTAATTTCAATTGTATCCCAGGTTACTTTAATGATTTCATGGGTTGTAATGTGGTCAAAAATTTGATGTTTACATAAATTTTGTGTTTTGAACCCAGTTTTGAGTGAATTGAAATTCCAAAAAAAGGTTAATTATAATAATATTACGGTTGGGTTTTGAGTGAAAACCCAACCGTAAACCTTCCAGTTTAAATTCATCCAGGTTTACGGTTGGGTTTGTACTCACAAACCAACCGTAAAAGTGACAGGTTTACGGTTGGGTTTTGAGTACAAACCCAACCGTAAACCTGAGTGAATTTAAACTGGAGGGTTTACGGTTGGGTTTTCACTCAAAACCCAACCGTAATATTATTATAATTGTTCAGTGACTAGTTTACGGTTGGGTTTTTACTAAAAACCCAACCGTAAACCTGGAAACATTTTGTAGTAACACATATGATAGTTCAAATTTTTATATTCCAAAAAACTATATTCATATTATGATTCCTCCAACATACATATTAACATTCTGACTCCGACTCAGAAACAAATGATATGAATTGAAATGTCGGTGAGGGTTTTAATGCCTTCCAGAGTTCGAAATTGTGCTTGAATCTGTGACACCAAGACTTGGCGATATCACCGTCGTACCCATCCTGTAAAGGGGGTAATGGACTTCCTTCTTTCAACTTTAGACCAACAAAATGGCAGTTCTGCACCAGCCCAATCACACATCTTCTATTTGCCAATTGTTCGACAAATGTTGATCTTGTTGGTGCAAATGTTAAACAATATCCATTTGAGATATAATGGATGACGCAATTAAAAGCGTTGGCAAGGATTTGGCCACATATTGGCATGCTCATCCAATACTCACTAGTGCAATTCTTATTGCCTATTAAATGCCTTTCGAGAGCAATGAACTCCTCGTTTAACAACGACTCTTCGTCTCTATATGCACACATCATTGGCTTGTATATATCCGGGTAAGAGCGTAGTTCAACCGCTGACTTATGCCTTACAAAAGTTACTTCGTCCATACCCAACCCTGCTGCTCCGCTAAATGGTCCAACTTGTTCGATGAATACATGGTATCCACAATTACCATCACCGGCAACATCGTCGGTGGCCTTTATGTAGGGACGAAAAAAAGCTGGGAACGATGACATATAATTTTCATAAATAATTTGCTCGTTTCGGACGATTTTTCCATTCTCATTTCTTGAATAGTTAGATGGAAATTGCATCAATCCTCTTGCAATCCGGATCGTATATGGCTCTTCAACTACTAATGTATTGCTTTTAAGTTTTTCTTTTCTTCTTGCTAATTCTTTCATACTAACTCTTTTTTTTCTTCTTGCTAATTCCTTCATACTTACTCTTATTGAGTTTGGGTGTGGAGGTACTTTTCCCTTGGCACCAAGTTCAATTGTTGAACTATCTTGAGTGGGAACCGCGGGACCCTTTCCTTTAATATCTACTACACTTGGTCCCCCTTGTTCCGTTCGACTTATTTTTCGTTGAGCATCGTCCTCCTTCTCATCCTCTGCTTCATATTCATTTTGCAAATGCTCAAATGCACAAGGGTTTCTTTTCTTTGATTCTTCATGCAATTCCCTAGCTTTTTTCCGTGCCACGGCCCTCGATTCTTTGGTAGAAGGCCTACCTTTTCTCTTCCCTCTAATTGGTTCCTTGACAGAGTACCTTGTGTGCGGAAACACGAAGTAACTCAAGTTTGTCAACCAAATTTTCCTTTGCGCCTTATTTAATGTATCGTATTTCTTAGCTATAGCCTTTCCAACGTGGGTGTCGGCAAACGATGCACCAAAATCTTGCTCGACGATGGGTTCATCGAAAGACAATTGTTGCCAAAACGGATCAATATCTTGAATTGGGATCACACCGTCTTCTTCGTACTTGGGCATCATATGCCGGCAGGGAAGTCCCAAACTTGACATGTTAGGACAAACACACTCTTCTTCTCCGTGTAAGTTGCCCAATCTATAGTGCTTTATTTCGTACATTATCTTCTCAATAGCACAATGCGACACCTTATAAAAAATACTTTGGAGCAATGGTTCGTCTTTATAGCTGACGTGTTTTCTAGAAAGGCTTTTTTCAAAAGATTCCTTAACTCTGTCAAGGTCACGGACAAAATAATCGTGCATCGCTTCGAAGACCGTAACAAACCCACCATCACAATTATGAAGCTTCTTCTTCATTCTGTTGTGAGATGACTCCACGGTACTTATAGCTTGGTTGTCAAAGTGCCTATATTGGTTTGTGAACGCCGCTACAAACTTCTCTTTGTGGGGATTCAACCAATTGTCCATCAAATAGTTCACAACTTTTGGATAATTACTCCAATGCAAGCATAACATACGAACATTTTCTTCATAGTCTTCCTTGGTGATAGACCATGTCAAAGCATCCCATTCAGTTTGGAAACTAGCCCATTTTAGTTCCGCCAACTTGTCATCCTCCTTGAATTTTTCTTTGGACGCTTCTTGTTCTGATACCGGCAATTTATTAATTCTCTCCATCTTGCTTCTCTTTGTTGGCCGAATAATCGTTTTGCACTTCGTTTGAATATTATTCCACAAGTGGAACGTGCAAAGAAGATGATGAGCATCTGGGAATACCCTTGCAATGGCATTCATCAAGCCTTGTTCTTTGTCGGTGATAATTACCTTAGGGGTATAACCTTCAACGTAGAATAATTTAATTTGTTCCAATGCCCACACATAGCTTTCTTCGAGCTCGTTTCTCAAGAAGCAAAAGGCAACACTAAACGGGGACTTGGTAGAAGTTTGCCCTACAACATTCAAAACTGGGAGCTCATACTTGTTAGTTTTGTACGTGCAATCCATCATAAGCACTTGATGGGAGCACCGTGCTAACTTTATAAACTCGGGATGAGCCAATATAATATGCTTAATTTGTTTATTTTCATCTTCTTCGTGAAACATGGTGTAGTTTTTTGTCTCCCCCAAGTACAAAAGTTGTTGGATCGGGTCCCTTTCTTCCCATTTCTCACGCTTCAACTTGGCTTTGGCGTTGTAGATTGTCTCCAACGTAGACACATTATTTGAGTTTATATTCTTCAAGTGCCCGAGTATATCACTGGGTTTCAAACGCTTATCCGTCATATCGTTTACGATGAGCTTTTCTTCCTTGGTAAGCCGGGCCATAGAAGGATGCGTTAACAAAGTCTCTGGTGGTAGGTGGTTGTGACGACCGCATACAACTGTAGACAAGAACCACTTATTCTCGTTGTTCTTATGAAATTGAAGTTTGAAAGGACATCCCGTCTTCTTAGTGTAAGTTTTTCGTTTGATCTTCGTCTTTGGTACATACTCAGTACCCTTCTTTGCATGTCTTGTGTATTGTCCACTACACTCACAAACCATTTGAAAGCGGTTGTGTTTTTGTTGGTTGTTACAAACAAGCACACATATGATGAGTTTCCCATGTTCTGTAGCCCACTTCTTTTCATCTTCTTTTTTATCCCATGTCTACATGGTCCAAAAACATAAAGTTTGGTTAAAAAAAATGGCATTATGACAATTGTCGATAGGGATTAACAACTTATCTATAACCTACCAGGTCGTTCAAATAGTGATCCGTAGTATCTATAGTTTCAATATCATTTGGAGGAGGCTGATCATACATTGGTTGAGGTAGAACCGAGACCTGAACAAAAAAGATCAAGCCCAAGCGTCAGAAAAAACACTAAAACCAATAAGTTTACGGTTGGGTTAGAAGCATCGGACCCAACCGTAATAGCGTCATACCCAACCGTAATATCGTCATACCCAACCATAATATAAGGAAAGAAGTCAACCCAATGTTACGGTTGGGTTTGCAGCCAAAACCCAACCGTAACAAGTGCAGTAAATACCCATACACGTAATAAGTTACGGTTGGGTTTGTGGTAAACACCCAACCGAAAAACTGTAAAACTGTACTTTCCAGAAACACAAATGGATACTTACGGTTGGGTTTGTTGAGGAAACCCAACCGTAACTATACTGTTGTAACAAAAAAAAAAAATTTTATGCACTTCAGTTCCTTAAATATCTGCAAAAAATGAAAAAGAGAATAAGTTAGAATCATACCTGACTATTCTCAGCAGTTGTATCTTCACTTTGACGACTAATATCTCCATTTACTTTAGTTTCACCATCACAACTTACACTTAAAACCTCTCTACCATCCAAATAATCATACATTGTTGGGTCTCCCTCAATGGGTATGTAGAATTTAGTTTGGCAATCATACAAGGATTCACACTCCACAAATTTTCCACTAGAATCACTCATTTTGGTGTTTTCAAAATTTTGGGTTAAAACTCTCTTATCTCTCTTCCACTTTTCCCACCAACACAAAACAAATACAAGATTGATTTAACCATAAAAAATGAAGAATATATGAAACGAAGATGATCATTTACGGTTGGGTTTCAATAAACAACCCAACCGTAAATAAAATTCCAATTAAAAACTTATGTTTACGGTTGGGTAACATAATTAAACCCAACCGTAACATAATTTGTAATAAAATAACATATTTTTTACGATTGGTTTTACATTACATAACCCAACCGTAAATGATCATCGCACTAAAACTAACACTAAAAATGACGGTTGGGTTCTAAGCCAAAACCCAACCGTAATATAATTTGCACAAAAATCAATAAGATATTACGGTTGGGTTCTAAGCCAAAACCCAACCGTAAATTATCACTCAATAGTCACAAAAAAATTACAATTCCAACGGTTATTTTTTTTCTAAATCTAGCCGTTGGGAATTTTTTCCCTATAAAAGGTAACATTTCCTTTTATAATTCTCATTATTCTCTATCCCTTTCATTCTCATTATAATTCTAGACTTTCCAACTCATTCTCGCCATACCCTTTCAACCATTTAAAATGGTTCGATACACGAATGATGAAGATGTTGCAATTATTCGAGGGTGGGTTACGATGATAGACCACGCTTACGAGAGAGCCTTCTATAACAACAATAGGAACGTTGATATAGCTGAAAATTGGATGGACTGTCAGGAGGACGATTCTTGGTGGGAGGGTGTGTTTGAAATGTTTGTGGCATTACACGGGAATAGATAACGGAGGACGTTCAGTAACATCAAGGGACGCTTTCAGGCGTTGTATGAAGAAATGGAAAACCTAAAACTGGAAATGAAAATGAGAGTTGAAGCATTTCCCGACGAAACCAATGTGGAAAGAGTAAGTGTGTCAATTAATAAATGGTTCTTTCTTCCCAATTTTTTTTTAAAATAATGAAACTTATAATTGATTTATTTTTTTCAGCATGTCATGGCTAGGGCGCAGTATAAAATCAAATATGGGAAGGAGTTCAAGCATACAGATTGCTATCGTATCTTGGAACATAGTTTATATCTTGAGTTTCGCCGTTATGATTAAGTGTTTAAGTGTTTAAGTTTAATCATCTAATGATCTACTGTATTTCGTTTCACTTAGTTCTTCCTTTAATGTTAAAAATAAGGTTTTTTACAACTATGGTATTTCATAAGAAAATGAACTAAACCCAAGCATAACTAATTTTGTCTTAAAAACTTCTCTTACGGTTGGCTTCCATGACTCAACCCAACCGTAACTAGAATCCATACTAAAAATTCATATTTACGGTTGGGTTCGATTACTAAACCCAACCGTAACAAAAAATTGAACAAACACCAAACTTTCTTACGGTTGGGTCTCAAGGAAAAAGCCAACCGTAACCAAATCGTAAAATATACACTAACAGTAACACTAGAAGTTACGGTTGGGTTAGGTTACTCAACCATACCGTAACTACATTTCACTCAAAATATCATTTTACGGTTGGGTTCGATTACTAAACCCAACCGTAAATAAATTGTAATAACACCTCATCATCTGTTACGGTTGGGTTTTGAGGTGAAACCCAACCGTAAATTCTACGGGAATCTCAAAATTTCTGAATTTACGTCCTCTCAAAAGACACAATTCCAACGGTTTTTATTTTCAAAAATCTACCCGTTGGTGACTTTTTCCCTATAAAAAGAAACCTTTACTTGTCACTTTCTCATTATTCTCTATCCCTTTCATTCTCATTATAATTATACACTTTCTCATTATTCTCACCATACCCTTTCAACCACTAAAAATGGTAAATACATACACGAATGATGAAGATGTTGCAATTGTTCGAGCATGGCATACGAAGGTAGAGCATGCTTATGATAGAGCCTTCTATAACAACAATAACAACGTTGTTTCACAACAAAATTGGAATGAGGGTTTTGATACCGATGAATGGTGGAATCGTGTATTTCGAATGTTTGCGGCATTACATGGGAATGTAAACCCTTGGGTTACGTGGAGAGCCATCAAGAGACGGTTTGAGACGTTATATCGATGCATGAACAACTTAAAACTAGAAATGAAAGCTAGATTCGAAGCAAATCCCTATGAGAACGGTGTGAAAAGAGTAAGTTTGTCGATTAATAAATCGTTAATTAAAAAGAGATTTCTAAAATTCAAACTTATAATTGATTTGTCTTTTTTCAGAATGTGTTGGCTATGGAGCAATATAAAATCAAATATGGGGAGGAGTTCAAGCATACAGATTGCTATCGTATTATGAAAACAAGTCGGGTGTTTGATTTTCACCATTATCTTTAAGTGCTTAAGTGTAATCATCCAATGTTCTATTGTATTTCGTTTCCAATCGTTTATTTCCTTTAATGTACTACTTTAAATCTATTACAATACAAGGAATAAGTTACAAAGTTGTGTTTTAAACCCAATTTGGAGTATATTGAAAATCAAAAACAGTTAACAGGACAATTTACGGTTGGGTCCGATAACTAAACTCTACCGTAATACATTTTGTACAAACACCACAACTTGTCTACGGTTGGGTTTTAAGGCAAAACCCAACCGTAATTCTGTGTTGAACTTGAAACAAAAATTAACAGAATATGTTACGGTTGGGTTATAAGCCAAACCCAACCGTAAATTCAACTGGATACGGTTGGGTTTTGCCTTAAAACCCAACCGTAAATATGTGTTGAAAATGGAACATAAATTATCAGAATTGTTACGGTTGGGTTATAAGCCAAAACCCAACCGTAAATTCTACTGGATAACACAAATTTAGATTATCTAATTTGTGTTTTTTTCGTTTTTTCTTTGTTTCAAACACCCAATTTACCTTCAATCTAGAAAAAATGATTGAATTATTTCAAAATTTTGCTTTTTAAAACTCAAAATTAACCAAAAAAATCAATTCTCCTAAGGATAAGTTACGGTTGGTTTTTCCTTTAAAACCCAACCGTAACTATGGGAAAAATGTGGTTCATCAATTTCTTCAACTTACGGTTGGGTCTGGTTTAAAACTCAACCGTAACTAGGGGAAAAATTGGGTTCATCATTGTTCTTTGAGTTACGGTTGGGTCTGGTTTAAAACCCAACCGTAACTTGGGAAAAAGATAGTGTTCATCATTGTTCTTCGAGTTACGGTTGGGTTTTGTTGAAAACCCAACCGTAATTTTGGGAAAATATGGTGTTCTTCGGTGTTCTTGGTGTTACGGTTGGGTACGACATGAAACCCAACCGTAACATTCTCTGAATCACAAAAAATCAAACTTTCATATCGTGATTTCATCTAATTTGTGCCATAAATAGATCAAGAGTTTAATCTAGAGGTATCTAAATGCCACTATGGTTTATTGAATCAAAATCTAGGGTTTAAAAAAAAAACCCATAAAATTTTCTTAAATTTCATCAAGTTTTTCTTCCCACCAAACACAAATTCAAAAAAAAAATTTGATCCTAAAAATTTGATTAAGAAATATTTTATGTTTAATTAATCATGATTAGCTTAATCTAATCTTAACTAATTAATGTAATTAACATTAATAATCAGGGATAGTTTGGGTATTTGATAAGAATTATGGATAAGGGGTTTTTGAGTTTTACTTCATAGTGTCCCTATTTGTCTTATTGGAGCCCCTCTATTAATGTGGGAGCCCCTATATCAGGCTTCTAAATATGACCATTGGTAGACAGAGTACAAAGTATGCTCATGTCTCCTATCTTAATCCATAGGTATGGGTATTCCAGCGGTTTTCCAGTCCATGGTCGTATCTTAAACCCAACCGTAACTCTGGCCTCTTGGAGGCCCAAAATGCTCAGAGTTACGGTTGGGTTTATTGGCCCAACCCAACCGTAATTCTTCCTGGATACAAATAAAAATGTCACCGTTTTGATCATAACTCCTTCATACGATGTCCGATTGACCTCATTTTTTTTGGGTTAGCTCCGTCTTTCAATTCTCTACAAGATAGAAATGAAAAAAAATCTCAAAATATATTTATCTAATTTTACAATTGGGGTTTAAAGATTAGCTACGGTTGGGTTTCAAGGCAAAACCCACCCTTAACTATATGATGAAACATGCACTAAAGCTAACAGAATCAGTTACGGTTGGGTTATAAGCCAAAACCCAACCGTAAATTCTACTGTGAACTCAAAATTGGATTGTCTAATTTTTGTGTTTTTCGGTTTTTCTTTGTTTGAATGACCCAATTTACCTTTAATCTAGTTAAAATGATTGAATAATTTTAAAATTTTGATTTTAACACTCAAATTTGACCTCAAAAACCAATGCTCAAAAGGATGAGTTACGGTTGGGTCTTAAAACCCAACCGTAACTCTGTGTTGCAATGGTGTTCTTCATTTTCTTCCAGTTACGGTTGGGTTTTCAACAAGACCCAACCTTAAGTCTGGATGTTCTTAGGGTTACGGTTGGGTTCGACATGAAACCCAACCGTAACTTTCTCTGAATCACAAAAAATCAAACTTTCAAATCGTGATTTCATCTATTTTGAGCCATAAAAAGATCAAGAGTTTAATCTAGAGGTATCTAAATGCTACTATGGTTGATTGAATCAAAATCTAGGGTTTAAAAAAAATACGACAAAATTTTCTTAAATTTCATCTAGTTTTTCTTCCCACAAAACACAAATTCAAAAAAAAAAAAATTGAATTCAATTCGAGTAAGTCAAAGATTATGCTTAATTAATCATGATTAGCTTAATTTAATCTTAACTAATTGATGTAATTAAGATTACTAATCAGGGGTGATTTGGGTATCGTGAAAATATTATTGATAAGGGGTTTTTGAGTTTTACTTCATAGTGTCCCTATTTCGTCTTATTATTGGAGCCCCTCTATTGATATGGGAGCCCCTATATCAGCCTTCTTTATAAAATCAGTAAAGAATCAACTTTCCTAGATAAGGAATGTCCAAAATGGCAAAGAATTGGTTTCCATTCTCAGAGACCTAATAAAATACTATGCAACCACATATGAAAAAAATCTACGTTCCATTATTTCAGATATGATGTATATGCAACAATCCAGCATAGCAATAAAGATTAACAAAAGTGACAATTTTTTAGATGATCACAAAATAAGCAACTTGCAAAGAACACAAACTATCAAATAGCACAAAAGGTTAAAACCCCTCACCATGTCAGCTAATGATATGCTTTCCCAAATGAAGCCAAACTTCAGAAGGAAGACCAACTCACAGAACCACCCAAAAATTCAGCTGGAAAACTAGAAACCTGTATGTCATTTCCAATTGGCTATCTCCTTTAAGTATAAGAAAACAAAAACCTGGAACAGAGAAATCACACATTCTGTGAATCAATTGAAGGACTGGCAATAACAAACTAAACTGAATGACAAAGTTAACAAATTTGAACCTTAAGATAGAAGCTGTCACCCAAAGCCTCGTCATATCCCTCAAAGACAACAAAAAAAATCAAGTTATACAAGTTCCAACTAGATAAAGCGAGCTAGCAAGAAACTTTCATAGAATACAAAAGATAGAGCCCACAAATGTCTAAAACCACTCACTAAGACACTAAGTCAGCTTGTGAGTGCTATCCCGAAAGAGGCCAAACTGCAGAAGAGAAAACCAATACACAGTTAGACCAACAACCATCATACAACCAACAGAAAAACCCAAAAATTCAAGTGGAAACAAGAACCCAGTGTGTCGTTTCCTATTTGCCCGGCTCCTTGTAATCTAAAAATCCTAAATAAAGAGAGAAATCACACAATATGCGAATTAATTGAGGGATGCGTAGGAACATAAAAACTATCAACCAAAGCCTCGTCAGATCCCTCAGACAAAACATAAAAACCAATTTATATGAATTCCTACTACCCCTATCTAAAAGAAAAATGGATCATATTAGTTGTAACAAATTAAAACCATCTGACAACCTAACATAAAGAGTGAAAAAGTAGGAAAATAAATTTGAAAAGATGACTTCGTAATATTCCACCTCTAAAACGGCAACACACCCTCTTACATACCAGATTCCATATTAAAGACCTAGCCTTAGATACAAAGATGTTGATAAGAAATTATTAACGGAGAAGCAAAAATACAATCAACACTGAATGAAACAACAAAGTGGGGTGACAAGGCCAAACGAGTCCCACACAAAAATGCACAACTCAACTACCTTGTGAAACCTTGGAAAATACATGGAATTCGGGTCGATGTAAGTTATTAAACACAGCAAAGCTAAGAGGAAATATCTTGGTAAGAACTATTTTGAATGGCTACTTACTTCAACTGACTAACAGGTCAGTGCACCAAAACGCTACCTTGAACATTGAACCTAAAATGAAACAAAGAAGAACACCGCCTGAATCAAAGACCAGAGGGAGAAACGAAAGCAGAGGAAGGATAATCATTACAGAAATGTAGAAAAAAATTCTTAGTAATAACAAATCGAAAATTGGACATTCCATTTCAACTCTGAGTTGAAAGAATTAGTTATTTTTACACTTATGAAAGTACCTGGACAATTCAACTATGACCTTTACAGTCAGTATACTCATAAGAAAAGAAATCAACGCATAGATGAATCAGCAATCAGATAAACTCCGCACACAAGCTTCCTACATAAGATAAAAAGTTGGTTAGAGACCAGTGCTCGTTTAAATAATCAATCTAAACAACCATAATATAGAATTGCACACAGAGGAAATAATCATCCTTTTCACTGAGGATTTGTACTTCCTGGCCAGAGATAAGATCTAAATACCATCCTTGAATAACACCAAAAAAAAAATCAAAGTAAAAGCATCGCCATCAGCGCCACCAGAACTGAATGTAGTGTATATAAGATCAAAATACCATCCTTGAATAACACCAAAAATGAAATCAAAGTAAAAGCATCGCCATCTGCACCACCAGAACTGAATGTCGTGCATATATCCTAGCAGAAAAACCAGCATGGCAATCGGGTTAACCAATTTATAATGTTCTAAATGATAAGTAGACCAAACAAGCCAATACAAGAAACTTGAAAAGAACACAAAATATAGAGAACCATGACAGTCTAAGGGATCGATATGCTTTCCCGAACGAAGCCAACCTGCAGAAGCAAATACCAATACACAGTTAGACCTACAGACATCCTGCAACCAACAGAACAGCCTAAAAAAATCAAGAAAACAAAGACTCATTCTTGCTTCCAGTTGGCGAGCTCCCTAAAGTCTTACAATCCTAAAACTTGAAACGGAGACAATTAGACATTCTGGAGATCAATTATGGGAAAGGTAACAGCTAACGAACAGAAAGTAAGTATTCACAAATTCAGACTTAGGGTAGAAGCTTTCAAGCAAAGCCTCATCAGAGGCCCTGGAAGAGAACATAACTACCAAGTTATACAAGTTCCTACTACCCCAGCCAAGGAGAAAAGAAGATAGTACAGGGTGAAACGAACTAATATCATCTGCTAACCTATAACATAGCAATATATACTAATATCCATTATAGCAATCGGGATAATGAAAGTGATATTGTTTTTCATTATATATAGACACAATGAGCCAAAAAAAGAAATTTTAAGAACACCAAATATGGAGCCACAAAAGGCTCGAACCATTCACTAAGTCAGCTAGTTATATACTACCCAAAACATAGCCAAACTGTAGAAGGAAATGAATTCACCATTACATCAACAGGCATTCTGCAACCAAAATAACCAACAATATAATTCAAATTGGAAAAGTAGAACCCAGGTAGGTCGTTTCCAATTGGGTAGCTCCTTGAAGCGTTAACAATCCTGAAACCTGAAAAAAGAGAAATCACACATTCTGGGAATCAATTAAAGGCTATCGAGCACCATTGCAATCTGAAAGTAAAAGTTCACTAATACATACCATAATATAAATTCTTTCAACCAAAGCCTCGTCAAATCCCTGAGTGTGACAAAAGAAGCCAAATACAAGTCATTAAGTCAGCTAGGGATATGCTTTCCCGAACTAAGCCAAACCGCAAAAGGAAAGACCAATACACACTTGGACCAACAACCATTCGTTAACCAACAAAACAACCCAAAAATTAAGTGGAAAAATATAAACCACTATATTGTTTCCAATTAAGTGGAAACAGAGAAATCAAACATTCTTCGAATCAATTGAGGGTTAGGTGACAACAAACCAAACTAAAAGTAGGAGTCCAACAAATTCAGACCTTAGAATAGAAACTGTCAACAAAAGCCTCGTCAGATCACTGAGGAATAACACATAAAAAGAACTTCCTACTACCCCTGCACAGGTTCAAAGTAAAGAATAAGAAAAGAAACAACACCTAGATCAATCAACGAACAGATAGGTTCCGCAAGCAAGCTTATTGCAAAAGAGAGACAGTTGGTTAAAGACCTATGTGAATTGCACAATAAGAAATTTATTATTCAAATAAAGGGGAACTTATCCTTCTCACCAAGGATTTGTAATTCCTAGCCAGGGATAAGATCAAAATAAGTAAATAACATCATTGAAGCATAGCACCAAAAATGAATCAAACTGAAAGCATCACCCTCTGTGCCACCAGAACTGAATGTCGTGCATATATCCTTGCAAAAAAATAAAAAAAACAGCATAACAATCATGTTAACAAATTGACAATAATGTACATGATAAATAGAGCAAACAAGCCAATAAACGAAACTTGAATAGAAAACAAAAGCCTTTCCTGATCGAAGCCAAACTGCAGAAACAAATACCATCATTACACAATTAGACCAAACTGCAGATGCAAATACCATCATTGCACAGTTAGACGAACAACCACCCGGCAACAGAACCTAAAAATTCAGGACAACTAGGACCTATTATGTTGTTTCAGATAGTATTAGGTAATACAAACTGATATAATTTGCTAAACTCTAACATTGTATAAAAATCCAGCAGAGCAATCGGGATAAACCAAAGTGACAGTGTTTTTCATGTTAAATAGAAAAAGCGAGACAAAACAAGAAACTTGCTTCCTCGAACAAAGCAAAAGTGCAGAAGGGAAAACCACTTCATCATTGTATCAACATCCATTCTGCAATCAACAACATAAACCAAAAATTCAAATGGAAAAACGAGAACCCAATAGGTCGTTTCCGATTGGCTAACTTCTTGAAGTCTTACAATCCTAAAACCTGAGACAGAGAAATCACACATTTTGTAAATCAATTAAGGGATATCGAACACCAATGCAATCTGAAATTAAAAGTTAACTATTTTTAGACCATAAAAATAGACATGTCAACAAAATCCTTGTCAAAACCCTGAGTGTCAGCATAAAAATCAGTTTATACGAATTCCTACTTGAAAAATGAGCCAAAACAAGAAGCTTTAAAGAACAAAGCTTGTCAAAACCCTGAGTTGAGGGCATAAATATCCGTTTATCTGAATTCCTACTAGAAAAATGAACCAAAACAAGAAACTTTTAGGAACATATAATATGGCGCACCACAAAAGTGCAAAACCAGTCACTAAGTCAGCTAAGGATATGCTTTCTCCAAAGAAGGCAAACTGCAGAAGATATTACCAATATACAGTTAGACCAACAACCGTCCTAAAACCAACAGAACAATCGAAAAATTCAAGTTGAAAGCTAGAACTCAGTATAATGTTTCCAATTGGCCATCTTCTTGAAGCCTAACAACCCTAAAACCTGAAACAGAAAAATCAATTGAGGAATAAGTAGCAACAAACCAGTCTGAAGGTAAAGTTAACAAAAACTGAGACTTTACGATAGAAATTGTTTACACAATCCTCGACAGATCCCAGAGAAAGAACATAAAAACAAATTATACGGGTTCTTACTAACCCTATCAAGGATAAAAAAAGATACTACTAAGTGAAACACACCAAAATTGTTAGCATAGAGGTCTTTGATATATTCAACCAGTAGAAATACAACATGTTTTCTTAAAAACCAGATTTCCATATCATACAAATATGTTAATAAGATATCATGAGCTGAGAAGCACAACAAAGAAAACAAATATTGAATGCAACAGCAGAGAAAAATGCACATTCAACTGTTTTGCAAAACCCTGAAGAAAAACATGGGATCAGAACTGGTGCAAGTTATCAGGCACAAGAAAGTTTTATCATGGGAAATATTTTGGTAATATAAGAACCATTTTGAATGGGTAACTTACATGTAACATGAAATAAAGAAGGTCTATGCACCTAAACATTACCTAGAACATCCAAACCTAAAATGCAAAAAGAGGAAGTTATAACAATGCCTGAGCCCAAGATCAGTGATAAGAAATGAACGAAGAGATACGACAATCATTGTAGAAATGTATACAAAAAATCTTATTAATAATAAAAATTAAGTAGTGGACTTCTCATTGAATTAGGTCACTTCAGTCTTCAGTTTTATACAGATGGATGTACCTAGAAGGTACAATGATGGCATTTACATTCAGTATGCACATATTAATTTTTTTTTATGTAAAACGGTTCAAGAAAAAGAGTGACAACAGAAATCAGCATATAGATCAGTTAGCAACAAGATAAATGCCACAAGCAAGCTTCATGCATAAGACTGACAGTTGGTTAAACACCTATGTGCTAGTTTAATTACTGAATCTAAGCAATCATAATTAATAATTGAACACGAGGGAAATAATTGTTCGGAAATAGGGGATTTATCCTTTTTTTCTGAGGATTTGTATTTCCTAGTCAGGGACAAAATCATTTCACAATCCTTGACACATTCTACCAAAAGAATTTAAACTAGAAGCATCACACTTTGCACCACAAAAATCTTAATCTCCTATATCCTTGTTAAAGAAAACAGCAAAGCAATATGGTTATCGAATTGATAATATTCAACATGATAAAAAGACTAAACGAGCCAATACAAGAAACTTGAAAAGAACACAAAATATAAAACACCACAGAAGTCAAAAGAACTCACTGAGTCAGCTAGTGATATGCTTTCCCAAATGAAGCCAAACTGCATAAGGAAAAACCGGTACATAATTAGAAAAACAGACGTCCCAAACAGACGTCCCAGCTAGTGATATGCTTTCCCAAACAGACGTCCTACAACCAACAGAGAACAATATAAAAATTCAAGTAGAAAACTAGAACCCATTATGTCTTTTCCAAATAGCCATCTCCAAGTCTAGCAATCCTAAAAGCTGAAACAGAGAAAACAGACATTTTGCAGAACAATTGAAGGAAAGGTAACATCAAACGTAGTTAAAAGTAAAAGTTAACAAATTCAAAACTTAGTGTAGAAGCTAATCAAAGCCTCCTCAGATCCCTCTGAGAGAACATAAAAAACCATTTTATACGTGTTCCTACTACCTTGTCCAGGAGCAAAAGATACTACTAGGTGAAACAAACTTAAAGCTGCTTCTAAACTAAAATAGTAATATATACAAAAATCCAGCAAAGCAATCTGGATAATGAAAGTGAAAATGTTTTACATGCCAAAATAGGCAAACAAGAAAAAATAGAATGTTGAAAAAAACACAAAATATGGAGCTACACAAAAGGATAAAACCACTCACTAAGTCAGCTAATGATACGCTTTCCAGAATGAAGCCAAACTGCAGAGGAAAAACAAAGTCACAGTTATAGCAACAACCATCCTGCAATCAACAGAAGCACCCAAAAATTCAAGTGAAAAACTAGAATTCGATATGTTGTTTCTAATTGGCCAACTCCTTGAAGTCTAAAATCCTAAAACACGAAACTGAGAAATCACACATTCTATGAATCAATTGACGGATAATTAACGAGAAACCAAACTGAGAGTAAAAGCTAATAACAGATTCAGACCTTAAGATAGAATCTGTCAGCCAAAGCATCGTCATATCCCTGAGAGAGGACATTAAAACCAAGTCATACAAGTTCTTGCTATAAAAAAACTTGCCATAAAAAGAAACTTAAAAGAACACTAGATATACATCACCACAAAAGTATTAAACCAGTCACTAGTTAACTAGTGATATTCCTTCCAAAACAAAGCCAAATTGCAGAAGGAAAAACGAATACACGGTTCTACCAACAACCATCTTAAATAAAATGCAGAGCAATCGTGTACTCGAATTGACAATAGACAAATCATCCCAGACAAGAAAAGTGAGAAGAACACAAAATGTAGAGCAACACAGAATGCCAAAGCCACTCAGTAAGCCAGGCAATGATATGCCTTTCTGAACATAGACAAACTATAGAAGAGAAAAAAAACACAGTTAAACCGATATCCTCCTGCAACCAACAGAACAGTTCAGCAATAAAAGTTAAACCTAGATACCTGTATGTCATCCCGATAGGCCAGTTCCTTGAAGTCCAGCAATCCAAAAACCTGAAACAGACGAAATCACACATTCTACGGGTGAATTGAGGAAAAGGAAACACAAACCAAACAGAGTTTAAACTTAACAATTTAAGACCTTAGGTAGAAGCTGTCAACCAAAGCCTCATCAGATCCCTGGTAGAAAACATAAAAAACGAGTTATACGAGATCCTTCTACCCTGTCGAGGAGAACAAAAGATAGTACTAAGTAAGATGCAGTAACATGGTTGATACCCAGACACGGAAATTAAAAGTAGAAGTAAGAATATGAAATAAGGTTTTGATGGATGCAACCAGTTGAAAACGACAACACAATCTCCTCGAGACCAGAGTCCACAATGAAGACATAATGAACAAAGAAGTTGAGAAGAACCATGACATAAGATGAAAATTAAACATGACACGTCAAACGGAGAACCACAAAACACATACACACCTTTAAATATCTGGGAAAATAGTTAAAATGGAAAACAACTGGGTTGTGCAGAAAGATATAAAAGGAAAATAACATTCACAGTAGAGGCTGACCCATGAAAGTAATCATTTACTGCATGCATAGTCTGAATCTATTAGTTGATCTGACATAACTATAAAAAATATAGCAAAAAATTCAGATATTATAGAACTATGACTTCTCTAAATCATAAACTAACCTTTACTCTAGTTTCGCCCTGCAATAATCCAGGAGAACATACAGGAAACCTTTACGGCTTTACTCTTGCCTTCTTTTGAAAAAATGTTATCCTAGACAGCAATGAAAAGCCCCTTTTCAATCTTCAGTACGACCAAAGCCCATAATAATCAAGATCTAGAAAAACAAGTTGACAAGGAATCATGAGTACCTAAGGTGAGATAGATTGAACGAAATTACATACAAAACTAAAAACAAATAACCAGAAATAAGAAATTTCAAAGTAACAAAGTGAAGGGGGAAGTTATATTTATTCAACATGAAAGATAGATCGCCACGTGAAAAAACTAAATGATCATCAAATTCACCAGAAATTGTGCTGAACCAAAAATTACACAATAGATCAAACAAGTAGTATTAATTTGCCCAATATTTAAAAGAAAATGAAAATACAAAACTGAAATTTGAAATTACGGTAGAAACTAGAAAGTGAAGGGAAAACTTATATTTATTCTTCATTAGATGGATCTACAATGAGAGAAGCCAACTGATATTCAATTTCATCACCAGAAGTAGTAAACCAACAGAATCAGCAAACTCCAATAACAATATGAACTTGAAAATAAATATAATCAAAAGGAAATCAGTAACCCTGAACCTGAAAAATCTGCAGGGAAAACAAGTTACACAACAAATTACAAAACATGAATGAAAGCGAACCAATTAACACAAAAATTAGAATCAACAGTTGTATATATTATTTTCCCCAAGATTTGCAAATTAACAATTACATTAAACAAGCAAATTTAAGAAATTACATATAAATTTGAAAATAAATCACCAGAAATAAGAAATTTCAAAGTAGCAGAGTGAAGGGGGAACTTATATTTATTCTTCTTCCAAAAAGTAGATCACCACATGAAAGAACCAAAATGATCATCAAATTCACCAGAAACATCAGATCTTCAGAATATTCCTCATCGAATCACTCAAAAACCCATAATTTAATCGAATCGCTCTAAAACCCCTAATTTAATCTAACAGATACAACTTGAAATGCCTCACTCGAATTCTTGAATTGAATCCGAAAGTCGACAAAAGAAGAAGGGAATTATCGAAACCCTAATTCTTATTTGCCCTAAAATCGTCGATTTCTGAGAGAGAGAAAAGGGGAAAAGAAAAATGGAAACTTTAAAGAAACAAAACCATCTATCTATAGACCTGTTTTTAGTAGGTAACTGACGGTGAAGATGTGAGGGGTTAAATTAGATCGTACGTCTGATAAAAAGTAACCGTTACAGTGACGTTGTACACTTGTAGAGAACTTTCATTGTGCCATTGTGCCCTAGTTTTAAATTCTTATTCTTTGATGCATCATCGGGAAAGTACGAGCATTATCACGACAAGATTTGAATTTCTCATTTTTCCATGTGTGACAGTGTGAATGAACTATGGATGTTGAAGAGGAACGCACTAGACGGTAGATTCATCATCGTCCACTATTAAGAAAATTAACCTGATTTTTTTTTGAGGGTTACCAAAAATTAATTAGGGGTGACTAATAAAACAAAATAAGATCATTTTGGAGTAATCTCAATACATCTTTTATCCATCTATTTTCTATAATGGCTAATCTATCCTTGCTTAATTAGTGTTAATTTTGATTAATTAGTTGATTAATTTGGTTATTAGAAAATGATTTGAGTTAGTTCTGGATTAGAAATCGAGAGTGTTTTAGATTGATTTTTTGAGTTTATTTTTGTACAATCGGTAGGATCGTGATTTATTTTCCTACCGATTGTACAAAATCGGTAGTTTAATGGAGTACTTAAACTACCGATTATGTAAGTTGCCCTAAATTGAATTTCTCGAAACTTCCAAAATTTCGAACTTTTCATCGTTCACAATCGGTAGGTATTGAAAATTTATATCTACCGATTGTAAACATATAATGAATTAAACTTTTAAATTTTTAACTTTGTAATCGGTAGTTTAAAGATCAATTTTATCTACCTATTATAATGGTTTTGTTGTCCAGGACTTTTATTCCAACAATCGGTAGTTAGTGAACATAAATAACTACCGATTGTGGATAATCGGTAGCACGAGAAATAAATAACTACCGATTGTGGATAATCGGTAGCACGAGAAATAAATAACTACCGATTGTACGTAATCGGTAGTTTAGAAACATACTTATCTACCGAATATGTCGATTTTACTTAACATCTAACTTCGTTATACTATCTCAACATCCGGAGAAAAACTTGTTCAAATAAACTTACTACATATTGTTCATTAAACTTGTTCAAAAAAACTAAAAACATCCGAAAAAAAACGAAACAAAACACATCATAGAAATTCAAAGTGATCAATCTCATTGATCTCATGAAATTCTTCCACTCCTTGTTACTCTCGACTTGGTCCTAGTTTCAACTTGCTTTTTCTTCTTGTTCTCGTCCCCCTTAGGATCAGCCCAAAGTGGACCTATGTACTCTCCAGCTTCATTGTAGTATGGGTTTATGCTTGACAAGTCTTTGTCCCTTAAAATGCACCGAGGATCTAAAACATAGTAAGTTGTCTCGGAATCGGTTGACGAATTGATTTCAATGGTTTTGGACTCCTCTATCACCATCTTTTCCTTTCTCTTCTTTGGTTGTTTAGGTAAAGATTTTGGAGCCATTTTCAATGGAGTACTTAAGGGTAAAAGGAGTAGAAGAATCGGTAGAGGAAAATAAATGAAAAAAGTTGATGTTTTAGTTGAGAATAGGTTGAGCCACTAATTTCTTCGAAGTTGGAGAGTTCAAATGTATCGGAAGTGCATAAATAAGAAGAGATCACTGATAGGTGCATAAATCATGCATTTAAAGTAGTTTTTCCTGAACCTTATGTGATATATTTGAGTGAATTATTAGGTATTTTGATTACTTTCGAAGTTTAGTCGCCTTTTCAGGTTACAGTTCAGAAACCCGCAGAATGGAGCTTAAGAGCTAGAATCACCGAGGAGCCAGTGAAACTATGCTTAAAATAGGCCTTTCACATACCACAGTGTAGGTAATTGAATTACAAAGCCAATGGTGAAAGAATGAAGTCATTCTGATCAAAATTGAGGAAGATATGGGCAAAGCCCCGAAGTGGCTTATTTGGCCTATGCAGCCAGCGGCCAGGCGCAAGTGCGGCTGAAGCATGGATCGGTAATGTGCTAAGTCATGATTTGAAGAGCTAGAGTGGTCCGAGTGGAAGGTGGCTAGCCTTGGTGGACTCATGGCTATCTTGTGGAAGGTTCTATGGGATTGGGAAAGCTTTGGAGTTGCCATAACTTGTGGGGCTGGAATTAGGAAACTTAGCACATTTCCTATTCCTAGTCGGTTTCCTAAAAGTGGCCAATTCTAGTATAAGAAGAAAAATCGGTTTTCTCATGGATTCTTTTGGTGAATTTGGGGCAGAGAATATAGGAGATCTTGTAGGAAAAGGAGAGTTTGAGGCAAGGAAGGAAAGGTGGGGCAACAACAATATTTTGGACTTAGCCACTCACGTAAAAGAGCTAGAAAATAGGCTAAAAAGACTGAAGCAAAGGTTGTCTGGTGCTAAGAATTCAAAAGAGTGGAGGTACTCACTCAGGTTATCCAGTGCTAAGAATTCAAAGGGTGGAGGTACTCATTCTTTGATGATATTAGGAGTTTTGCCGAAGTAGACGAGATAACTGGCTACTTTAGGGTTCTTGGTATTACTAATGCATGATTGATTGGGTATGCTTTGATTGATAACATGTTGGATGACTGAAGATGAAACCTCTAACCAATGATTTCTCTCTTATTTCACAAACTTAATCACTTGCGTTTTTTCTTATTTGCTTTAGTTTAATTTAGCTTAAACACGATTAAAACCCCCTTTGCTACTTACTTACGTGACTGAAAAAACACATATATTGCTGCCTCCTTGTGGGAACGAACTTGTTCTTACTCCTATACTTTATTATATTTTTAGAGAATAAGAACTCGATTATTTTGGTTGATTACGACACGACCAATCACCCTCCTTATATAGATTATAGTCTTAACGGCTCTTTTTTCCAAAAAAAAACCGTTGAGGCCTGGTGTAACAAGAACGTATAGAATATATGTACACTAAGTTCGAACTAATATAAAGAATCGGAAGTTTTGGGTACACCATAATCTACCGATTCTCACAATCAGTAGTTTAAGAAATTATTAAACTTCCGATTATAATAAGTAGCCCCAAATTGGATTTCTTAATTTTTTTTATAAGTCATTTCATTGAATCGAAAAGGCATACATCGCGTAACATTAAAGGAAATGAAATATAATAAATCAGTAAATTACACTTAAACACTTAAGGAAACCTATTATCAAACCTTCAACGGGTCGTATGACGACCGGGACGACGTTCTTCACTTCTTCGGAGAATAATCAACACAAAAGGATTTATTCTTCCATCACCCTTAGGATCTCGAAATGAGGTTTGTACCTGAAATCTAAAAATTTTCCATCTTCTCCATTCCTCCAGAGATCTGGTAACAACTTCATCATCAGTTTCATTCCTAATTCTTCTTTCATTCACCTTAGCGGTTAAAGAAGAAAATTCTAGTACTTCCCTTGTGATTTCCATATATCGACAAAAAAGGCATGTTCTGTTCCGGTTATTGGGGTTATCGGTTTCATTACAAAAGTTAGCATGGATATGTTCTAACCATTCCATGCTCATAGAACCATTCATCCGACGTTCATGACCCCTTGTTGGATAATGTAATACTATGTTTCGACATAGGGATAAATCTTCCTCTAGGGTAAAATTCTCTGCATTAAGCCTAAAATTTTCGTAACCCGACATTAAATGAAAACAAGAGATTAGAAATTTTCACTGAAATGTAAAAGATGTGGATTTGAAATGGGAATGATAGATATAAATTCATTTATTTATAGGTGTATCAGAATACAAATTATAGCCTTTCATCAACGGTAACAAAATGATAACAAAATCGGAATCGAGATTTTTTAAAAAATTTCAACAATTTGTACAATCACATTCGGTAGTTTAAAAAATT